>SJYT01015450.1:19435-33198 GCA_006410635.1 Cephalophus harveyi | reverse complement strand
TCTAGTCAAGGCTATGGTTTTTCCTGTGGTCATGTATGGATGTGAGAGTTGGACTGTGAAGAAGGCTGAGCGCCGAAGAATTGATGGTTTTGAACTGTGGTGTTGGAGAAGACTCTTGAGAGTCCCTTGGACTGCAAGGAGATCCAACCAGTCCATTCTGAAGATCAGCCCTGGGATTTCCTTGGAAGGAATGATGCTCAAGCTGAAACTCCAGTACTTTGGCCCCCTCATGCGAAGAGTTGACTCATTGGAAAAGACTCTGATGCTGGGAGGGATTTGGGGCAGGAGGAGAAGGGGACGACCGAGGATGAGATGGCTGGATGGCATCACTGACTCAATGGATGTGAGTCCGAGTGAACTCCGAGAGATGGTGATGAACAGGGAGGCCTGGCGGTGCTGCGATTCATGGGGTTGCAAAGAGTCAGACACAACTGAGCAACTGAACTGAACTGATAGGGTATGGGTCATATGCTTTCATTTTCATTTGTCTCCATTTTCTTTTTAATTTCCTATTTGATTTCTTCAGTAATCCATTTGTTGTTTAATGTATTATTTAGTTTCTTCTTGTTTTGCTACATTTTTTTTTTCTTGTAGTTTATTTCTAATCTCATAGCATTGTGGTCAGAAAAGATGCTTGATATGACTTCAATTTTATTAAATACACTGAAATTCATATGTGGCAGAAGATGTGATCTGTCCTGGAGAATTTTCCATGTGCACTTGAGAAGAAAGTGTATTCTGCTGCTTTCATATGAAATGTTCTAAAAATATCAATTGACTCCATCATGTCTACTGTGTCTTTTAAGGCCCATCTTTCCTTATTGATCTTCTTTCTAAAGTATGTCTTTCCATTAATGAGAGTGGGATATTAAAGTCTCTTGCTTCACTGGTAGCTCAGCAGAGAAAGAATCTTCCCTCTATGCAAGGAGATACAGACTTAATCTCTGGGTCAGGAAGAACCCTTGGATGAACAAATGGCTCATTCCATTTTTCTTGCTTGGAAAATACCATGAGAGAGGAGCTTGGTGAGCTACAGTCCATGGGGTTACAAAGGGTCAGAAAAGACTAAGAGATTGAGCACACTAATATTGTGTTACTGTCAAATTCTCCTTTTGTGGCTGTTAGCATTCACATTATATATTGATGTGCTCCTATGATGGGTGCACATACATTTATAATTGTTATATATTCTTTTTATATTAACCTTTTGATTATTATGTCATGTCCTTCATTGTCTCTTTTCAGTTCAGTTGCTCAGTTTTGTCAACTCTGCAAGCCCATGGATGGCAGCACAACAGGATTCCCTGTCTTTCACCAATTCCTAGAGTTTGCTCAGATTCATGTCCATTGAGTCAGTGATGCCATTCAACCATTTCATCATCTGTTGTCCCCTTCGCTTGCTGCTGTCAATATTTCCCAGCAACAGGGTCATTTCTAAGGAGTAAGTTCTTGGCATTAGGTGGACAAAGTATTGGAGTTTCACCTCAGCATCAGTTCTTCCAATGAATATTTAGGACTGATTTCCTTCAGGATTGACTGATTTGAACTCTTTGCAGTCTAAGGGACTCTTAAAAATCTTCAATACCACAGTTCAAAAGCCTCAATTCCTTGGTGCTTGTTTATTCATAGTCCAAATATCACATCCATACATGACTACTGGAAAACCCATAGCTTTGACTAGATGGAATTTTATTGGTAAAGTAATGTCCAAGAGGAGCTACCCCACACCCGAGGTCAGGGGCAGCGGCTGAGAGGTGCAACCCCACATCCAAGGAGTGGCAGCTACGCGGGTGCAGGAGGGCTGAAAGGAGCTGCTCTACGTTCAAGGTCAGGAGGGGTGGCCATCCAAGGTAAGGAGCAGCGGCTGTGCTTTGCTGGAGCAGCTGTGAAGAGATACCCCACGTCCAAGTAAGAGAAAACCAAGTAAGAGGGTAGGTGTTGCGAGAGGGCATCAGAAGGCAGACATACTGAAACCATACTCACAGAAAACTAGTCAATCTGATTACACAGACCACAGCCTTGTCTAACTCAATAAAGCTAAGCCATGCCATGTGGGGCCACCCAAGAGGGACAGGTCATGGTGGAGAGGTCTGACAGAATGTGGTCCACTTGAGAAGGGAATGGCAAACCACTTCAGTATTCTTGCCTTGAGAACCCCATGAACAGTATAAAAAGGCAAATGATAGGATACTGAAAGAGGAACACCCCAGGTCAGTAGGTGCCTAATATGCTACTGTAGATCAGTGGAGAAATAACTTCAGAAAGAATGAAGGGATGGAGCCAAAGCAAAAACAATACCCAGTTGTGGATGTGACTGGTTATAGAAGCAAGGTCTGATGCTAAAAGAGCAATATTGCATAGGAACCTGGAATATTAGGTCCATGAATCAAGGCAAATTGAAAGTGGTCAAACAGGAAATGGCAAGAGTGAACGTCAACATTCTAGAATCAGCTAACTAAAATGGACTGGAACGGGTGAATTTAACTCAGATGACCATTATATCTACTACTGTGGGCAGGAATCCCTTAGAAGAAATGGAGTAGCCATCATGGTCAACAAAAGAGTCTGAAATGCAGTACTTGGATGTAATGGCAGAAATGACAGAATGACCTGTTTGTTTCCAAGGCAGACCATTCAATATCACGGTGATCCAAGCCTCTGTACAACCAGTAATGCTGAAGAAGCTGAAGTTGAATGGTTCTGTGAAGACCTACAAGACCTTTTATTTATTTATTTATTTTAAATATAAATTTATTTATTTTAATCAGAGGTTAATTAGTTTACAATATTGTATTGGTTTTGCCATAAAACAACATGAATCTGCCACATGTATACATGTGTTCCCCATCTTGAAACCCCCTCCCTCCTCCTTCCCCATACTATCGCTCTGGGTGGTCCCAGTGCACCAGCCCCATGCATCCAGTATCATCCATTGAACCTGGACTTGTGATTCATTTCATATATGATATGATACACGTTTCAATGCCATTTTCCCAAATCATCCCAACATTTCCCTCTCCCACAGAGTCCAAAAGACTGTTCTATACATCTGTGTCTCTTTTGCTCTCTCGCATACAGGGTTATCATTACCATCTTTCCAAATTCCGTATATATGCATTAGTATACTGTATTGGTGTTTTTCTTTCTGGTTTACTTCACTCTGTATAATAGGCTCCAGTTTTGTCCACCTCATTAGAACTGTTTCAAATGAATTCTTTTTAATGGCTGAGTAATGGTCCATTGTGTACATGTACCATAGCTTTCTTATCCATTCATCTGCTGATGGACATCTAGGTTGTTTCCATGTCCTGGTTATTAGAAACAATGCTGCAATGAACATTGGGGTACATGTGTCTCTTTTAATTATGGTTTCCTTGGTGTGTATGCCCAGCAGTGGGATTGCTGGGTCATAAGGCAGTTCTATTTCCAGTTTTTTAAGGAATCTCCACACTGTTCTCCATAGTGGCTGTACTAGTTTGCATTCCCACCAACAGTGTAAGAGGGTTCCCTTTTCTGTAGAACTAACATCCAAAAAAGATGTCCTTTTCATTACAGGGAATGGGAACCCAAAAGTAGAAAGTCAAGAAACACCTGGAGTAGATGGGAAATTTGGCCTTGGAGTACGGNGAAAAGTTATGACTTATCTAGATAGCATATTAAAAAGCAGAGACATTACTTTGCCAACAAGGTCTATCTAGTCAAAGCTATGGTTTGTCCTGTGGTCATGTATGGATGTGAGAGTTGAACTGTGAAAGAAACTGAGCACCGAAGATTTGATGCTTTTGAACTGTGGTGTTAGAGAAGACACTTGAGAGTCCCTTGGACTGCAAGGAGATCCAACCAGTCCATTCTAAAGGAGATCAGTTCTGGGTGTTCATTGGGGACTGATGTTGAAAGTCCAACACTTTGGCCACTTCATGCAAAGAGTTGACTCATTGGAAAGGACTCTGATGCTGGGAGGGATTGGAGGCAGGAGGAGAAGGGGATGACAGAGGATGAGATGGCTGGATGGCATCACCGACTCTATGGACATGAATGAGTAAACTCTGTGAATTGGTGATGGACAGGGATGCCCTGCATGCTGTGATTCATGGGGTCACAAAGATTTGGCTCAACTGAGCAACTGAACTGAACTGAACTGAACTGAACATTAGTCACAGATTTTCTTCCAGGAAGCAAGTGTCTTTTAGTTACATGGCTGCAGTCACCACCTGCATTAATTTTGGAGACCAAGTAAATAAATCCTGTTACTCTTTCCATTGTTTCTCCATCTATTTGCCATGAAGTGGTGGGACCAGAAGCCATGATCTTTGTTTGTTGAATGTTGAATGTTAAGCCAGCTTTTTCACTCACCTCTTTCATTTTCCTTGTAAAGTTCTTGGTTCTTCTTCACTTTTTGCCATAAGACTAGTGTCATCTGGATATCTCAGGTTATTGATATTTCTCCCAGCAATATCAATCCAGCCTGTACTTCATCCATCCTGGCATTTGGCATGATATACTCTTCATAGAAGTTAAATAAGCAGGGTGACAATATATAGCCTTGGCGTACTCCTTTTCCTATTTGGAACCAGTCCATTGTTTGAAGAAGAAACTGTTTCTTCTTGACCTGCATACAGATTTCTCAGTAGGCAGGTTAGGTTGTCTGGTATTCCCATCTCTTGAAGATTTCCACAGCTTGCTGTGGTCTACAGAGTCAAAGGCTTTGGTATAATAGATAAACCAGAAGTATATGTTTCTCTGGCATTAGTTTGCCTTTTCGATGATCAGTTGGATTTTGGTAATTTGATCTCTGGTTCCTCTGCCTTTTCTAAATCCAGCTAAACATCTGGAATTTCACTGCTCACGTACTGTTGAAGTCTGGCTTGGAGAATTTTGAGCATTAGTTTGCTAGCATTTGAGATGAGTGCAATTGTGCCGTATTTTGAACATTCTATGGCATTGCCTTTCTTTGGAATTGGACATCAAAACTGACCTTTCCCAGTCCTGTTGCCAGTTGTGGATGTGACTGGAGATGGAAGTTATCTCCAATACAGTAAAGAACAATATTGCATAGGAACCTGGAATATTAGGTCTATGAATCAAGATGAATTGGAAATGGTCAAACAGGAGATGGCAAGAATGAACATCGACATTTTAGAAATCAGTGAACTAAAATGGACTGGAGTGGATGAATTTAATTTAGATGATCATTATATCTACTACTGTAGGCAAGAATCCCTTAGAAGAAATGGAGTAACCCTCATAGTCAAAAAAAGAGTCTGAAATGGAGTACTTGGGTGCAATAGCAAAAACAACAGAATGATCTCAGTTGCTTTCCAAGGTAAGACACTCATTATCACAGCAATCCAAGTCTATGCTCCAACCAGTAATGCTGAAGAAGCTAAAATTGAACAGTTCTATGAATACCTACAAGATCTTCTAGAACTAACACCAGAAAAGATGTCCTTTTCATTATAGGGGACCAAAATGCAAAAATAACAGGCACATTTGGCCTTGGAGTACAAAATGAAGCAGTACAAAGGCTAATAGAGTTTTTCCAACAGAACACACTGGCCATAGAAAACATCCTCTTCCAACAACACAAGAGACAGCTCTACACACATTTAAGGTAATTATCAACATAAATGTTCTTATTGATGTTATGTTTAATTGTTTTGGACTTGTTTTTATTACACTTTTTTCCCCTTCCTCTTGTGTTTTCTTCTCCTTCTCTTGTGATTTGATGTTTATCTTTACTCATTAATTTGGGTTTCTTTTTCTCTTTTGCATGTCTACTTATAGATTTTTGGTTTGTGGTGCTCTTTTGATATAGTGGTCTATACATATATGTTTGATTTAAATTGCCTATTATTTCATTTCAAATGAATTTCTAATAATCTGCATTTATAATCTTCTCTTCTCATGATTCCTGGTTTTGATATCATATTTGTGTGTGAATACTCTTATACCTTTACTTTATGTTTGTCTTTACTGTTGATCTTCCCCATTCATTATTTTCTTCATTCTAGTTGTATCCTCTTATTTCTGCCCAGAGAAATTCCTTTAGGTTTTGTTGTAATGTTAATTTGGTGGTGTTAAATTCTCTTATTTTTCACTTGACTATAAAGCTTACAATCTCTCTCTCTTGAATCTGAATGCAAGCCTTGCTGGGTATTCTTGGATGTTTTAATATTTTTTCCCCCTTTCAATCCTTTATATATATCATGCCACTTCCTTCTGTTCTGCAGAATTTCTGCCCCCCAAAATCAGCTGATAACCTTATGTAGCTTTTCTTATATATTATGTATTACTTTACCCTTGCTGTTTTTAATATTTTTTCTTCATCTTGAATGTTTGTCATTTGAATTAATATGTATTTTGGTCTGCTCCTCCTTAAGTTTATGTTTTATGGGGATTATATGTGCTTTCTAGACTCAATTGGGTGTTTCCTTTTCCATGTTAGTGGAGTTCTGGATATAATCTCTTCAACTACTTTCTCAGGTCTTTTCTCTATTCTCCTTCTGGCACCCCTATAATATGGATGTTGGTACATTTAATGATGCCCCAAAGATCTCTTAAACTGTTTTCATTCCTTTTCATGCTTTTTTTTTTTTTTTTCCCTTATTCTGTCTGTAGCAGTGTTTTCCACCATTCTGTCTTCCAGGTCATTTATCCATTTTTATGCCTTAGTTACTCTGCTATTGATTCCTTCTTATGTATTTTTAAGTCTATTGGACTTCCTCCATGGTTCAGTGGTAAAGAACCTACCTGCAATGCCGGAGATGCAGCCTCAAGTTTGATTTTTGGATTAGGAAGAACTGCTGGGGAAGGAAATGGCAACCCATTCCAGTATTCTTGCCTGGAAAAATCCATAGGAAGCCCATTTTAATTTTAGTTACTGTATTGCTCATGTTTGCTTTTCCTTTAAATCTTCCAGCTCTTTGTTAATCTTCTCTTGTAACTTCTTGTTTTGTGTCTCCATTCTTTTTCTGAGATCTTGGATTATCTTTACTATCATTACTCTAAACTATTTTTCAGGTAGGTTGCCTATCTCCTCTTCATTTAATTGTTCTTATGAGTTTTTATCTTGTTCCTTCAGCTGTAATATATTTATCTGCCACCTCATTTTCTCTAAATATATGTTTGGGGACTCCTTTCCTTTCCACTGGCTGGAAGATTATAGCTCTTCTTGCTTTTGGTGTCTGCTTCTGGTGGTTGAGATTGAAAACTAAGATTTGTGTAGGCTTTCTGGTGGGAGGAACTGGTGCCATCCCACTGGTAGGTGGGTCTATGTATTGTCCCCCTGGTTGGCAATTCCATATCAAAGAGTGTGTTTATATTTGACTGTGTATAGTATGGATATGGTTAGGTCTATATTACTATCTGCTGATAGGTAGGTCTGTATTCTTACCCTGCGGATTGTTTTTCCTGAAGCATTCCAGCACTGGAGCCTGTAGATTGTTGGGTATGTTTAAGTTTTGATGCTGAGATAGCAATCTCTAGGAAAGCTCACACCAATCACTGTTCTCTGGGGCCTCTGCCACCAGGGTCCTTGCCTCCCCACTGAGCCATATTAATATCCACCTTATTAGGAGACACTTCAAGACTCATTCACAGGTTTAGCCTTGACTCTTATGGAGTTACTACTGTCTATAGTGAATATGAAACCTTGTGCAACCTTCTAGAAATGGAATCTCTGTTTCCCCTAGTTCTTTTGATATACACTGAAGCCCCATTGGCCTTGAAAGCCAAATGCTTTGGGCATTGTTCCTCCTATTGCCAGACCCTCGTGCTGGGGAGCCTGACGTGGGGCTCTGGACTCACTCTTGGGAAAGAACTTCTGTGATATGATTATTTCCCAGTTTGTGGGTTGCCCAACTAGAAGATTTGATATCTGATTATGTAACAAAAGCACACCTCCTGTCATCTCATTGTAGCCTCTTTGCCTTTGAATGTAGAATATCTTCTGGTAGGTCCCAGTCTTTTTCATTAATTATTGCTCAGTGATTAGATGACTGTGCTGTGTTCATGAGAGGAGATGAGCTTGTTTTTTTTTTTACTCCATGCTGTTTTATGAAATCAAAGGACTGCTTTTAATCAAGATGCTTACTGCCTCTTTCCTCAGTATCTGCTGACCATTATCCCCATTATATGGTGTGTGTAGCTATAGTAGCACTTGTGCACTCCTTGGACAGCAAGAGTAGGTCCTGAGCCCTGCTTGCAGAATTCCTAGGAACTGGTACTCTCTGCACTTTCATGGAGCACTGAAGGTAAGGCCCACTGCCTGATCATGGTTGTCCTAGGGGCTGGTGCTATCTGTGCCTTCCTGAATCAGTGGGGGCAGGGCCTGTGCTTGCTCATGGGTCTCCTAGCAGTAGTCAGTTTCCACCTCTGGAGCCTGAAATGGCAATAGCAACTTGCACTCATTGCTGAAGCTCCTGTGGTTGGTGTTCTGTTTTCTGGAAGTCTCACAGGAAAAGAAGCTCTATGGTGGTCTTGCCCCATTCCTCATAATTCCTGAATTATGTCACCTTGTCTCTTTCACAGGCCAAGGCTTCTGAGTATAACTTCAGCTGCCACAGCCCAGCCTATTCAGGCAGTTTCTGCACAGCCGACTTTGGTCTTCTCGCTGGGTCTTACTTATGAAGCCTGAGCTTTAGCATCCAGTCCCTAACTGAAATGATAGATAAATGTCTCAGACTGGGAAATGCAGGGCAGGTGTACCAATCTTCTGTACAGGTTACTCTCCATTTTGTCTTCAGGTTGCTGTGCTCTTCTCCTAAGCTTTAAAACTCCTCCTCCCTCCAGTCTGATCTCTCTGTCAGTGGGGAAATTTCCCCAGGAACAGGAACCTTTCTTCCTTCACAGTTCCCTCCCTGGAATACAGGCCCCACCTTGATTCCTGTTTTTTTTTAATCCTACTCAGTTATGTGGAGATCTTCTTATCTTTTCAGAATTCTGAGGTCTTCTGTCAGCATTTAGTTGCTGTTCTGTGTTATTTGTTCCACTTATAAATGTATTTTTAAATGTTTTTCTAGGAAAAGGTAAGCTTCATGTCCTACCCCTTTATCTTGTTGAAATTCTGACACATAACTGTATTCTATAACTCTTAAAGTAGACTAAAATATCTATCCAGAGTTTTTTCAAAGTTTCTCAACAGTCTCATGCAAATTTTCTATCCCTATGGTCTGTTCACCTTAAGATCCAAAAAAAAAAAGTGTTTAAAATTGGCTATGATGGCAAAACCATTAAAAATTCAAGGGTAACTCATGAAAATACAAAAAGGCCTTAGGAAGAATTACAGTTAATTTTTCATGAATCTTCCTGTGGATTATCCAATTTTCCCAAAGTTATCAGATGAGAGATATTTTGTTTAGTACATAAAGCTGGACTATGGACAACATTAAAGCCATAATGTCATCTGCTTTTAATAAAAGTCTGTAGGCATGCTCCCTTTAAATTTGTCATATAAGTAACAATAGCTGGTGAACTAAGATGGCTGATGTTATTGTCATATTCTTTCTTACCATCTTCCTCTTTCTCGCCTCATTTTCTTCTTTCCTTCTTCTTGTTATTATAATTATTATTTTTAGTAAGTAGTCTTCAAAGTCTTTTCAATAAGAATAGAATTACTTTTTTAATTTATGCAGATTAAAGCCTTGTAAATAAAAGTGTTATAAGAACTTTTGAGAAGTTGATAACCCTCACAAAATTTGCCACACCTTTGGAATGCAAAGCTACTTTATGAAAATGATTGCTATTTTTCCATACAGAGCCCAAGATCTATATGTGGGCAATGTGGGATAAAATCACCAAGCATTCTCATATTCAAAGTTAGAATAATTTATGGGATTTTGGCAACCCCATGCAAAATCTAGTGCTAGGAAAGGTTTAGGAGTATAGTGAAATACAATTTTATTGAAGAACAAATAAGGCTTGGTTAGTGGATTAGCTTTTTAAAATATTTTAAGTAATTTTGGGATAGTATTGTTTAAGTAAAAATGTTTAATTCTGCATCTTGAGCAATGCTGAAAACACCTGCCATGTTAAGGATACTTGAGCTTTAGGAAAAAGTGTGATGCATGTAAGCAATGTAAGAAATAAGGGAATTCCAATTTTGCAGACTAAGAATGGTTTACAATAGTTCTGCTCAAGGAAATTGACTAGCAGTGCCATATCTAGTAGCAGACAAACCATCCATAAAGGTAGTCACTCAACAACAATATTATGGAATTGGGAAAATAAACAGTTGAATTAGATTTACCTGTAAATGTCTTCAAATGTCTCTCTTCTTGTTGAAGAGAGATTTGCCATCAGATCTATTTTTAGATTAAACAACTCAATATAGATTTTTAAAAACAATTGAGTGAGGACAGCTTTGATGAGGGAAATACTGTACTTTCTGATAATAAAACAGATAATGGCAAAAAATGATTATTTGGAAAAGCAAGAAATGTGCCTATATTTTACCACAGATTAAAGTTTCAATTCATAGCAGATATACGATCATGGCATCTGGTACCATCACTTCATGGCAAATGTTGGGGAAACAATGGAAACAGTGACAGACTGTATTTTTTGAGGGCTCCCAAATCACTGCAGACAGTGACTGCAGCCATGAAATTAAAAGGAGCTTGCTCCTTGTAAGAAAAGCTGTGACCAACCTAGACAGCATATTAAAAAGCAGAGACATTACTTTGCCAACTAAGGTTCATCTAGTTAAAGTTATGGTTTTTCCAGTAGTCTTGTATGGATGTGAGAGTTGGACTATAAAGAAAGCTGAGCGCCGAAGGACTGATGCTTTAGAACTGTGGTATTGGAGAAAACTCTTCAGAGTCCCTAGGACTTCAAGGAGATCCAACTAGTCAATCCTAATGGAAATCAGTCCTGAATATTCATTGGAAGGACTGATGTTGAAGTTGAAACTCCAATACTTTGGCCACCTGATGAGAAGAACTGACTCATTGGAAAAACCCTGATTCTGGGAATGATTGAAGGTGGGATTAGAAGGGGATGACAGAAGATGAATTAGTTGGATGGCATCACCAACTCGATGGACATGAGTTTGAGTAAATTCCAGGAACTGGTGATGGACAGGGAAATCTGGCAAGCTGCAGTCCATGGGGTTGCAAAGAGTTGGACAGGACAAGAGCGACTGCGTTGAACTGAACTGATCTGATTATATTCTAAATTAAGCCTGACAGAACTCAAAGTACTGAATATGTTTAAAGAAAATTTTATAGTAATATGACATATATGTGTGTGCCCATGTGTTTGTATAGATATACTATATTTATTAAACCTCATTACCTTGATGTGTGGAATAACAATTGTAAAGTATAAACCCAATCAGTTCATGCTTATTAAACTTTAAAATCGAACAAGTCTGTTTTGTCTTATATATTTTATGAAATCACCTGTAACATTTTTCAAGATGGCAATGCCTGTTTAATGTTGCAAAATAAAATAGCCTGTCTTGGAAATATTCCCATTGAAGAGTAAAATAAAGCACATATAAACATAAATTTAGATATTTGTGGACCAAATTTCATATTCTCAAGAATTAAAATATTATCCAACTTTGACCCAAACTCACATTATTTACCAAAGCCATTTTTCACATTTAGCAAAATGTTATGAATATTAATTTTCCACATGTAAATTGGAAAATAAAATCCACTTAAATGTATGATAGCTACAGCTATGGACATAGCATACCATTCAAATCTTGCTGAAATTAAATATAAATTACATAACAATGAAATTCAAAGATAGATGAAGTATTTCTTTACTTTAGGCAATCAGAAATTGAAAGATAAAAGCATATCTCAAATGAAAGAAGTATGGCACTAAATCAAGATACTACAAGAGTATAAATATCAAAAAAAATGAACTGAACTGATCTGATTATATTCTAAATTAAGCCTGACAGAACTCAAAGTACTGAATATGTTTAAAGAAAATTTTATAGTAATATGACATATATGTGTGTGCCCATGTGTTTGTATAGATATACTATATTTATTAAACCTCATTACCTTGATGTGTGGAATAACAATTGTAAAGTATAAACCCAATCAGTTCATGCTTATTAAACTTTAAAATCGAACAAGTCTGTTTTGTCTTATATATTTTATGAAATCACCTGTAACATTTTTCAAGATGGCAATGCCTGTTTAATGTTGCAAAATAAAATAGCCTGTCTTGGAAATATTCCCATTGAAGAGTAAAATAAAGCACATATAAACATAAATTTAGATATTTGTGGACCAAATTTCATATTCTCAAGAATTAAAATATTATCCAACTCTGACCCAAACTCACATTATTTACCAAAGCCATTTTTCACATTTAGCAAAATGTTATGAATATTAATTTTCCACATGTAAATTGGAAAATAAAATCCACTTAAATGTATGATAGCTACAGCTATGGACATAGCATACCATTCAAATCTTGCTGAAATTAAATATAAATTACATAACAATGAAATTCAAAGATAGATGAAGTATTTCTTTACTTTAGGCAATCAGAAATTGAAAGATAAAAGCATATCTCAAATGAAAGAAGTATGGCACTAAATCAAGATACTACAAGAGTATAAATATCAAAAAAAAAAGAGAAAACTGCAAATATGCATATTTAAAAATATTTTAATTAGAAAAAATGAATTGCATATCACATACCATCAGTCATTAGCTCAGCAATTGACAGATGGTTGATGTGTACATGATCGATAAGTGAATGAGTAAATTTATTGTATCAAAAGATACTTGAGGTATTTACATATGTAGAAATCAGAGATGACCATTCCCAGAACTATACGATGGAGAGCGAGATGTTTTATGGGAGGCAATAGAAACAGATAANTACATGATCGATAAGAATGAGTAAATTTATTGTATCAAAAGATACTTGAGGTATTTACATATGTAGAAATCAGAGATGACCATTCCCAGAACTATAAGATGGAGAGCTAGATGTTTTATGGGAGGCAATAGAAACAGATAATGGCAGAAAGATTCATGACACCTGGAAAATTATTGGATTGGGTTTTGAGTTTTGGCTTTCAGAATCATGGAATTTGAGAAAAGCCTGAGAAAGAGAAAATAAGGCAAACTGATTAGTAAGAAATCAGGAAAGAACATTTGAAATGTATCATAGATACTCCATTTATAAGCTTTGGAAAAAATACTTTTACTCGTATTATACCATCCCACTCAAAATTGAACCAAACCTGTCCTCCCACCTCTAACACACACATGCAGCACTTTAAAAACAATATTTCTGCTACTTCTCTGGTTTAGAGAGATAAGGTTGGGTAAGATCTTTAGTTGTAGCAACCAGCTAACAACTGTGAGGGATATCATCTACATGCTCCTTACATCTAGTGAAAAATGGGGACATATTGGTCAATTAGTGATTTCTTTCAGTTTCATAATCAACAATTGGACCGCTCATTTGGAAATTAAGCAAATAATAAATAATTTTTATGATTTAAGTCAATTTAAATTCTGTAGTCCCTGTATGTGGCCAAATGCTTCAGATTAAATACAGAATAAGTATATGTGTACAGTATTTGAAAATTAACAGTTTGGGAAACTCTTATGGAAAATTTTTTGAAAATAAATTTTCTAAAAATGCAGTGCTGGAGGAAGACAACAAAATAGTTTAAAATGAAGAATATGAAATCTATTTAAAGGTAATTAAAAATCTTTGGTTATTTACATATTTCTACATATCCATAAAGTATCTACTTTGAACCAGGCTGTTTGTTTGTT
>SJYT01015449.1:246958-257192 GCA_006410635.1 Cephalophus harveyi | reverse complement strand
TAAAAAAAAAAAAAGAAAAGAAAGGAATAAACAGATGAATTTCAGGACACCCAGTTATTGTCAGAGAATTGGTATCAGAATATAACTTCCTAGTAGAAAATTTGCCTGTAAAATACAAGAATGTACACAAACATTTAATCTTTCATTCATGGCCAGTAACTTTAATGTTAATCAGAACTATGGTCTTTATGTTTGGAAAGAAATATTTTAATATAGTGGTTGAGTCTAAAGTTATTGGTTATAAATGAAAGACTAAATGTTTGTGTAAATACTCATATGCAGAGGCAAATTTTCTATTAGGAGTTTACATTCTGACACTAAATCTGTGACACCAGTGGGGTGTCTTGCAGCTCAATTCAGTTCTGACAGTAACTAACCAGACAGACCTGCAGGTTAAGAGCAAAATCCTTGACAAGACTGCCCTCATTTTAGATGCCAGCTGCAAGTCTGGATGTCTCTGAGCCCCTGCACTTCAGCCCAGACAGTTACATAAAGGAGCTTCCCACAACCCTCTCAGGTTTGATATTTTGCTAAAAAGACTCTGTACTCAAAAAAGCAAAATACATACAATTGCCACTTTACTATAATATTTTAGATGCCAGCTGCAAGTCTGGATGTCTCTGAGCCCCTGCACTTCAGCCCAGACAGCTACATAAAGGAGCTTCCCACAACCCTCTCAGGTTTGATATTTTGCTAAAAAGACTCTGTACTCAAAAAAGCAAAATACATACAATTGCCACTTTACTATAAAAGATAAGAATAAACAGCCAGATAAAGAAGTGCATATGATAAGGTCTGTGCACAGGATTTTCTATATCCATCTACTACTGTCCCAGTTCATGGTATGTCCATCAGCCAGGAAGCTTCTCTGAGTCTCGAGTTCAGAGTTTTTATTGGGAATTCATTACCTTGGCAAAGTCAAGTAAATCATTGGCCAGGTACTTGAATTCCATCTTTAATCGTCACTCCCGCCTCAGAGGTTAGGCTGGCCCCATGTTCCAACCCTTAATCATATGGTTGGTTTTTCTGGTGACCAGCCCTGCATCCAGGAGCCATATAGGTATCCCCCAACCAAGAAGCTTCACTAGCATAAGGAACACTCCTATCACTCCAATTCCAAGGGTTTTTGAAGCTTTGTCTGGGGACAAAGGTTAGAGACACTTTTATTATACCACAGATGCTTATCATGTATGTGTTCATTTTATCTCGTCTCACAATTGATATAGAACTTTTAATAGTTTGTTCTGCCATATTATATACTTAAATATTCTTCCATTTTTTGTTGTCTTGAGATTTTTTACAAGGCAAGAAATTAAATAACTTTCATATATAGGAATATCTGTATACATCTATTTATAGAAATACACATGAGATGGATGGATAGAGTTAGATACAAAGGAAAAGAAAAAAAAGTTTCATAGGTTCTAAATGGACAAAAATGCTTTTCTCCTGGTAGCTTAAAATTATTTAGTTACAGTCAAGATGATTTGGGGTGAGACGACCAAGAGATCAGAACAGAAGAGTGTCTGGCTGAATTGCTCTTCTGCTCTAGTACTAGAGATAGCGGACCCTGGAGGACTAGCAGATGGAAGCACCCCTGGGTGCGCCCGTGAGGTCCCTGAGGTCATGATGTACTATGAGACTTATGTCAGAACAGCCTTGGAGAGCTTTTCAAAGCAGGAGGAGATGCCAGAACCCAACCAAGAAATTGGAATTGGAATATGGGCCATTTAACAATAAGAGGTGAAAACCAAGAAGTGTTTAAAACATAAAAATAGAAGCCTATGACTTTCTTTTGGACTGACGCAAACTAGTGTTTTCACAGTCTTCGACAACTAGACCCCAAGTGTTCTATGATTGATGAGTGTATCAGTGCTCTCCACATAAGCAACTGTTTTATTGTCTGTTGTTTTCTGAAACTCCTCTCCTCATTCCAGCTTGTTCTCATAGTTGCAGCCGTACCTGCTTGCACCTTCCCGGGTTTCAACTGCATTATATATTTCTCTAATTCATCCACGAGCTAGACTGTCGGCCTACCATTTTGATGCCACACTAGAATCAGTGGGTAGAGCTTTAAAAATGCCCACACCTGAGTTCACCCCCACACTAATTATGTCAGAATCCTTAGAAGTGAGGTTGGGGCATGTGTGTGTGTATCTGTGTGTGTGTTTAAACCTTATGTTACTATGTTACTTTAATGTCTACAACTGCACTTAATTGACAGGGTTAGCCTTTACACGGAGTAGCAGTAAAAGCAACACAAGTTAATAGCAACATTATGGTTAGTTTGCATTTTGTTGCAAGATCAGTTCAGTTCAGTTCAGTCGTTCAGTCCTGTCTGACTCTTTGCGACCCCATGAATCACAGCACGCCAGGCCTCCCTGTCCATCACCAACTCCCGGAGTTCACTCAGACTCACGTCTGTTGAGTTGGTGATGCCATCCATCCATCTCATCCTCAGTCGTCCCCTTCTCCTCCTGCCCCCAATCCCTCCCAGCATCAGAGTCCTTTCCAATGAGTCAACTCTTCACATCAGGTGGCCAAAGTACTGGAGTTTCAGCTTCAGCATCATTTCCTCCAAAAAATCCCAGGGCTGATCTCCTTCAGAATGGACTGGTTGGATCTCCTTGCAGTCCAAGGGACTCTCAAGAGTCTTCTCCAACACCACAGTTCAAAAGCATCAATTCTTCAGCGCTCAGCTTTCTTCACAGTCCAACTCTCACATCCATACATGACCACTGGAAAAACCATAGCCTTGACTAGACAGACCTTTGTTGGCAAAGTAATGTCTCTGCTTTTTAATATACTATCTAGGTTGGTCATAACTTTCCTTTGTTGCAAGATACCAGGCTAAATTTAACACCATGACTCAGCCCAAGGAATGTAAGAATGAATAACCATAATCCATTTTTTGAAAAGTAGTATATAATCTCCCAAAGTAAGATAAATGTTTTCTTTCCTTAAATTAGGGAAAGAAAGCTACACAGCATCATTCCAGCCAGATTCATAACATCTTTAATGAAAGATATCCCCAGAGCACATTTTCAGGTGCCCCTAGATTGCCTACATTAGTACAAGATCAATTAAAAAGGAAAGAATTAGGGAAATAGAATTAAAGTTGTTGAAGTCAAAGATTCTTTACACTATAATGACTGATCTCTAACAGTTAAGATTAAGAGGCAGAGAATGTTTCCCAATTAGTGTCTCACCTCTGATATGGCATAGGCTAGCTGGGCCAATTAGGGATGGATCAAAGAATAATGCAAATCCCATACAGGCAGTTCAGACTGACTGGTTAATCTTGTACTCTTCCAAACATTTTTATGAGTGCCTGTCATTCTAGGTTGATACCAGGTACCATTCTAGGTATTGGAGTAAGACAGAAAATAAAGTTTCTGACCTTATGGAATCTACATCCTTCTATAGCAGCCAGGTAAGGTACAGGCAGTTCAGACTGACTGGTTAATCTTGTACTCTTCCAAACATTTTTATGAGTGCCTGTCATTCTAGGTTGATACCAGGTACCATTCTAGGTATTGGAGTAAGACAGAAAATAAAGTTTCTGACCTTATGGAATCTACATCCTTCTATAGCAGCCAGGTAAGGGAAAAAAAATGAACACAAAGTAGAATATTAGGTAATAATAATGCCATGAAAAAACAATAAAACAGTAAATGGATAAAGAACGATGCAAGGAGATGATAATTTAGAGTTGCTAACAAGGATTTGTCAGAATGGGTGATGTTTGCCAGAGTCCTGAATAAAATGGAAGTCCCACAAATATCTGACAGAAATGCATTTGGGGACAGAAACAACCGAAGTGTAAAGGTTGTAAGGAGGAAATAGGCAGAATGTTTAAGGAATAACAGATGTGTTAGTCTCTCAGTTGTGTCTGACTCTTTGTGACCCCATGGACTAGCCTGCCAGGCTCCTCTGTCCATGGAATTCTCCAGGCAAGAATACTGGAGTGGGTTGCCATTCCCTTCTTGAGGGAATCTTCCTAGTCCATGGATTGAACCTGAGTCTCCTTTGTTCATAGGACTTCCCAGGCAAGAATACTGGAGTGGGTTGCCATTTCCTTCTCCAAGGGATCTTCCCTACCCAGGGATCGAACCAGCGCCTCCTGCATTGCAGGCAGACTCGTTACCAATCAGCCACTGGAGAAGCCCCTTTACTTCTGGTAGAGTTGAGTTGAGTTAATCTAATTAAGAATTGAGCTGGTTTGAGGTTCCTTATGCTATGGCCACCCTCAGGGCAGTACAGTTTTTAAACTTCCTCTAGCAATGCATTGTGTTTAGGGTGTGAGCTGGTTTGCCGAAGGCTTTTTTTCAATGTCTTCTCCATTCTCCTGCTTTGAGTTCTTCCTGATGAGTCACACCTCAAGAGGGTCTATCTCTTGCTTGTGAATTACAAGTTACCACACACAGGACTGGAAAAAGTCAGTTTTCAGTCCAATCCCAAAAAAAGGCAATGCCAAAAAATGCTCAAACTACTGCACGATTGCACTCATCTCACATGCTAGTAAAGTAATTCTTAAAATTCTCCAAGCCAGGCTTCAGCAATATGTGAACCGTGAACTTCCAGATGTTCAAGCTGGTTTTAGAAAAGGCAGAGGAACCAGAGATCAAATTGCCAACATCCGCTGGATCATTGAAAAAGCAAGAGAGTTCCAGAAAAACATCTACTTCTGCTTTATTGGCTATGCCAAAGCCTTTGACTGTGTGGATGAGATGGCTGGATGGCATCACCGACTCGATGGACGTGAGTTTCAGTGAACTCTTGGAGTTGGTGATGGACAGGAAGGCCTGGCGTGCTGCAGTTCATGGGGTCACAAAGAGTCGGACACGACTGAGCGACTGAACTGAACACTTTTCCTTAGCTTTAGGCAGACGCCATACTCTTAAGTCTTGGGGTCTTCAGACATCAGTTTGCTGCCCCTCCTGCAACTGCAGCTACAGGCCGGGATCCTTAAGTATCTTTCCCTTCTGCCCACTTCCCACATCCACCCAAAACACAGATAAAGGCTTGCGTTCCACAAGGGAGTTAGGGAAGAAGGATCTTGGTCAAATTCCTCACTTTTCCTGCAAGGGCTCCTGTTTTCCTCCCCTAGTTCTACACCAGGGAGACAGCCTCAGGATTCGTTCATTTCTCTGAATGCCTAGCAGTGTAACCCAGCAGGGCCCCATGGTTCCTTGGAAGCGGGAGGTTAGGGGGCCAAGCCTTCCCCCCGTCCTCTGCTTTAGCTCTTCTCTGAAGCACCTGCTGCTGCTGCTGCTAAGTCGCTTCAGTTGTGTCTGACTCTGTGCGACCCCATAGACGGCAGCCCACCAGGCTCCCCCGTCCCTGGGATTCTTCAGGCAAGAATACTGGAGTGGGTTGCCATTTCCTTCTCCAATGCATGAAAGTGAAAAGTCAAAGTGAAGTTGCTCAGTCGTGTCCGACCTTCAGGGACCTCATGAACCGCAGCCTTCCAGGCTCCTCCATCCGTGGGATTTTCCAGGCAAGAGTACTGGAGTGGGATGCCATTGCCTTCTCTGTCTGAAGCACCTAGATAACAGCACTTCATGTACATTTCCTGAGTTGCTTAGCAGCTGTGAAAAGGCCTCTTCCTCTCAACAAATGGAAGATGTTAACTATTTGACTTCTTACTTTTGCATTCCAATCTCCTATGATGAAAAGGACATCTCTTTTTTGGTGTTAGTTCTAGAAGGTCTTGTAGGTTTTCACAGAACCAGTCAGCTTCAGCATCTTTGGCATTCGTGGTTGGGGCATAGATTTGGATTACTGAATGTGGCTAGGATTATGAGCTCCTTATTGCAAAATTCAGGTTTAAATTGAAGAAAGTAGGGAAAACCACTAGACCATTCAGGTAAGACCTAAATCAAATCCCTTATGATTATACAGTAGAGGTGATGAATAGATTTAAGGGATTAGATCTGGTAGTCAGAGTGCCTGAAGAATTCTAGACGGAGGTCCGTAACATTACAAGAGGCTGTGACCGAAACCATCCCAAAGAAAAAGAAATGCAAGAAGGCAAAGTGGTTGTCGGAGGAGGTCTTACAAATAGCTGACAAGAGATGCAAAAGGCAAAAGAGAAAAAGAAAGATATACCCAGATGAATACAGAGTTCCAGAATATAGCAAGGAGAGATAAGAAAGTGTTCTTAAGTGAACAATGCAAAGAAATGGAGGAAAACAACAGAATGGGAAAGCCTAGAGATCTCAAGAAAATTCCCTTGGAGAGACTAAGGGTACATTTCATGGAAAGATGGGCACAATAAAGGAAAGAACTAAAGGCAAGGACTAAACAGAAGCAGAAGAGATTAAGAAGAAGTGGCAAGAAGACACAGAAGAACTGTACAAGAAAGGTCTTAATGAGCCAGATAACCATGATGATTGGTCGCTCACTTAGAGTCAGACTTTCTGGAGTGTGCAGTCAAGTGGGCCTTAGGAAGAATTACTATCAACAAAGCTAGTGAAGATGATGAAATTCCAACTGAGCTATTTCAAATCCTAAAGATGATGCTGTGAAAAGTGCTGCACTCAATATGCCAGCAAATTTGGAAAAATCAGCAATGGCCCCAGGACTTCTTACATCCATCCCAAATAAAGGCAACACCAAAGAGTGTTCAAACTACCATACAGTTGAGCTCATTTCACATCTAGCAATGTAATACACAAAATCCTTCAAGCTAGGCTTCAGCAGTATGTGAACCAAGAACTTCCAGATGTACAAGCTGGATTTAGAAAAGGCAGAAGAACCAGAGATTAAATTACCAACATCCATTGGATCATAGAAAAAGTAAGGGGATTCTAAAAAATTCTACTTTGTCTACATCTACTTCTGTTTCACTGACTATGCTAAAGCCTTTGACTGTGTGGATCACAACAAACTGGAAAATTCCTAAAGAGATGGGAATATCAGACCACCTTACCTGTCTCTGGAGAAAGCTGTATGCAGGACAAGAAGCAACAATTAGAACTGGACATGGAACAATGGATTGGTTCAAAATTGGAAAAGGAGTACATCAAGGCTGTATATTGCTACCCTGCTTATTTATTGTCTGGGAAATCCCATGGACAGAGGAGCCTGGGAAGCTGTAGTCCATGGAGTCACAAGATTTGGACACGGCTTAGCGACTAAACCACCACCACTGCCTATTTAACTTCCATGCAGAGTACATCATGCAAAATGCTGGGCTGGATGATGCACAAGCTGGAATAAAGATTGCTGGGAGAAATAACAACAACCTCAGATATACAGATGATACCACTGTAATGACAGAAAGCAAAGAGGAATGAAAGAGTCTCTTGATGAGAGTGAAAGAGGAGAGTGGAAAAACCTGGCTTAAAACTCAACATTCAAAACACTAAGATCATGGCATCTGGCTCCATCACTTCATGGCAAATAAATGAGAAAAATGGAGAGTGACAGACTTTATTTTCTTGGGCCCCAAAATCACAGTGTATGGTGACTTCAGCCACAAAATTAAATTTCTTCCTTGGAGGAATTTCTTCCTTGGAAGAAAAGCTATGACAAACTCAGACAGCGTATTAAAAAGCAGAGAGGAGCCTGGTAGGTTCCAACATCATTTTGCCAGCAAAGGTCCATATAGTCAAAACTATAGTTTTTCCAGTAGTCATGTACAGATATGGGAGTTGGATCATAAAGAAAGCTGAGTGTCAAAGAATTGATGCTTTTGAATTGTGGTGCTGGAGAAAACCCTTGAGAGTCCCTTGGACAGCAAGGAGATCAAACCAGTCAATCCCAAAGGAAATCATCAACCCTGAATATTCACTGGAAGGACTGATGCTAAAGCTGAAGCTCCAATACTTTGGCCACCTGATGGGAAGAACCAATTCATTGGATAAGACCCTGATGCTGGGAAAGATTGAAGGCAGGAGGAGAAGGAGATGACAGAGGATGAGACAGTTGGATGGCATCACTGACTCAATGGACTTGAGTTTGAGCAAACTCTGGGAGATAGTGAAGGGAATCCTGGCATACTGCAATCCGTGGGGTCACAGAGAGTTGGAGATGATTTAGTGGCTGAACAGCAACAACTTAAAAGTAGAGGATAAATAAGCAGTATAAGCTCATTTATAAAATCTCCTTGTCTCACCTTTTTTATGTATAAGAAAGACTATTCCAGAATATTCATTGATGATATTCTTTTGCTCAGAAGAGTTTTCAGGGGCCAGATGCATAGTTGTGTGCATGCTCAGTCACTCATTTGTCTCCGACTCCTTGTGACCCCCTGAACTGTAACCTACCAGGCTCCTCTGTCCATGGGATTTTCCACGCTAGGATACTGGAGTGGGTTCAAGCCTTAAGCATTGCATTATCATCCACAGCAATTTATAGGTGCAACATTTACTGTTCTATCCCACAAGAGTATACAGGGCATTCCAGACTCCTCACTATCTCCTTTGTGAAAATGTTCCCCTACTGAACGTATCGTGTGCTGTTTCTTTTCTAACTGAGTCGGTCATGGTGCATTTTCTGTCCCACCGCCTCTTTTGAACCTGGTCCAAGATCTGATCTCCACCTTTCCTGACCTGCCATGGCACTTATTGCCTCTAATACATTCTGTGACACTTGATTATATCCTGTCTTCTATCTTTCTCCAAACATTTCATGGATCGTGTCATTCCAAAATTACTGGCATCCCTAAGGGAGGAAGCTTGTCAGTCTTATTTTGCATTCTCATGCTCTCCTGCATGTTGTCAGGCAAGATAGCGAGCATGGAACAAATACTGAGTTGAAAATAAGTTGAAATTTCTTTACTGAAGAGAGTGAAAGAGTGGAAGAGGGGCTTTGGTGATTGGTAGCAGTTACATTAAGTGTGACAGGGTAAAGAATCTGCTGACCACCATCCCCCAGAACCGCAGTAAACAGGCTGACATCCCTATAAAATCACCCTCTCTGATGTCTGCACTCCACGGTTACCTGGAGCCCTTCTGTCTCCCGGAGGCTGAGGCTGTCACTGCGCATTGCTGAGGCTCTGTTTGGTGTCTCTTCCTCATTTCTCCTCCCTTCTGCTGTTGAAGATGCTCCCCACTCTCACAGACACTGCCGCAGCTTCCCTTCAGTTCCAAATCTTTTACCAGTTTCTTGCGACGAGGTGTCTCCATTCCCGAGGCACGCAGAGCCAGGCCGATCAGTTCAGCCAAGTATCATTGCATCGCCAGGGAATTAGCAGGCCTCCAGAACTGCCATGTTGGTGATTGTGTTCTGCGCTCCATGCTAATGGTGACTCAGAAACGGCATGACCGAACAGCTCAAAGTGACGAACGTGGCCTCTGATGCAGAGCCCCCCGCACGGCTGTCAGGGTCATCTCTGCCTGGGCCGTCGCTGTAGCCACGCAGGCACCCCGTGATCCTCGTCTCCTAAGCAGAGCGCTGCCTTTATCTACTTGATTGCTTCACGTCTCAATCAGCCAACTAGTCGACAGCACGTCGCTGTGATAACAGAAGCCGCTGACAGCTTCTGCCACCCCTCTGCCACTGAACATATGTTGGCGTAATGGACGATTTGGGTATTCTAAATTGCTACATGACCCTGGGCTTCTGCACGTTTATGACTGTCCCTAGTCTGATGTTCGCTGCAAAGTGGTTCAGAATCGCTTGCTGAGGACGCTGAAACATACATAGTTCTTGTCCACCATGCCTTGTTAGACTAACTGCTGAAATATCAGTCTATTTCACAGGCTAAAACATTGAATCACTTGAATAAAAAGCATTATTCAACATTCTTTTTTTGTTGTTATTGTTAGTGACCTTTAGTTGCTTGTAAGAAGAAAATAAAGCCAGATTTACTGTATATCTGGTTTCGATTTACTGTCCAGAACATTATCAATTATGTTTTGACCAACAATATCATCAAGTCTTTTCAGAATTTCTCTGGGGGAAAAAACCAAAATAACAAAACAACCACAAAACAACCCACTTGTAGCTGCCAGATTCTAGGTCTGCTGCTTCATATTGAAAAACGAGAAATTTGGCTAAATGAACCTAGATGACTTCCACATGAGTTGGAAGAGTAAAATAATTCTGGGAAGAAGTTTGGATACGATTAATTTAATGCTGAATCACAATTACAATATGGCCACTTGAGTTTTAAAAACCTCCTTTTGTTATGCTGTTTCAAATATAACTCCAAGCAAACAATCCTATTTAAAAATAAGGTATCAATTTGAATGGACTTCCCAGGTAGCACAGTGGTAAAGAAATC
>SJYT01015449.1:235754-246003 GCA_006410635.1 Cephalophus harveyi | reverse complement strand
TCAGACATGACTGAAGCGACTTAGCAGAGTAGACATAAAGATATAAAAATGTTTATCACAGTGCTTTACACATAACCTGCATGCAAGAAATGATTCTATCCTTCCTAATGACTGTCAACATATCTTATGTTCTTATGAAAAAGTAAAACTTTGATATTTTAATGCAATCTAAAATTTATCAGAAAATCAGAGTGCAAAAAACCTTAAAGATTCAGTGAAGCCTGGTATATTTTTAATGTGGCTTAACAATGTGACAGCTTTGGCAATGGTGCATATAATATTATCACTGCTGAGTGCTACCTTGAGATTTTATAAAATGTCACATGAAATGGTGACAGCATTTTACATTACAGCTTTCGTGCTTAACACCTTGGCTTTCAGTAATGTTTTCTCTCTTATTCTATATAAAATTGATTGATTAAAATGAAGATAAACTAGGTGTTACCTGGAAGCAGGAGATCAATTATAGAATAATACGAGATACATTAGGTTCAATGACAGTTTTTCAGTGGTGGTACTTGGATGGCATGAATGACATATCTCAGGACCTAGCTGGTTTTCTTCTTGCCAGATGTTGACTTTGCTTTAAAAAGCCAGTCACTTTACAAGGGATTCATCTCTAGTATTTGCAGACAGCTCATGATGCTTAACAGCATCAAAACAAAACTCCAATCAACAAATTTAGGCAGAATACCTAAATAGACATTTCTCCAAAGAAGACATACAGAGGGCCAAGAGGCACACGAAAAGATGTCCAATATCACTAATTATTAGAGATATGCAAATCAACGCTACAATGAGATATTACCTCGAACCAGTCAGAATGGCTATCATGAAAAAATCCACAAACAGTAAGTGCCAGAGAGGGTGTGGCGAGAAGGGAACCCTCTTATACTGTTGGTGGGAATGTAAATTCACAGCCTCTATGGAGAACAGCATGGAGCTTCCTTAAAAAACTAAAAATATAGCTACCACATGACCCTGCCATCCCACTCCTGGGCATATATCCAGAGAAAAACATGACCTGAAAGGATACATGTACCCCAGTGTTCATCGCAGCACTGTTTACAAAAGCTAAGATACGGATGCAGCCTAAGTGTCCATCGGCAGAGGAATGGATAATGGTACCTTGATACAATGGAATATATTTCCGACATTAGAAAGATGAAATAATACCAGGTGTAGCAACATGGATGGGCCTAGAGATTGCCATACTGGGTGAAGTAAGTCAGACAGAGAAGGAGAAATATCATATGATGTCCCTTTTATCTGGTATCTAAAAAGAAATGATACAAATCAACTTACTTACAAAACAGAAAGAGACTCACAGACTTAGAGAACAAACTATGGTTGCTGGGGGCAGGACAGGGGGAAGGGATAGTTAGGAAGTTTGGAGTGGACATGTACATGCTGCTGTATTTAAAATGGATAACCAGCAAGGACCTACTGGGTAGCATGGGGAACTCTGCTCAAGGTTGCGTGGCAGCCTGGATGGGAGGGGAATTTGAGGGAGATTGGATACATGGATATGTATAGCCGAGTCCCTTTCCTGTTCACCTTTTTGCTCAACAACTATCACAACGTTGTTACTCAGCTATATCCCCATACCAAATAAAAAGTGCCCCCCCTTTTTTATATAAAAGCCAGTCACTTTCACATTTAGCATCAGTGTTCTCCATTCTAAACCCAGAATAGTATTTTCCCCTGTACTAGTTTCCTTGAACTGCTGTAATAATGTTTCACAAACTGAGTAGCTTACAGCAGTTTATTTTCTCAGTTCTGAGGCTAGGTGTCCAAACTCAGCCTCAGTACTGGTGGGCCCTTCACAGGCTGAAGGAGAATCTGCTTCCTGAAGTATTTTCCCCTGTACTAGTTTCCTTGAACTGCTGTAATAATGTTTCACAAACTGAGTAGCTTACAGCAGTTTATTTTCTCAGTTCTGAGGCTAGGTGTCCAAACTCAGCCTCAGTACTGGTGGGCCCTTCACAGGCTGAAGGAGAATCTGCTTCCTGATTCCCGCCTGGTTTCTGGTAACAACCAGCAGTGCCTGGACTTATATGGTGGTGGTGTTCAATCGCAAAGCCCTGTCCAACTCTTTGTGATCCCATGGACTGGAGCACACCAGGCTTCCCTGTCCTTCACTATCTCCCTGAGCTTGCTGAAACTCATGTCCATCGAGTCGGTGATGCCATCTAACCATCTAATCCTCTGTCGTCCTCTTCTCCTCCTGTCCTCAATCTTTTCCAGCATCAGGGTCTTTTGGACCCATCCCATGAGTCCACTNCTTCCCTATCCTTCACTATCTCCCTGAGCTTGCTGAAACTCATGTCCATCGAGTCGGTGATGCCATCTAACCATCTAATCCTCTGTCGTCCTCTTCTCCTCCTGTCCTCAATCTTTTCCAGCATCAGGGTCTTTTGGACCCATCCCATGAGTCCACTCTTCCTGGTTGGCCAAAAAGCGTGTTTGGGTTTTTACATACTATCTGATGGAAAAACCCAAACACACTTTTTGGCCAACCCCGTAGGTACATTGCTGACTTCCTCTGAGATTCCTGAGTCTTCACATGGCATCCTCTTCTCTAGGTGTCTGTGTTCTAATTCCTCTCATCTTATACAGGTACAGGGTGTTGGATTGGGACTCAATGACTCAGTTCAGTCTCATCTTCACTTGCCTATATCAGCATGGGCTTCCCTGGTGGCTCAGTGGTAAAGAATCTGCCTGCATTGCAGGAGCTACGGGAGACACAGGTTCAATCTCCAGGTCGGGAAGATCCCCTGGAGAAGGCATGGCAACCCACTCCAGTATTCTTGCCTGGAGAATCCAATGGACAAAGGAGCCTGGTGGGCTACAGTCCATGGGGTCACAGAGAGTCAGACACGACTGAAGCGACTTAGCACGCAAACTCATATCAGCACAGACTTTATTTCTAAACACAATCACAGTCACAGGGACTGGGGTTTACAGCTTGAGTACATCTTTCAGGGGAACAAAATGCAATCCATACTATCTCCTAAACCTAGAATTTTTATAGTGGTTATGTTAGTGAAGATGTCTTGTGGCATGCGTCAGAAACTCAAGTAAGCAAAAAATGATGTTTTAGGAATCCTGAAACAGCCCTCAGTTGAGCTGGATATTATGAATAGAAGGAAGCTGAAGAAAGCCATGTTAGAGGTGGTGGGAAGCTTCTTGTCTCTGCTCATCTGTATACCTCCACTCCATCCTTCTCTCAACTTATAACTAACTCTCTCTGTTTTCTATCTTGTGTAACAGAAAACAGTTACCAACAGCTTCCCAGGCTGAAGAGAAAGGTCAGACAGAAAGAGACTCATATAAATGCCTGTGTAGACAGGGTGGGGATGGAAAAGAAGGGAAACCCAAAGAACCTTAGGGGGAGAATCTTGCCTAATGACCTTATTTTTCTCAATGAACAAAAGCAATGGACTTATTTTCTGAGAGATATTTTGATGGTATTTTAAAAAAGCTGATATTAAAGTTTTGGGCAAGCTGTTGAGAGGCATGAGTCAGTGATGAAGGACCACAGGAGCGAGGACGTGTTGGTGCCCAGGCTGACCAGACACCATGGTGTTAGTGAACCAGTCTTCTCCTGTACGTTTCCATCAGTAATGGCCAAGAACTCCAGTGTGTTATTATACATAAGATTGGGCTTCCCCTGTGGCTCAGCTGGTAAAGAATCCTCATGCAATGTGGGAGACCTGGGTTCGATCCCTGGGTTGGGAAGATCCCCTGGAGAAGGGAAAGGCTACCCAGTCAAGTATTCTGGCCTGGAGAATTCCATGGACTGTACACTCCATGGGGTTGCAAACAGTCGGACATGACTGAGAGACTTTCACTTTGCTTCACACATAAGATTCCTACTACCTGAATCCATTATCTTTGCACACAAAAGGACATTTCAGTTCATTTAAACCTGACTGCAATACAGTTATGTTCATGGTAAAATGATTCATCTCAAAAGTGATATATATATATATATATATAAATTTTAGTCAAATATATATTTTTTTCAGTTTCTTTGTAGGTATCTTTAACCCCTGGCTTCTAAGGAAAAAACATTATTTTTTTCATAAGTTAGGCTTCTGGGTAAATGGGATTTGAATTACCATGTTTATAACTCAAACTCACACACAAAAAAATGGCGTTTCATTTCTAAATATGTACATGGATGCTTATTTCATTACCAGAGAAACTCAGGTAAGCATCTTTTGCTTTATAAATCCAGTGGCTCTCTAGCAGTCATAGAGAGCAGGAGGCACCCTTAATTTTGGCCTCACTAGTCCATTTTTTTAAAAGAGATAATTAAAATTACATCCTGCCATACTGAGAAGCATGTTTTTGCCAGAACTTTAGAGTTTTTTTCTGTTTGTTTCTTTGCAATGGGCAGTCTAAATAGAATATGACTGAAAAATCAATTTGAAGGAAGCAGGGGCATAATAAATTACCTTCCTATGACCTTCTTTTCTAGCTTTCCTTTTTTTCCCTTCAGATGAACTCTTGTCTTCTCACTATTTTTGTAACCTACCCACCCTGACACCACCTCCCTTTTTCCAGTCTTTGCTTTTTCATTTCCCAAACAGTCCTAGTAGAAGGGCAGATGTTTCTAAAGCCTCTGCCACAGTTATGTGATTAAAATCTAGTTAGTTTTTCTCCTTTCTTCTCAGTAGGTACAGGTATGATCACTGACANTTTTTTTTTTTCCTCTGAGATCAGAGCTTTGGGAGTTTTGATGAGCATTTGAAGTGAGTGTGGTCAGCTCTCATGTGGATGACATCCAGTAGGAATTCGAGTATCTTTTATTTCTTTCCTTTCAGCCATTGGGAACCAGACACCACCATTTCCTCATGAGGCACTGCTGTTGCCCGAATCAGGCATGACTCAAACTGCTTGATCTGAGACGTTTCTTGTGTTTTGATCCATCTGTCAACATGTTATTCAATTTTTCCACCATTATAGTTAGAATATTTTTTAAAATGTAATTAGCAAGTAATCCATGTGGAGACTCCTTAGTGTTATTTGCTGTCGTGTCTGACTCTTTACAACCCATGGACCTCCTCTGTCCATGGGGTTCTCCAGGCAAGGATACTGGAGTGGGTTGCCATTTCCTTCTCCAGGGGATCTTCCTGAACTAGGGTTCGAACTCGCAACTCCTGCATTTCAAGCAGATTCTTCTCTGTCTGAGCCACCAGGAAAGATTCTTTAATAGCATGCAAATGTCCTGCTTCTCATCAAAATATTGCCCTGAACACATCGTTACCGTGACAGATGAACAGTGATTTTCTAGTTCCTTTACTCATACACAGTTACTGGTTGACATTTCAACAGTCTACTGTAAGCAGGGTAAATGCTGGTTCTTAAGTCAATCTGTATTATTGAACTTGCATTTTTGTGTATACACACACAGAATTATATAATAAATCTATATTATATGCATATATAATGATATGACCTTTGGTTTTATACTGTTTGTAAGACCTTTTTGTTCTGATATTATTGGACTGAAATCTTAGAATGTTCTTCCCAGCAGCTTGATCCCAATCTCAGCAAAGATCCAATATTGAAAGCTCTAGTAAAGTTCATATTCTTAAATTTTAATTCATTAAAAAAAATCATTTGAAAACATTTCACTGTGGCTATGAAATGTTAGTAAAGAAATTAGTACTGAAAGTCATTTGCCACCAAAATTAAAGAAAAAAGGCAAGATAGATTTTTATCTTAGCTCTGTGTTCATAAAAGAAATAAACATAATGAATACTTGGATCATTTACATAAAAATAGAGCTCTTGAATTTGTGGGAAAAGAAGCTGAAACTCCTTTTTCCTCAGTTATTATCTAATTTGCAGTGGGTCTAGTGAACTGTTGGGCTTCCCAGGTGATACTAATGGTAGAGAACCCACCTGCCAGTGCTGGAGACCTAAGAGGTGTGGGTTCAATCCCTGGATCAGGAAGATCCCCTGGAGAAGGGAATGGCAATCCAACTCCAGTATTCGTGCCTGGATAATCCCATGGACAGAGGAGCCTGGTGATCTAGGTCCACAAGGTCACAAAAAGTTAGACACAACTGAAGCAACTTAGCACTCTAGCGAACTGTTCATTTAAATACTGATTTTGGCATTAGAAATGGACCAGGAGAGGGAAAAATAAAGGCATTAAGTTAAAAGAAGCATTTCAAGCACTTGGAAATATACGAACCCCTCTCGTTTTGGTTGATTTGTAGATTTGCCCTTCTCTTTTTTTTATTCCTTTAGTCATTAAAGAAAAATAAAAAATAAAAAGAAGGCACTTTGTTCTACTTAATCCTGTTGAATGCTCTGTCATCTGACAGCTAAATGCCTCACAGACTGTAAAGCATTAGTTTCTCAGCTACTCATCTCTTAGCTCTAAAATGCCTCACAGTCTCCTGTCGATGCATCTGAGCAGCATGAGAAGGACTACCAAAGAGAAGCCAAAAGAAAGGAAAACTCTTTCTCTGAACAGAATACTCTAACATACTAATTTGAAAGGACTTGATGGCATGACTAAATATTTTAAAGCCAAAGCACAGAGCAAAAAGCTTTGAAATTATTTCTGAGACTCTTTAGCTAAGCATCTTGTGTGCCTCATTGAGAATTACCGTACAAATGCGCAGAAGTTCGTACTTCTCATATACCTGTCTTTAAACAAAAGAGAATTTTCCTTTGAGCAAGGACGTGGAGTTGAGTTCCTTACCCAAAGTATGGAGCTACGGGAATGGGAGAGCCCAAGAGTGGTGTCCAGTGCTGCCACCAAGAACAAATTGATGTGCTTTCTGGGCTCCAGAGAACAGTGAGGAAGCATTAGAGCGGTCAAGCTCTGGCCACAGTCAAGGAAAAGCTGGTAGAAGAGAGGGGTACCTGAAAAGGGAAAAGGATGGCCCATTCCCTAACACCTCCATTTTCATGATAGCACAGCTGCCTCTGCCGTTGACACTCATCAGCAAACAGTGGGCCAGATCTGCCTTTTATAGTTGCTGGGAAGACTCAGAAACACAAAGTGAGTCCTCTTAACATAACACATTGGACTGTCCACCAAGACACAGCATAGACTAACACAACATTGTAAAACAATTACATTCCAATAAAAAAATACCAAAGAAAGGACTCAGTCTCCATTTCTAGGCAATCTGTTGCCAGCGTTGCCATAAGCAAAAGAAACCTACTCCTGGTTCACTGAGCTTGAGTCTGGACTGAAACCTGGCCTTGTCAAAGGATTAAACAAGGAGGCCGTTACCCTGGGTGGCTCTAATGTTGGCAGCCCATGTAAACGAACCAAAACCTAATCCTGCAAATGCCTCAAGGTTATGAAATCAAAATGCGGGAATACAAATCACAATTTTTCATCTGTAGCCAATCAATTTTTTTTACCTCGCTTCTGTCTACCAGTCTCTCCCCAGCTTCTGTGGGTGGAGCTCTCCTAACTGGTTCTGGCTTAGCACTGTCCAAATTCATCCTATTTCTGCTTTATTGACTATGCCAAAGCCTTTGACTGTGTGGATCACAATAAACTGTGGAAAATTCTGAAAGAGATGGGAATACCAGGCCACCTAACCTGCCTCTTGAGAAATCTGTATGCAGGTCAGGAAGCAACAGTTAGAACTGGACATGGAACAACAGACTGGTTCCAAATAGGAAAAGGAGTATGTCAAGCCTGTATATACCCTGCTTATTTAACTTATAAGTACATTATGAGAAATGCTGGACTGGAAGAAACACAAGCTGGAATCAAGATTGCTGGGAGAAATATCAATAACCTCAGATATGCAGATGACACCACCCTTATGGCAGAAAGGGAAGAGGAGCTAAAAAGCCTCTTGATGAAAGTGAAAGAGGAGAGCGAAAAAGTTGGCTTTAGACTGGTTCCAAATAGGAAAAGGAGTACGTCAGGCTGTATATTGTCACCCTGCTTATTTAACTTATATGCAGAGTACATCATGAGAAACGCTGGACTGGAAGAAACACAAGCTGGAATCAAGATTTCCGAGAGCAATATCAATAACATTGATATGCAGATGACACCACCCTTATGGCAGAAAGTGAAGAGGAACTAAAAAGCCTCTTGATGAAAGTGAAAGAGGAAAGTGAAAAAGTTGGCTTAAAGATGAACATTCAGAAAACGAAGATCATGGCATCTGGTCCCATCACTTCATGGGAAATAGATGGGGAAACAGTGTCAGACTTTATTTTGGGGGGCTCCAAAATCACTGCAGATGGTGACTGCAGCCATGAAATTAAAAGACGCTTACTCCTTGGAAGAAAAGTTATGACCAACCTAGACAGTATATTCAAAAGCAGAGACATTACTTTGACGACTAAGTTCCGTCTAGTCAAGGCTATGGTTTTTCCTGTGATCCTGTATGGATGTGAGATTTGGACTGTGAAGAAGGGTGAGTGCCGAAGAATTGATGCTTTTGAAGTGTGGTGTTGGAGAAGACTGTTGAGAGTCCCTTGGACTGCTGGGAGATTCAACCAGTCCATTCTGAAGGAGATCAACCCTGGGATTTCTTTGGAAGGAATGATGCTAAAGCTGGAACTCCAGTACTTTGGCCACCTCATGAGAAGAGTTGACTCATTGAAAAAGACTCTGATGCTGGGAGGGATTGGGGACAGGAGAAGAAGGGGACGACAAAGGATGAGATGGCTGGATGGCATCACTGACTCCTTGGACGTCAGTCTGAGTGAACTCCGGGAGATGGTGATGGACAGGGAGGCCTGGCGTGCTGCGATTCATGGGGTCGCAAAGAGTCAGACACGACTGAACGACTGAACTGAACTGATTATATATATATATATATATATATAATTAAAAGGGAATAGACATCAGCTAAATATCGATTTCCTGTTGATATACTCTCTTCTAACATCAAGCGGTTTCCTTGAAATTGCAGAGCCACTTTTGACAATATTATTTTACCCTCAACTTAGAAGATTTTTTTTTTAAATTTGGCTTTAAAGAATATAACTTGAACCTTGAATTATCAGTATTGTGAGCCATGAAAGAATTGCACCTATTCTTTTTCTAAACATCCTATCTTCCTCCGTTCTCTTTTGCAAACAGCATAAAATACCAAAGCTAACACAAAGTAAAATTGGAAAAGTTATAAATGTTTGATGTGTTGTTCTATTTTCCCATTTCAATCCACATGCTTATCTAACACTTACTGCAAATAATCCTGTTTAACATTTACAACAAGCACAGAAGTATATATGCTGAGCTCAAATCTAAAATAAAGGAACAGAAAAAATTTGAAAAAAGAATAGATACATGTATAACTGAATCATTTAGCTATACACCTGCTAGCACAATATTGTTAATGAACTAAATTCCAATATAAAATATTTTTTATTTAAAAGACAATGCAAAATATAGTGTACAATGAGTGCACAATGTGCCCATTGTTATATACTGATCAATAGTAGGGGAAAATTTTGTATCATTGTAGAACTCAGGGCTTATAAATTCAGGCCTTTTTTTTTTTTTTTTTTTGAACTACCCATTACCATGTGTCTTCATATTTTCTATTGACTTTCTATATGATTCTCACCCTCAGGTTGAAAATATTTTAACTCCAGGCAATTATATTTAGTTCTGTATTTTCCTTTTTTAATGAAAAGCTTTCATATTCAGGAACATAATACTTACAGAAAAGTGCTCTAAATATCATTTTTATCAAAGAATTTCCTTGTTGGGAGTGTAGTTTTAATAAGTCTGATGACTAATATAATTGAGCAGCTTTGGCCTTTTTTGGAAATTTTTAATATATTTTCTGAAACGTTTGTTTAATTATCATGCTTGTTTTTATTTTGATGGATTTATTTTATTAACATGTAAGAGTGTATTATTTACTCAGACTTGAGTCCTTTGTGGTTAACGTGTTCCTGACGGTCTTTTTCCATTTTGTGTTTTGTCTTTTTGTCCTCTAATTGTGTCTTTTGATGGATACATTCACTTTTGATTTAGTTCCATATGTCAGTCTCCTTTTGGGGCTGAAGAATGGTTATTTTGTGCATCCTGTTGAAAAAAGTGTTTTTCTATATCAAAGCCTTGGAGATTTGGAGATTTTCTCTTGTTTTATTGCAAAGGGTGTATTGTTTTGTGTTCTCATTTAAATATATTAATCTGAAATTGATTTTTCTATATGATATGAAGTAAATATCATGACTTTTTTCATGTGAATGTCTAATAATTCCAGCACCATTTGATGGAACTACTGTAT
>SJYT01015449.1:214447-227049 GCA_006410635.1 Cephalophus harveyi | reverse complement strand
GACCTTAGTCGGCAAAGTAATGTCTCTGCTTTTGAATATGCTATCTAGGTTGGTCATAACTTTTCTTCCAAGGAGTAAGCGTCTTCTAATTTCATGGCTGCAACTGTACCCCAGTTAAAAAAAATTATTATTTGGGTATGATATGTTAGACATCAATAGATAGCTGACACAGCAAGCATTACTGAAAACTCACTGCCTGAATTCACCATGTTAAAGGAAGAAGAAGTATTGAACATTCATGCAAAGGATAGTGAGGTTAAGAAAGGTTATTTCATATGTTCAAATATTATTATTTTTGTTTCCTAAATACAATTTAAAGCATATCATGGGCCAATGTTGTAATAAGGTAAAAAAAATATATATATATGAGTGCACTATTAAAAACCACAGATTATTTTAGGCAGGATAGGATTTCAGTTGCATTGTAAGAATTTACCAGTTCTATAAAATGTTTTCATTGTTACTAAATTTTCACTATATTTTACAGTAGCCATTATATTGGTTTGAATAGCATACATTTATAAAAATGGAAACTAATAAGGAAAGCAGTTGAAATATAGAAAATTTACTTGCTAAAAGCTCAAGCTTTTTATACTTAATTGCTTCCCATGTGACCTGTGAGTCAGTTAGCCTTGGGTTCAGATACAGCTCTGACACGCACTAGCTTTGTGACCTTTGGCAAATTGCTTAACCTCTCTGAGACTCAATTTCCTTAAGTCTCAAGCGGCTGGCATAGTGCCTGGCATATAATAAGATTTGATCAGTTTTTCCCCTATCTTAGAATATTCCATACTGACATTTTAAAAATGAAATAGTGCTAAAATTCAATTTGGGAGCCAGGATCATATTAGAGAAGATATATTCCTCTGGTTATAGACAGCTTTTCCATTAATTATTTTGGTTTTCCAAGGTAAATAACAATATTATCTTCAAATGATATTGAATTTGAAGGTCATACCTCATTTATTCTAATTATTTTATGCTTTATTTTTTACTTTGTTACTATTTATGAGCTTGTTTATAATGTAAGTTTTTTTTGTCTTTTTATTAAACTTTTTATTTTGTATTGGGGTATAGCTGATTAACAGTGTTGCGGCAGTTTTGTGAACAGCAAAGGTACTCAGCCATTTCTGTACATGTATCCATTCTCCCCCAAACTCCCCTCCCATCCAGGCTGCCACATAATACTGAGCAGAGTTCCCTGTTGTAATGAATGCAAGTCTTTTCAAGTTAATTACTTAAAACAATGAAGAGAGCTTAGTACCTTGAACAGCTAGGAAAAGGATGAAGTGAAAGTGAAGTCGCTCAGTCGTGTCTGACTCTTTGTGACCCCATGAACTGTAGCCTACCAGGCTTCTCCATCCATGGGATTCTCCAGGCAAGAATACTGGAGTGGGTTACCATTTCCTTCTCCAGGGGAGCTTCCCAACCCTGGGATCGAACCTGGGTCTCCCACATTGGAGGCAGACGCTTTAACCTCTGAACCACCAGGGAAGCCCAAGGAAAAGGGTGATTTGAATTAAAAAAAAAAAGGAAAAGGGTGATTTGAATTTTTTTAAAAAGTAGAAGCAGAGATAAAGGCTGTATCCCAGGAGTGAGGAGATGTGATGTGATAACAACGCAAACTAGGCAGATAACCAGGGAAATCACAAGACCTGTTCTCAGAAAATATAAGCAGACTCCCCTCCCCTCACCAAAATGGTGCCGTAATATATCCTGGGCTACAGTGCTGTCATTCAGAAGTTCCCAAACACAGTCCCTCTCCTCCCCTCTTAAACAAGCTATTTTCATTAAGCACAAATACATACAAAGAAAGAACCCAAGTTAAACTTGGCACAGAAGACAATTTTTAAAGTTATGGAATCTGTTTACCTCTGGATCAGCAATTTTCAAATGTTTTGTTTTAACTTCATCCTACATAAAATATGATATTAGTCTGTGGGAGACACATTAATTATTTAATAATTTATAAAAGCAAAACATTTGCAAATTTTTGCACTTTAAATATTATTAGTAACAAATTATTTGTCACCTCCTGTTGTAGCTCACAGTTAGTAAGGACACCCCAGCGTGCAGTGTCCATATACTTCCTTCTGTAATTCTTTGTTCCAAACAGAGCAAGAATGGAGCAACCTGGTCATGCCACAGGCTTCAGCTTAGGGTGTCAATTCTGTGACTTAAGAACAACCTAAGTGTCCATCAACAGATGAGTGGATAAAGAAGATGTGGTACATGTATACAATGGAATATTCAGTTCAGTTCAGTCGCTCAGTTGTGTCCAACTCTTTGTGACCCCATGAATTATATCACGCCAGGCCTCCCTGTCCGTCACCAACTCCCGGAGTTCATTCAAACTCAGTCCATCGAGTCAGTGATACCATCCAGCCATCTCATCCTCTGTTGTCCCCTTCTCCTCCTGCCCCCAATCCCTCCCAGCATCAGAGTCTTTTCCAATGAGTCAACTCTTCACATGAGGTGGCCAAAGTATTGGAGTTTCAGCTTTAGCATCATTCCTTCCAAAGAACACCCAGGGCTGATCTCCTTTAGAATGGACTGGTTGGATCTTCCTTGCAGTCCAAGGGACTCTCAAGAGTCATCTCCAACCACAGTTCAAAAGCATCAATTCTTCAGCACTCAGCTTTCTTCACAGTCCAACTCTCACATCCATACATGACTACTGGAAAACCATAGACTTGACTAGATGGACCTTTGTTGGCAAAGTCATGTCTGCTTTTGAATATGCTATCTAGGTTGGTCATAACTTTCCTCCCAATGAGTAAGTATCTTTTAATTTCATGGCTGCAGTCACCATCTGCAGTGATTTTGGAGCCCCCAAAATAAAGTCTGCCACTGTTCCACTGTTTTCCCATCTATTTCCCAAGAAGTGATGGGACCAGATTCAAATGATTACTCAGCCATAAAAAGGATCAAAATTGGGTCATTTGTAGAGATGTGAATGGACCTAGTGTTTGTCAGAGTGAAGGATGTCAGAAAGCAAAAAAGAAATATTGTATATTAATGTACATATGTGGGATCTACAAAAATGGTACAGATGAACCTATTTACAGGAATAGGGATGAAGATGTAGAGAAAAGACCTGTGGACACAGCTGGGGAAGGGGAGGGTGGGATGAATTGGGAGATTAGGTTTGACATAAATACATTACCATGTATAAAGTGGATAGCTAGTGGGAATTTGTGATAAAGCATAGGGAGCTTAGCTCTGTGATGACCTAGAAGGGTGGGATGGGGAGTGGGTGGGAGGGACGCTCCAAAGGGAGGGGGTATATACATATATACACACATGTATAGCTGATGCACTTTGTTGTACAGAAGAAAATAACACAGTGTTGTGAAACAATTATACTCCAATTAAAAAAAATAACAAATACTGTATGATGTCACTTATATGTGGGATCTAAAAAAAAATAATACAAATGACTGTAGATAAATAAACAGACTCAGATATAGAAAACAAACTAGTGGTTACTAGTGGGGAGAGAGAAGGGGAGTAAGGCCAATTAGGGGTTGGGATTAAGAGATACCAATACTATGTATAAACGAGATAAGCAACAAGAGTATATTGTATGGCACAGGAAATTAAAGCTATTATCTTGTAATAACTTTTGATGGGGTATAATCTGTAAAAATACTGAGGCACAATGTTGTACACCTGAAATTAATAAAACACTGTAAATCAATTGTAGTCCAAGAAAAAAAAAAAAGCAAGCCTTGCAAGAATTCTAGCAGTAAGATTGGTGATGATTGGTGATGAATGTGACAAATGGTCACTTTTTGCCCTTTACTGGGGTAGGGACACCAGTAAGGCCATTGAGTAAGGAAAAAACGTAACCCTCCTGTGTGTTTCTGTTATTTTCTTGCTGCTACCAGGCTCACAGCTCTCCTGACACCAGATGCACAGGTTTTCTACTTTTTCTACATGGGAGGCAGTTCTGTGACGCCAGCTGTATGTCCTACAATTCAGTTCAGACCTGACTACCTGTACTTACTATCAGATCCCACAGGTGAAGGGTTCAGTCACAGAAGACTGCCCCCACTTCAGATGCCAATTGCAAGTCCCAGGTTGTTACCATATTTCTGACCAGCTGACTATAAGTCCTAGTTGCCACAACCAGCTCCTTGGGTTCAACAGTTTGCTAGAATGGCTCATAGAACTCAGAGAAGCACTTACTTATGTTTGAATAAGTGAGTGTTAGTCGCTCAGTCATGTCTGATTCATTGCAACCCCAAGGACTGTAGCCCACCAGGCTCCTCTGTTTATGGGATTCTGTATGCAAGACACTGGAGTGGGTTGCAATTCCCTTCTCCAGGGGATCTTCCCAACCAAGAGATCAAACCCATGTCTCTTGCACTGAAGGCAGATTCTTTACCATCTGAGCCACTTATAAGTATATAATAAAGGGGCTTCCCAGGTGGCACTAGTGGTAAAGAACCCACCTGCCAAATCAGGAGTCATAAGAGACTGGGGTTCAATCCCTGGGAGAAAAGGAAATNCCCTTCTCCAGGGGATCTTCCCAACCAAGAGATCAAACCCATGTCTCTTGCACTGAAGGCAGATTCTTTACCATCTGAGCCACTTATAAGTATATAATAAAGGGGCTTCCCAGGTGGCACTAGTGGTAAAGAACCCACCTGCCAAATCAGGAGTCATAAGAGACTGGGGTTCAATCCCTGGGAGAAAAGGAAATATATGGATTTGAATGCAGAGTTCCAAAGAATAGCAAGGAGAGATAAGAAAGCCTTCCTCAATGATCAGTGCAAAGAAATAGAGGANTCTGATGCTGGGAGGGATTGGGGGCAGGAGGAGAAGGGGACGACAGAGGATGAGATGGCTGGATGGCATCACCGACTCAATGGACATGAGTTTGAGTGAACTCCGGGATTTGGTGATGAACAGGGAGGCCTGGCGTGCTGCGATTCATGGGGTCACAAAGAGTCAGACATGACTGAGTGACTGAACTGAACTGAACAGTACACAGTTTTCTTGGATTACAAAGGAAGCTAGCAAAAGTGGCTTCTATTAGAAACTCAACAACCATATCTTCTAGATAGAGAAAATTCCCAAAGCACATAAATAAGAAAACACAGTGTCTAGATGAGATAATTCTTTTTCTAAATGTGCTAATTTATAGATTGCTCTGTTATTTGTGTCACTCACTCTAAGATTCTCTGCTCTTCTACCTAATAGTCTTTATAATCTCTATTTTCCAAACCTTCTTGTTCACCCATCACCCCTTAACCCCGTCTCCTTACAAAAAATATTCTTCAAAAAATAAAGGGAATAAAAATTCCAGCCAGTCCATTTTTCTTCTCTGTCCAATTTTTACTTTTAGGGAACGATTACATGAGATGTTGTTGCTGTTCAGTTGCTAAATTGTGCCTGACTCTTTGTGACCCAGTGGGCTTCAGCACACCAGGCTTCCTTGTCCTTCACTATATCCTGGAGATGACATTAATGGGTTAGATTCAAGAGACAGTCACCTTTCTCACCTTTCTCAGCTCTAGAAGAAATGTCTTCCTGCTTTTTCAAAAGATACCATATAGTAATCATGGCCTAGACATGGAACATTTATGAAAATTGAGATTATCCAAAATAAGACCCTAGAACTGGATTAAGGAATGAGAAATTTTCTAAATATTTTGTTCTGTATTCATGGACATAATGAGTTAAACTTTTTTTTTCTCAAATTGCGTATCTATAAATATCTTTCTTAATTTTATTTAACAGGGAAATCTAGGTCTTATCTGCTGTTCTCTGACATTTTTTTGCTTCCTTCCCAAAGTCCAGAACTAAAACTTATTGCTTGACTAAGTTCCTGGAGATAAAATATATCCTAGTACACTGAAGAGGAAAATAAGGTCAGTTGCAGCTGACCTTACTGCCAAATGCCAGTGAAAAGACCTGACCTTTTAAACACTGGCCATGTTGTAGAAACACTGACTTATATAAAGATAGTTGTGGAAACCACTTAATGGTCGAGACATGAGAGAAGTCAGAAACCATTTTTGATTTCAGGCAACAAATTGTGCCTCAACAGTCTTTACAGCCAGTGTTTTAAAGAGATTAAAGTTCAGTGGTGTGAGGCTGATAGAAAGACCTTTGACATCCATTACACCTATGCATTTCTGAAGAAATATGCTCTCAAACAATGTAACATTTATTCAACCCAATTTTCCAATTCATAATCCCTGATTTGTGACTGGTTAGGGTAGCCTATATTTATGAACAGAAATACTCTTTGAATCAATTTGGGGAAAAGGGAAAGCGTCATCTCTGATAACTGCGTGACTTTTTTTCCCTCATACCTCTCTGCTATTTCAAGGCTCCTAGGATCAGGCACAGAGAAGGCAATGGCACCCCTCTCTGGTACTCTTGCCTGGAAAATCCCATGGACGGAGGAGCCTGGTAGGCTGCAGACCATGAGGTCCCTAAGAGTAGGACACGACTAAGCGACTTCACTTTGACTTTTCACTTTCATGCATTGGACAACGAAATGGCAACCCACTCCAGTATTCTTGCCTGGAGAATCCCAGGGACGAGGGAGCCTGGTGGGCTGCCGTCTATGGCGACTTTGCAGCAGCAGCAGGATCAGGCAGCTGTTTCTGCTTTTGACAAATACTCTGTTTTCCTGTGGGAACTTTGTCTTATTTAATGCTACTAAAGTATGTAGAACTTAGTTTCTCAATGACTATTTATTGAATGAATAAATGAACAGTCTCATCATTTCATTAAAGGAGCTAAGATAAAGCTTTGGCTTTATCTGGTGGCTCAGCCGGTAAAGAATCTGCCTGCAGTGCAGGAGACCGGGGTTCAATCCCTGGATAGGGGAGACCCCCTGGAGAAAGGAATGTCAACCTACACCAGTCTTCTTGCCTGGGGAATCCCATGGACAGAGGAGCCTGGCAGTCTACAGTCCACGGGATCGCAAAGAGTTGGACATGACTGAGAAACTAATACTTTCACGCTTTCGCTTTCAAGAAGCACAAGCCAAGTTAATTTCTTAGCTATTAGGTATGAATGACTGAATTACACAGAAGGAAGGCTGAAAGATAAGAACTGAACCCAAATATTATAATCTCATGGATACCACCTGAGAAATTGATCCTGCATTTAGCCCATGTTTGCTGTTCTGGACTTTCATAGTTCATAATCCTTGTCTTCTCTGAAAATGGATCATCCTTTATGTTTGTTGACTTTTTCCTGAATAGTTCAATTTTTCCTGTTTCATCAGTTATTTTTAGAGGATCCTTTGCATTTGCTCATCTATTCCTTATAATGCATGCTAATTTTTGCAGGTACCCCAGATGCTATATTCTTATAAATTGCAGAATTTTCTTTATTTTTAAAATATTTATTCAGCTAATACTCTTTAGTGCATATATTCAGTCAGGTGAGGACATAAAGATATTTAGTAAGAGAAAATGAGTTTTATTTATAGTATGAGTCCAGTTCAGTTCATTGGTGGGCTGCCATCTATGGGGTCACACAGAGTCGGACACGACTGAAGTGACTTAGCAGCAGCAGCAGCAGCAGCAGCCATTTTTGGAAAGCTAAAAAGAACCTGTAAAAATATATCTACTGATTATAATTTCTACATCTTAATCTTCTTATCCACCCGGTCCTTGAGGACTCAGAAGTAGTCAGGTTTAAACAATTTATAGCTAGATCTTATTGCACTGGGTTTGACAATTTTCAGCTCAGTGTGTCTCCTACAGGCATAGAAACAACTAAAGAAAGCCCCAAGGAGCCGAGGCAGGTTATTTGATCTCCTCAACTTAACTTTCAATTTCTTAAGAAAGGTATTTTTTGAGCACAGTTCATAAAGTGAACTTCATGATAGAGACAAGCAAAATTAAATCAGGCGGGTTACACCTAGAACTATGCTCACTTTCAGAAAGGCAAGACAGGAATTTTGTGTGGCAGTTGTCACAGTGCATGAGGCACTTCTTTGTTCATTTTTTTAATCAACATTTTTGCATGGATTTAAAATCTGAAGATTTCAAGTAATTTTTAAGACGATATAAAAATATATGTTTTAAAAATTCCCCCTCTAGGACTTTGGAAGCATGTATAGCATAAACTAACTTCAGATCAAATACTTCATAATTTAAAAAATGAAATTATCTTGGCAAAGAAGAAGAATTGTTTCCTTACAAAACAGCATGGCTTACACTATATATCAGTCAGATACAATTATTTGAATTTGAAACCTGCAGTTGTCTCTAAATATGTCTCTCTATCTACCTATCTTTTCAAAGTTTGCATGTTTTAAAGTGGAGTTTATCAGCTCTTATTAGCATTTTCTTGAAATGTATAAACAAAATCAGATAGTAATTATATGCTCTAGAAAAAATGTTAGAGAAAGTAAATAAACTTCACCTTAAAATATACAAGCCTTGAGAAGTTTGTTAAATTATACTCAAACTGCATTATGTTAGAAAATGTTTCCACAGAGAGCTAACAATGAATGTATAAGTACAAGCAAATATTGTAAACAATCATGTCTTATTAATAGGCATGATAATGCTACAGAAAACTCTCATCATTTCCAAAACATACTTTGTACACCGTGGTCTATTTTTTAAAATTCTATCTATTTTTCTGAAGTCATAAAACATGCTATGAAATTTAAAGTATATTTTAAATTTAACACTGGGTTTTTTTTTTGTTTTTTTTTTTTTAATGTGTGTGGCTAAGGAATTTTGTTTTAAATACATTTGCACCATAAAGTCTGATTTCTAAGAATCAAAGTAGAGAATGTTCCTAAGTACTAAAAATAGAATAATAAAAATAAACTCAAATTATTAGCATGTCTGAGTTCAAATCCAAGAATGATATTAAAGAGAAACAGAGAGAAAGATAGTGTTTCTTGCTATTTCTAGGCAAATAGTGTTTCTAGGTAGCAGTAATGATTCCTAAGAAATTTAAGAAATCATGTAAGATGAAGAGACCTTAAGCTGGTCCCTCAATTGCTCTTGATATTTTTAACAATAATGAAAATTTGTGCCAAGATACCCGTCTCAGTTTAAGATATGTTTGAAAGGATAACGGGGAACTGGTAAGAATTTCTGTCTCTGGGATATGGGCGTGAGGAATGAGATCTTGTTTTCTCTTGTCAAGGTTTTTAACTGTTCTTACCACAAGAATGTATAAAACTATTTAAAGAAAATGAAAGAAGAAGGAAGAGGAAAAAGAAGGAGAAGAAGAAGAAGGAGAAGGAGAGGCAAAGCCTCAATAGATCATTAGCTAACAAAGTGACTGGTGGTGATAATGGCCGCTCACCCATGGAGGCATTGCTGATTCTCATGAGGATGAACAAGCTAGCCTGATTGAAAATGCTGCATTATTCTGGCCTTGCTGCTGCTGCTGCTAAGTCACTTCAGTCGTGTCCGACTCTGTGTGACCCATAGACGGCAGCCCACCAGGATCCCCCATCCCTGGGATTCTCCAGGCAAGAACACTGGAGTGGGTTACCATTTCCTTCTCCAGTGCAACAAAGTCAAGTCACTCAGTCGCAACCCCATGGACTGCAGCCTTCCAGGCTCCTCTATCCATGGGATTTTCCAGGCAAGAGTACTGGAGTAGGGTGCCATTGCCTTCTCCATTCTGGCCTTGCAGATCTGGTCAAAACTTACACACGCACTTCCTAAAATATTTGAAATTTACTACGGAAAGAGTCCAAGACAAAGGCTGAGTTACTTTTCTTAGACTCTGTAGCTGCTAAGTCATGTCCGACTCTTGTAACCCCATGAACTGCAGCACACCAGGCTCCTCTGTCCTTCACTGTCTCCTGGAGTTTTCTCATATTCACATCCATTGAGTTGGTGATGCCATCCAACCATCTCATCCTTTGCCACATCCTTTTGCCCTCAATCTTTCCCAGCATCAGGGTCTTTTCCAGTGAGTTTGCTCTTTGCGTCAGGTGGCCAAAGTATTGGAGCTTCAACTTCAGCATCAGTCCCTCCAATGAATATTCAGGGTTGATTTCCTTTAGGATTGACTGATTTGATCTCCTTGCTGTCCAAAGTATTCTCAAGAGTCTTCTCAGTCTTCTCCAGCACAATTCAAAAACATCTATTCTTCGGTGCTCAGCCTTCTTTGTGGTCCAACTCTCACATCTGTACACGACTACTGCAAAAACCAGTTTTAACTACATGGACCTTTGTTGACAAAGTGATATCTCTGCTCTTTAAAGTGCTGTCTAGCTTTGTCATAGCTTTCCTTCCAAGGAGCAAGTGTCTTTTAGTTTCATGGCTGCGGTCACCATCTGCAGTGGCTTCCTATTTCATTTGAACCCTAGTTCTAGCTTATTCTGCATATGATTGTGTACTTTATTTACTTTTACTAAAACATGTTTTGGGGAAAAATGACATCATTTTAATATTATACATGTGTTGTTCATATATGTCATATAGTATATTACATATATCTTATAGGGCATTATATGTCCTATAGTCTATTACACTTTAATGAATAAAGCTTCATTTGGGAGGGGGCTACATCAAGTCATAGCAATTTTCATGTACATGTATAAATGCATCAGCAAGTGCATTCCACATGTTCAGATTCACGTGCTTCCTGTTCTAGTTATTGCCACATTGCCTCTATAGAGTTCTTACTAATTTATGCTCGTGTCAAAAAGGCATGAAAGTGCTTTTCCCCACATTATTCAAGGCAAAGTATTAACAAAATATTTGGTATTTGATAATTTAACAAGGGATCAGTTTTCTCTCATTATATTTTTTACTTTATTTTCATGTTATAATAGTGAGGTTGGGTATCTTTTCATATTGTCTATTTGTACTTCACTTTCTGTCAGGCAATTTCTAATATCCACAATGGGTTGGCAGCCCAACACTGTATCTCACCTGAGTTTTGTCCTTATATGGATATTGGGATTCCCTGCATGGGTGTTCTGATTTATGTTCAGTGAATATAGTTATGTTCATAGGCTAAATTGTTTATGTTGTTTAAAGTAATTCAAAGCCCATTACCACTCTTTACAGCAGTGATTCACTGAAAATCAAACAGTGCAGTTAACTTCCTAAATATTACTTCACTCAAATTATTGCATACAATTTTTGCTCTTGAAAGTCTTTTTAAAACTCAGTTATACCATAATTTATTTTCAATTAGTGAATCCTCTTAATCTTAATCGTAACCCTTTGCAGAATAAACTATTGTAATGTGGATGATAACCTGTGTCATTCTGAACTTTCTCAGTGGTTTACACCAGAAAACCGACAGTCTTCTTTAATTCCTCCTCATCATCCACCCCAACATCCCCTCTAAGTTGCCTTGATTTCATTGATAACATGGAATATCCCAAATGCCCTTAAACTCTCTCGAACTTCGTGCTACTCCACTGTATACGGCGATGTGACTAACTGGCTTCCTTATTGCCATTCCTGATTCTTAATTCATCCCCCACAACTCAGTCACGCTAGTCTTTTCAGAACATAAGTTATTTCACATTCAAATGCTTTCTGTTACACTTAGGATATGTTTATTAATTTTTGGCTTAAACTTTAAGGGTCCTATCTAACTTTCTAACTCTAAAGAGCCCCCTTTCCCTCCCTTGCTCGCTGTACACTCTAATCACACTGGGATGTTTCCCCTCTCATGTATATAAAGCTCTTTATCTTGAAAGATTTCCACTCATTCTGCCTTCAGCCTAGAACCCTCAACATCCCACTCTCTTTATCAGGTCCTATTATAGTATAGTATAGTATAGAATAGTATAGAATAGTATAGTATAGTATAGTATGGTGGTGGTTCAGTCGCTAAATCGTGTTTGACTCTTGCGACCCCATGGACTGTAGCCCTCCAGGCTCTCTTGTCCATAGGACTTTCCAAGCAGGAACACTGGAGTGGGTTGCCATTTCCTTCTCCAGGGGATCTTCTGGACCCAGGAATGGAATCCAGGTCTCCTGTATTGCAGGTGGATTCTTTACCTACTGAGCTAGGAGAGAAGCCCTAATATAGTATAGTATGATGCTATAATATACTCAGAAATAGTATAATTTCTTCTGAGAGGCATTCCCTGCCTCCCTTTTCCCCTATCTCTATTTGATGTTGAGTCCTGTATTTTTCCTCCAAAGCACTTCCCACAACTAGTAATTATATATAGTTGGGGGATTTGTTTGATGTCTTTCTCTTTTATGAATGGAAGAACCAAGTTTTCTTACTGTTGCTGTTTGTAGAACAGCAACAGGTGTACTGTATAGTTGTAGAATAAACTGTTGCTGTTTACTACAGCCCAGGTAAAGAGGCACCACTATTTACATGAATAAGATACATCAATAAATAAATGGCATGCTTTCTCTGTTCTCTTTATAATACAGTTTTATAGAGTATAAACAGTCAAACACAGTTTTTCTAAGTTGTCTATAATCCTGAAGCATAATATTTTGAAAAACCTTAATCATTTAAACAAATCATTTAAGTGATTTCTTTTTGAATAAGAGTACATATTACTATATCTTAAAATGATTTTCGGCCTTAAACATAGGACAATTATACCAACACTTTATATATATATAATGATATTTGTCATTTATGTAATTTGGGAGATGATGTGG
>SJYT01015449.1:195651-214091 GCA_006410635.1 Cephalophus harveyi | reverse complement strand
TTTATGTAATTTGGCAGATGATGTCGATATACTATCAATAAAAAACTTTCTAATATCTTTTATCCAGAGTAATAGAACACACCTATTTCTCTTTAATCCCAAAAGAATAGTTGGATGGCCATCAAATAAGCCTTTTTTCCCTCTCTTTTTATTCTCTAAATAATGCAGATACATTTATCATTACAGTTTGGTGTGGTTAATTAGCTTTCCACTTTATATGACTTAATTAATTTGGTTTCTGATTATTCCCTTGTCTGAGTCCACAGATTAATTCATTTATTAACAAAGTCTACTAGTACTTCTAAAAGAGATATCCATCTCTGTGAAGACATGACATTTCACAGATGCTATGTCCTTGGGGTGGAAAAGAGAAATCAAAAAGAAAAAAACAGAAAGAAAAACACTGATGTAAACTCAGTGGTCAGCAAATGACATATTTACAGCCCCCTACCCCCACCCAACGTATACCATTCTTTAAAAAAGAAAAAAAAAGAAGTATTTTTAAATAAGTGGTGCTGGGAAAATTGGGCAGCCACATGTAAGAGAATGAAATCAGAACACTTTCTAACACTATACACAAAAATAAACTCAAAATGGATTAAAGATCTAAATGTTAGACCAGAAACCATAAAACTCTTAGAGGAAAACATAGGCAGAATACTGTTTGACATAAATCACAGCAAGATCCTTTATGACCCACCTCCTAGAGTAATGGAAATAAAAAAATAAATAAACAAATGGGACTTAATTAAACTTAAAAGCTCTTGCACAGCAACAGAAATTATGCAAGATGAAAAGGCAACCCTCAGAATGGGAGAAAATAATAGCACATGAAACAACTGACAAAGGATTAATCTCCAAAATATACAAGCAACTCAAATACACATGAAAGTTAATGCAGTTTTAAATTATTATTGTATTGTTCAAATGACAACATGACTATTTATAATAAGGAGTATACTATAATAAAATGCCAGTTAAATATAATTTCACTGAATTTTTCTTTATAAAATAATAATTTTATGAGGAAAGGGATTCCTTTAGACTTAAAAAAAAGATGCATTCTTATCTTTTAAAACACTATATTGAAAATGTTGTAAACATAAGAAAAACCACATTGGAGTTCTGTTGCTTTTGAAAATTTTCCTTTTTAGTTCCGAGGGAAGATGGCATCACATTAGCATAATGTCTTATTAATGTTAGCATAAATAAGTACTAGCTTTAAAAAAATACTTGTTCATACTTATAGTTCAGATAAAGTCTTATTTTAATTTTTAGATAGTATTTTAAATTATAGAATCATACTGAAAATTAATTCAGGCAATGTTAATAGTTTGCAAGATCCCAAGGACACATTTCAGTCCAGTTCAGTTCAGTTGCTCAGTTGTGTCCGACTCTTTGCGGCCCCATGAATGGAAGCACACCAGGCCTCCCTGTCCATCACCAACTCCCAGAGTTCACTCAAACTCATGTTCATCGAGTTGGTAATGCCATCCAGCCATCTCATCCTCTGTCGTCCCCTTTTCCTCCTGCCCCCAATCCCTCCCAGCATCAGAGTCTTTTCCAATGAGTCAACTCTTCGCATGAGGTGGCCAAAGTACTGGAGTTTCAGCTTTAGCATTTACATGCTAACAATTATAACCATTAATTTTAAATGTATTTTCACGTGAAAAATTTAACTTATCTAAAGCTATTAACTTAAACATACACAGGAAAACCTGAAGTTCAATATAAGAATATATAAAAAGTAATGACCGATCACAAAGTTTTGGAATAGACACATTATTTCTAACCATATCAGAGATTATATCACATTTTAAAATATGTCTGTGTTTATATATCATCTATGTCTATCCAACTTATAATTTTTAACTATTAAGCTCTCTGCATCACAGGTTCTCACTATTAAATGATGATAATGATTCTCATATGTACTTTTGTGTGGAATTAAAATTGAAGCTCCAACCGATACTTTGGCCACCTGATGTGAAGAACCGACTCATTGGAAAATACCTGGATGCTGGGAAAGAGGGAAGGCAGGAGCAGAAGAGGGTAGCAGAGGATGAGATTGTTGGATGGCATCACTGACTCAATGGATATGAGTTTGAGCAAATTCAGGGAGATAGTGAAAGACAAGGAAGCCTGGTGTGCTGCAGTCCATGGGATCTCAAAGAGTTGGACACGACTTAGGGACTGAACAACAACAATTTAGGCATGGCAGCTAAAAGATTTGGAGTAGTGCCATGTATTTAGTAAACTCTCACTAAAGATTTGCTATTATAGTTATTAGATGGTCAAAGAGTTCTCAAGTAAATATTGAGAGCAGAGTTTCTAAAATCAGCATTATAATTCGTATCAACATGTTAGTCTTCTTCAAACTGTGCTTCACATGTGCACAAGAAACACGATTTTCTTCATCCCATCCAATGGCTTTCAATAATAAAGGAAACAGCATGGATTATCACACAGGAAAATGCCACAAAATCTTATGAATGAACATGCTTTGCTGCATTTTCTCAGCTGTGCCCAATGAAGGAGAATACGACAGTATGAAAGACATTTCACACCTTGTAAACATCTTAAAGTGGATTTTACAAGGAAGCCTGTATATTAAATCAAAGACAGTCATTTCAATCAGTAATCACTCAGTGAGCCATTCCAAACTGAAAAATTATTTTTGTGGAAGGCCCTGGTCTGACTAATGTGAGAATGAAGTAGTCCATGTTTTAAAAAAGGTGTTAACATCATAGTATGAGGAATGAATGAGTATGAATCTTTATGTAATTGTTGCCAATGTTGATAGTAATATCCATCTATATATGCCACATTATGGAACTCACTTATGAGCTATGGAATAAGAGCTTGAGTGTCTTTTTTTCCTCCAAAACTTAAAAAAAAAAAAAAAAAGCTTTTTTGAGATGCAATTTACAGATACAGAATTTATCTAAGTACACAATTCACCCAATTTTAAAGAATTGTGCAACTATTACCATAATCTGAGTTTAGAATATCTTTATCATCCCAAAACGAAGTCCTTCATCCATTAGCAATTGTTTTGTAAATCCTGCTCTGCATCTCCTGGGACAATCATATCATTTTTGTCCTTTATCCTATTAGCATGTCGTATTACATTGATACGTATGTAGTCTTTAAACAATGTCCCATGACTGGTATCGTCCTATGTGGCCATTATAATCCTTTCACGTGTTGTTACTCAGATTGCTAGTATTTTGTTGAGTTTTACATCTATATTGATAAAAGAATATATTTCTATAGCTCTGTTTTCTTGTGATATCTTTATCTAATTATCATTTTAGGGTGATGCTGGTCTTATAAAAAGTTGGAAGTGTTCCCTCATCTACATTTTGGTAGGGTTTGTGAATAATTGATATTCATTTTTAAGTGTTTGGTAGAATTCACCACTGAGACCATTCTTGCATTTATTTTTCTGAGATACTCCTAAATTATGAATTCAATTAATTTACTTGTTTGTAGGTCTGTTCAGATCGTCTGCTTTTTTCCTTGACTCAGTTTCAGTAGGTTTCATTTTCCTAGTAGTCTGTTCATGTATGTTGTCTATTTTATTGATATATACTTGTTCATTATACACTTGTATGATCCTTATTTCCATAAAGTTAATTGCAATGTTTCCTCTCTCATTCCAGAATTTAGTAATTTGAGCCTTCTCTCGAATTTTCTTAATCAGTCTACTTCAAATTTTGTCAACATTTTGTATCTTTTCAAAGACCCAACTTTCGATTTTGTTGATATTTTTCTGTGCCTTTCTCCTATTTGTTTCCTCTCAAATAATTATTATTTCCATTTTCTTGCTTGTTTTGTGTTTATTCTTTTTTAAAAGCTTAGTTTCTTACAGTAGGAGATTAGATGATTGATTTGAGGTCTTGCTTTTAGTATAGGTGTTAACAAATATTACTTTCCCTGTAAGCACTGATTTTTGCTGCATGCTCTAAGTTTTGAAGGCTTCCCTGGTAGGTCACTTGGTAAAGAATCTGCCTACAATGCAGGAGACCCTGGTTTGATTCCTGGGTCAGGAAGATCCCCTGGAGAAGGGGTAGGCTACCTTCTCCAGTATTCTTGGGCTTCCCTGGGAGCTCAGTTGGTAAGGAATCCACCTACAATGCAGGGGGCCTGGGTTCGATTTCTGGATTGGGAAAATCTTCTAGAGGAGGGCAGAGCAACCTACTCCAGTATTCTTGCCTGGAAAATCCCTACGGAGAGAGGAGCCTGGCACGCTGCAGTTCATGGGGTCGCAAAGAGCTGGACATGATTGAGCGACAAAGCACAGCACAGCACGTGGGTTTTGGAATGTATGTTTTCATTTTTAGTCATTTCACAGCATGTCATGATTTCTCTGTGATTTCTCCTTTGATCAATTTCCATTGGTTAATTACAAGTATCTGATTTAATTTCCAAATATTTGTAGGTTTCCTAAATATCCTTGTATTTTATTTCTAATTAAATCACAAAACAACCTTTGTATGATTTTAATTTTTAAAATTTATTGAGACTTTATGGCTTGACATATGTTCTCTCCTGAAGAATGCTTTCTATATACTTTAGAAAAATGTATGTCCTGCAGTTCTGAGGGTGGAGTCTTCTATAGATATCCATTACGTCTACTTAGTTTATATTATTTTTATTTTTAAGACTTCATTTCCTTGTTGAAGTTCTGTCTAGCTGTTCTATCCATTGTCGAAAACACAGTACTGAAACCTCTATTATTGTTCAATATCAAATAAATTACTGTGTTTTTTTTTTTCTGGCATACCAAGTAAATTACCATTAACCATTATTTTAATACTTTGCATCTTGTTTTCTATTTTCTCCTTCTGTCAAAGTGCAAGTCGCTTGGTTGTGTCTGACTCTTTGCAACCCCATGGACTGTCCATGTAATTCTCCAGGCCAGAATACAGGAGTGGGTAGCCTTTCCCTTCTCCAGGGGAATCTTCCCAATCCAGGGATCAAACCCAGGTCTCTTGTATTGATGGGTGGATTCTTTACCAGCTGGCTGAATTCAATCCCTGGGTAGGAAAGATCCCCTGGAGAAGGGAAAGTCGGCTCACTCCAATATTCTGGCCGGGAGAATTCCATGGACAGAGTTGGACACGAATGAGTGATTTTCTCATTCTGTGAGCCTTTGCAATTTTTTCACACCTTTACTATAATTGTAGCAAAAATTTCTTTGAGAATTCAAAGGTAATGTGCAAGATCAATCTAATTATCTTTATCACAGATTCTTCATCTGAGTGGCCACTCATTCAGAGTACATTTACTGCCACGTGTTGAGCTGGGGATACAGTGATGAATATGGCATACTACTGTCGTGAGAGTCTAGGAGAAATACGTTTATGGAACTAATAGCTAAATATTTAGTATAGCTATTATTATTACTATCAGTAATTAATAGTTTCAGGGGGTAATAAAATCATCATCTTGAGCTAAGGTTGGCTCAATGTGCTTTCATACCCAGGCCAGATAATATAATGGATAACATCATACTCTCACTAATGAAAATGAAACTGTGGTAAAGTTACTTAAACCTTCTTTGCCTCAAGTTTCAATCAACAATAGTGCTTACATTATATGGTTATTATAAAGATTACACGAGACACAAGAGTTTGACCCCTGGGTTGGTAAGATCCCCTTCAAAAGGAAATGGCAACCCACTCCAGTATTCTTGCCTGAAGAATCCCATGGACAGAGGAGCCTGGCAGGCTACAGTCCATGGGGTCGCAAAGAAGTGGAACAACAGAGCAACTTAGCCCATACACACAGCTATCTGAAGACTGCTCAAAATTAGAAACCAATTTCGTTGTGATAAAGGGCTCGGAAGTGTATTATGGGACACCAGTATATTCACTTGTAATAATATTAACTAGATTAAAAAGGAGGAATATCTTTTCATTGTGATAAAGGGCTCTAAAAAAAAAAAAAAAATTAGAAACCAAAAGCACATAATACATGTTCACCAGAATAAAACAAAGCAAATAAACAACAAAAAGCCTATAGTTTCTTTACTGCTATTGTTTGGCGAGCCTTATAATAGTAAAGCTGTTTGGAAAGCCATTACCCAGTATCATGTAAGGTGACAGAGCCCATGCTATTTCCTAGATGGAGACAGTACTTTTCAGTATTAATCTCAATAATGCAGTTGATCCTGTGTTTTAAAAGACTATTAAAAATTCAATTTTTCTTACTCTTTCCATTTATTGGGTGCTTACTTACATATATTCAGTATTTTGCTTATATGCTAATAGACAGGTATGATTTTCATTTTGCCAGATGAGAAACTGAAGCCTACAGAAGATATGCTGCTGAATCAGTGATCACAAATAGCAGAAAGAATATGCACTCTTGACACTGAGAGAATAAACCACAGATGCTCTCCCAATAAAAACCTACATACACTCTCATAACGATATTTTACTTAGTCTGAAGGTAGTATTCTTCATTATTTAGGCACTTATTGGTAAAGATAACAACAACCAAAAATCATCAACATTGAGGGAAAGCTAATATTGCAGGAAAAGCAACTAATTCAATAAAAATCGAAAGCAAAACTTGTCAGAAAAATAAAAAAGAAAATATAATTAGAATTTTCACTAAGATTACAGTGAATATTTTTAGAAATAGATTAGACTGCTGTATAAAAGATCAGAAATTTCTTGGATAATAAAATCTATTTATAAAATTAAAGCAAAAATTAACAGGGCAGAAGAGGAGATTGAATCGAGTTGAAAATCAAATTAATAAGCTATGAAATTGAGCTGAAGTCTTCTCTCAGAATGCAGTAATAATGATAATTACAAGCGAAAGATTAAGAAACAGAGATACTGTATTTAACTTGATAAAAGTTATTATTCAGAATGCCACAAACTATCATACATATTGTATAAACTTTTCCATTAAATTCAGGAGTAATCAAAAATGCTATCAGCACTATATCACTGAACTAGACAATTAAGATGATGCCCAAAGATGGAAAAAAAAAACAAAGGAGGAAGCAAAACCTTGACTGTTAGTGTTAAATTGTCTGCCTAGAGATTTTAAGGTAATTAACTGAAAAACTCGTAGGACTTCAGTTTACTAAAGTGGTCCCATATTAGATCAACATGTACAAACTAATAATTTCCTCTGATAGAGCAAAACTAATTGGACAATGTAATGAAACATAATCCCACTCACAATAACAATCAGTTCAGTTCAGTTCAGTCGCTCAGTTATGTCTGACTCTTTGTGACCCCATGCAGCACGCCAGGCCTCCCTATCCATCACCAACTCCCGGAGTTTACCAAACTCATGTCCATTGAGTCAGTGATGCCATCCAACCATCTCATCCTCTGTTGTCCCCTTCTCCTCCCACCATCAATCTTTCTCAGAATCAGGGTCTTTCAAATGAGTCAGCTCTTCGCATCAGATGGCCAAAATATTGGAGTTTCAGCTTCAGCATCAGTCCTTTCAGTGAACACTCAGGACTGATCTCCTTTAGGATGGACTGGTTGGATCTCCTTGCAGTCCAAGGGACTCTCAAGAGTCTTCTACAATACCACAGTTCAAAAGGATCAATTCTTCGGTGCTCAGCTTTCTTTATAGTCCAACTCTAACATCCATACATGACTACTGGAAAAACCATAGTCTTGACTAGACAGATTTTGTTTGTTAGCATGTGAGATGAGTGCAATCGTGTGGTAATTTAAGCATTTTATGGCATTTCCTTTCTTTGGGATTGCAATGAAAACTGACCTTTTCCAGTCCTGTAGCCACTGCTGAGTTTTCCAAATTTGCTGGCATATTGAGTGCAGCACTTTCACAGCACTGTCTTCTAGGATTTGAAATAGCTCAACTGGAATTCCATCACCTCCACTAGCTTTATTTGTAGTGATGCCTCCTAAGACCCACTTGACTTCACATTCCGGGATGTCTGGCTCTAGGTGAGTGATCATACCATCGTGATTATCTGGGTCGTGAAGCTCTTTTTTGTACTGTTCTTCTGTGTATTCTTGCCACCTCTTCTTAATATCTTCTACTTCTGTTATGTCCATACCATTTCTGTCCTTTGTCAAGCCCATCTTTGCATGAAATGTTCCCTTGGTATCTCTAAATTTTTTGAAGAGATCTCCAGTCTTTCCCATTCTATTGTTTTCCTCTATTTCTCTGCATTGATCACTGAGGAAGGCTTTCTTATCTCTCCTTGCTATTCTTTGGAACTCTGCATTCAAATGGCTATATCTTTCCTTTTCTCCTTTGCTTTTCACTTCTCTTCTTTTCACAGCTATTTGTAACGCCTCCTCAGACAGCCATTTTGCTTTTTTGCATTTCTTTTTCTTGGGGATGGTCTTGATCCCTATCACCTGTACAATGTCACGAACCTCCATTCATAGTTCATCAGGCACTCTGTCTATCAGATCTAGCCCCTTAAATCTGTTTCTCACTTCCACTGTATAATCATAAGGGTTTGATTTAGGTCATATATGAATGGTCTATTGGTTTTCCCTACTTTCTTCAATTTAATTCTGAATTTGGCAATAAGGAATTCATGATCTAGCAATCAAGATTCCTAAAAAATAAAAAAAGGAAGGGGACACTAAGCCTAACATAACATAAACCAGACAAAAAAAGAAAACTATGAATACTATAAAAATATTAAAATCATAAAAATCTACCAAAAGACATTTTCAAATACTTGAATAAATGGATAAACAGACAATTTTTTGGTTGAGAGGAAACTGTCAAATGTCTACAAATTAAAATATAAATTTATTGCAAAATCCCATTGCAGTCCCAACAGGATAATTTATGGAACTTGACATGCCAATTGTAGTTTTATTCTGAAAAGTCAAAAGAACTAATAATTTTTAAAACAGTCCAGTGAGTGAGTGAGTGATGACCCTATATGTTAGATTATAATCCAGTAATTGAAGCAATCAACTTAGATACAGGAATATGCATAGATCAACACAACTGAATTTAAAAGTAGAGAGATACAACATATATGAGAATTTTATATTTAGAAGTTTTTGAGAATTGTGTGAAGTCCCTGAAATTGCTCGGCATTGGTAATTCAAAAATCAAATAGGTGAAAGTGCCTATTATTGGGAAGCCATGGAACTAAAATTTAATGAGTGCTAATCTTTTTGTTGACACAGTACTAATGACCCTGGATAAATCATATAACTTTTTAGTCTATCAGTGTTAATGAAAAATAAGAATAATTTAAAAGTCTTTCCCCCCTAGTCTTTAATGTTTGAGGGAGAATCACATAAAATCAGCTATATAAAAATCTTCCACAATTCATAAAATAATATATGGATGCAATGCTCTTTGGACCAGAATTTTTTTTTTTTAATGTAGGCAGAGGACAACTAGGAATTACATACAAAATGGTAATTATTGGGAGACTAGAACTTTGGAATTTATAAGGTAAAAGTCATTAAATCATTGCAAATTTCCAAATCCACAAATAGCACTCTGAGATAAACTTTCTACAATAAAATGCAAGTTATGCAAAATTTGACAGAGGAGAGAGAAAAATTCAAGAGTTAAGTTTTAGATTATGCTAAGATTGAGGCTTCTTTGGGATAGCCAGTTAAAATTTTGAGTAAACAACTAACTATCCAACTATGGAGTTTGTAAGGGAGGCAGAGTTTGAAGGCATAAAATTTGGAATTCATCGGTACTGAAGTCATATTGGAAGCCATGAGATCATTACATAGTGAGTACCAACAGAAAAGGGACGATACTGGAGGAGAGAAGTAGAAAAGTTAGACGTTTGGATAAGCCAGAAAGGAAGACTGAAAATAAATAGCCAAACAGGATGGAGGAAAACAAAAAGATGCAGATTTTATGAAGGCAAGGTAAAAAAAAATTGCAACACAAGAAAGCAATCAGTTGCATAAAATCCTGCTGATAAGTAAGATGAAGATTGAAAACTGATCATTGACTTTAGCAATGGGACAATTACCGCTGATCTTGATGACAGTTTTGGTGGTGCGAAGAGCATATTCAGCTGATTATGGGCTTCAGAGAGAATAAAAGGAAAGGGATTTCAGACAGAGAGCTGGGCTTTAAAGGTAGCAGAAGAATGGAAAATAGCTAAATGAAAATATGGAATAAAGGGAAAATGTTTGTCTTTATAATGGAAGAATTTGTCTTACTTGCTCATACAGAAGGATTCAAGAGAGAAGAAAAAGATTCAATTTTAGGAGAAGGAACAATTACTGGAGTAAGTTTTTTGAGTAAGTGAGAATTCAGGAATCTAACAGATAAGTGGAAAAGTTGGCTTAGATAAAATTACATTTGATATTCTGAGTTCCAAATTCTAATATGTAGAGCTATCCTACTTCTTTCTGGTCAGGAACTGAACAATGGATGAGGAAAAACTAGACTTTTCACAAATTACAAATTCCTATTTACCTAAATGTATTTGCTTTACATTGAATTTCTAGCTGAGGTGGTTACAGCTCTGATATCCCAATGATCTGTGAAGTTTATCAGTCTACATACAGGAATATCAAGCTGTCAGATTATATGTATTTGTTGCAAGTATCTTCTTTGCCAGGTTAGTAGCTTGGCATATTTGACTATGTGACACAATTAAATTTCAAGGTGACTCACCTAATCTAGGAATATTTTCAAAGTTCCTATTTCTTGACAAAAAAAAACACACAAATTCTGAAATCTCAATTTGATAAACTCTGTAAGATTGATAAATACCATCAGTTAAAATATTTGTTTATATCTGTAACATCATAGTTAATACTTAATTCATTTCACATAGGATACCCATGCTAGATTAAAAAGCAGAGACATTACTTTGCCAACAAAGGTCTGTCTGGTCAAAGCTATGGTTTTGCCAAAAGTCATGTATGGATGTGAGAGTTGGACTATAAAGAAAGCTGAGCACTAAAGAATTGATGCTTTTGAACTATGGTGTTAGAGAAGACTGTTGAGAGTCCCTTGGACTGCAAGGAGATCAAACCAGTCCATCCTAAAGGAAATCAGTCCTGAATATTCATTGGAAGGACTGATGCTGAACTGAAGCTCCAATACTTTGTCCATCTGATGTGAAGAACTGACTCATTGGAAAAGATCCTGATGCTGGCAAAGATTGAAGGCAGGAGGAAAATCAGATGACAGATGATGAGATGGTTGGATGGCATGACTGACTCGATGGACATGAGTTTGAGCAAGCTTTGGAGTTGGTTATGGACAAGGAAGCCTGGTGTGCTGCAGTCCACGGGGTTGCAAAGAGTCAGACACAACTGAGTAACTGAACTGAACTGATCCATGCTAGAAGGTATTAATATTTGATCCCTTAAATCTGTAAAATTGAGAGTATTATGTTTCTTGATATAATGCTTTGTAATGTATTCTAAATTATAAAATTCAGTTTGATTACATTTTTAACTTTTTAAATACATACCCAAATAAAAACAAAGAATTGCTACAATGATATCACATAAAAAGGTAAGAATTTTGATGGAAGGAAAGCATTTACCAGCTTCCCGGGTGGCACAGTAGTAAAGAATCCACTTGGCCAATGCAGGAGATACAAATGACATGGGTTTGATCCCTGAGTTGGGAAGATTCCCTGGAGAAGGAAATGGCAACCTGCTCCACTGTTCTTGCCTGGATAATTCCATGGATGGAGAAGCCTGGCAGGCTACCGTCCACGAGGTCACAAAGAGTCAGATGCAACTGAGTACTCGGTTAATAGTACTTGTATTCTGACTCCAAATTGACCAGTGCCACAAGGTCATTAATTTAAAACAAGGGGAAAGTGACATATTCTATCTTCTAGTCACTATTACTGCATACCAAATTACCCCAAGATTGAGAAGCTTAACACAACAAGCAGTTTTATAATATCATTCAGACTGGGGAGATTCTTTTTGTTGATAGCCTCGCCTGTAACCACTTGGTGGAACTTAGCTGGTGGATAGGATGGTCTAGAGGGTTCAAGGCAGCTTCACTCAAACGTCTTGGTAGAGATAGTTGGAATACTGAGCCCAGAGGGAGATTTTCAGTTGGAATACATACACGTGCTCTCTCCTGCCTATGATCTCAGGGCAGTTGGACATGCTACACAATGCCTGATTTTCCTCACAGTGAGCTTTCCCAGGGAAGCAGGAGGAAATGGCTTGGCTTTTAAAAGCAGCTTCAGAGTTCACCTAATGTGACTTTGGCTATGTTATATTGGTTGAAGCCCTAACCCTAACCTACTCAGATTCAAGGGCAGGGAATGTAGATTCCCAGCTCCCAGTGGGAAGAATGTCAATGAGTGGGTGGCCCTTCAAAAGGAATCCATGATAAACCATCCTCAGAGATCATCAAATTAATTAATTGAATACTTACAGTTTAAAATTGGTTTCAACTTCAGAGAATTTTCAGAAAACCAGTGGGACGTAAGTTCAATGAGTAAAAATTATGAAGTTAGTTTCAACCTCCTAGAATAATTCTGAAAATAATTTTATGAAACCAGGGATATCTCTTCCCTTGATAGGAATACTAGAATGATCCACACAACCTCATGACCCTGTGAAAAAGACGAGAGGTGGATACTAGTACAATCGGGTAGGTTAGTAGTAAGTGCCTCAAGATTTGCTGAGTCCAGAGGGCATTCCAGAGGCATAGAGAACTTATGTGTCACTGCCACAAACTTGGAGTGGATTGTAAAGATGTTGAAGATATAATCCAAGTTCAAATCATACTTAATAGAACGGAACTTCTCACAATACTTCCTGAAAATACTTGTCCAGCTGGATGATCTGTTAATAATGGGTTTCCATATTCAATACATTTGGATTTCAGAGAGGAATACATTGGCTTTCAGAGAGTAAGAATTAAAGATACTGTTAAATTTAAAGTACAAAAATATTTTTTACCTTGTTTTCTGACCATGAACCCACATTTTTGCCCCTCTTTTGTAAAATTATTCACTCGCTAGGAAATGCGCATTAAAACAAAGAAAACAGAACTTAAAAATAGCATCACGATTATACCTACTAACTAAGGGCATGCATATGCCTTATATCCCTTCTATAGCTTAGAAGAAGTGAAAAAGGTAAGGAGCAGAATTGACAGGAGATTCAGTATGAGTACTAGGTTGTGAAGTAGTGCCAAAATGCCCAATACTTGTTGTAATTTATTAGAAATATAAATCCATTAGAGATGAGTTAAGATCATTGATCTGTAACATATTGGATAGAGAATTTCTATAGCAGCTTAATTTTGGATTCTTCTTTATAAAAAGGATGTTAAAAAAGAGGTTCAAATTTATAGAAGAATATCGCTGATGAGGGTATTTAATCCTCGTCACTTGAGAAATGTTATAAAAATGAAATAGAATGCCTCAAAGGGAATCGATCCCCACTCACAGGAAGCTTCTATCAATCAGTTGGTTGACACTGTCACTGGGCCCAGTACCTGGATTAAAATATGAGAGGTATATATAAAATTGCATAGAGATATCAGCTCAACATTTACAAAACTTGCCAATGCTGTTTCTCACTTTATCTCTTTTGATCTAATCTTCCTTATTAAGCCCTATTCCCTATTTCCAACATTACCAAGCATTGTCCCTTGGCTTGCTTTATTTCACTTAAGACATCCTTGCTTCCTTTTTGTTCGTATTTTGACCCACAGTTCACTTGGGGCATGACTTTTTTGACTCTCCCCTAGGTCCTTTGCACCACTGCTATGAGCAGGAGGCACTCCCACCTCCAACTCCTTCCCCAGCCTCGTAGAAATAACCGTATGTTCCACTTGGCAACTTCACTGGAGTAGGGTTTAGTGAAATTCTAGAATCTGATAACATTTTGAAAAGGTTGTTCTTGAGTGTCCTTTCCATTTCATATTCAAAAATATCTTCAGTGAACTGAACTTGACACTAACTTCAATGTCTTCTCTACATCTTTCTCCTATGAGCCAGATCTACCCTCCTTAGCAAATATGTCAAAGATGCCAGCAGCTGACAACAACTTTGAACATTATATGCATCCCCAAATCTCAGAAACTTCTGTAGGACTTCTTAAATGGTAAATAATTAAGTAAAAGCATAAACTCAAATAAGACTATTGTTGATAGAGCAGCTTCTCAGGAAGCCAAATTGTTTGGAAACAAGTGAGAAAATGTTAGAAAATTTTGTGTCCGGGTGTCACTCTATACATTTGGATTTATAAAGATGGAGAGGCAAAGACGAAGGGGTAACCTTACTTGGGAAGTTTGACATCCCAGACATTCGTTACAAGCCACATGGCACTGCTCAGATTGAAATCACCTTTGATGCTAATGTGCATGGCATCCTTAAAGTACCCATGGTGGATGAGAGGATAGGAACTGTAGACAGAATTATAACCACCACTGACCAAAGCCGCTTAAGCAAGGACGATACTGAGCACCTAGTCAAGGAGGTTGAGAATTACAGCCACCGCAGTTGAGAAGCAGAGATAAGACATGCCTTCAAAGACTTCACTTGAATTATATACATTCGATATCAAGGCCACAGGAAAAGATGAGAAACTTCAAGGGAAGATTAATGGCAAGAATCACCAAAAGATGTTTGACAAGTACTCTAAATTATCTGCTGACTGGACAAAGTCAGACTTCAGGGGAAGATGAATTTAAACATCAGACAATGACCTGGTAAACAGAGGTCTGCAAAATCTTCATTTTCAAGCAGTTTCAACTTTAGGAAGGATGTCTGTCAGCTTCCTGGGAGACAGAATTCCTTCTAAAGATACCTCCTTTGGGCTCACAAATGCTAATGACCGATTTTCCACTTAGTTAACATCACTTGAACACCCAAATTTTAGCATCATGGAACTTCATTCATGGAAGTTAAATCATATTTAATACATAAATCATGCATTAAAGTTACTGGGCTTTCTCAGTACTTAATAGTACACATGAAGAAAGTTAATACAATTGTGTTTTATCAGTGTTTGTGTAAAACACATAGAGAAAATTTGTGTGTTAAATAATCATTTAAATGGTTACACAGACAAAATAAATAATTAAATTCATGCTTTAAATAATGCTGCACCTAAATGTATGTCTTTACACAAACACTAATAAAGTACATTGGTACATAGATAAATGTGAATATTTCTATACATCTCCTATAGTGTGGATAGCAGTGCAGGCAAAGAGGAAATTAGGGAGAGAAAAGGTGGGTATACCGGGCCTTTCTTATAACAGATGTTTCCAGGGATCTTGGAAGGATAAATGCTTCTTCAAGGCACTCCTAAAACATAATTTAATTTTTCAGAACATAAATTACAGGGAATAAGTTTTTAGAGTTAATCCAAGCTATATAGCTGTCTAAAACCTACAATGATGAATGAGTATAAAGTTTATTCTTTTTAAATACTAAGGAATATAAGTATGCATACTATTTTAACACTTTTAGTCTTCATAACAACCTTGAGAGTTGGCTACAGTTATTTTATAGATGAACACAATGAGACACAGAGAAATTAGAATACTTGATCAAAGTTACATAGCTAAGAAGTATTTCTTTTAGAGCATAAAATCAATCATTTCAAACTTCATGTTCCTAACTAACTCCTCCATTGTCTCCCTTTAGATCATAAACTATCTGAAAACAGTTGTATATATCTGTAGTCAACAGTCTGTTATTTAATTCACAGAGAAATTAGAATACTTGATCAAAGTTACATAGCTAAGAAGTATTTCTTTTAGAGCATAAAATCAATCATTTCAAACTTCATGTTCCTAACTAACTCCTCCATTGTCTCCCTTTAGATCATAAACTATCTGAAAACAGTTGTATATATCTGTAGTCAACAGTCTGTTATTTAATGTGATGATGAGTATTGCATTTACATAGCATTAACTGGTTCCAAATAGGAAAAGGAGTACGTCAAGACTGTAGGTATATTGTCACCCTGCTTATTTAACTTATATGCAGAGTACATCATGAGAAATGCTGGGCTGGATGAAGCACATCAAGACTATGGTTTTTCCAGTAGTCATGTATGGATGTGAGAGTTCGACTATAAAGAAAACTGAGCACTGAAGAACAGATGCTTTTGAACTGTGGTGTTGGAGAAGACTCTTGAGAGTCCCTTGGAGTGCAAAAAGACCCAACCAGCCCATCCTAAAGGAAATCAGTCCTGAGTGTTGGAAGGACCAATGTTGAAGATGAAACTCCAATACTTTAGCCACCTGATGCAAAGAATTGACTCATTTGAAAAGACCCTGATGCTCAGAAAGACTGAAGGTGGGAGGAGAAGGAGATGACAGAGAATGAGATGGTTGGATGGCATCACCAACTCAAAGGACATGAGTTTGAGTAAACTCTGAGAGTTGGTGATGGACAGGGAGGCCTGGCATGCTGCAGTCCATGGAGTTGCAGAGAGTTGGATATGACTGAGTGACTGAACTAAACTGAATCTTTTGCCAGTCCAACATATTAAAATTACTTACAAATCTTTTGCTGATTCATCCACAATTACACTACAGGTTACACTATAATTGAGCTGTTGAACAATTATAATTTCCTCCAAAGTACTGAAAAATAAAAACACCATGTTTTTTACTAATATCCTTAGAGAAATAATTTATGTCAAATTCAAATGTCTGCTAGTATGACACCATCCTTTTAATTTTCCAGGAGAGACTTGTTTAGTTCAGTTCAGCTCAGTCACTCAGTCATGCCCGACTTTTGCAACCCCATCGACTGCAGCATGCCAAGCCTTCCTGTCGATCATCAACTCCCAGAGGTTGCTCAAACTCATGTCCATCAAGTCAGTGATGCCATCCAACCATCTCATCCTCTGTCATGCCCTTCTCCTCCTGCCTTCAATCTTTCCCAACATCAGGGTTTTTTCAAATGAGTCAGTTCTTCGTATCAGGTGGCCAAAGTATTGGAGTTTCAGCTTCAGCATCAGTCCTTCCAAATGAATATTCAGGACTGATTTCCTTTAGAGAGACTTGAGGGATAGACTAAATTGAACGCTCTCATCTTTTTTTCCCAGCATGTCCTACATTAGGCACAGAAGTACAATAAAAATTATTAAATAAGACTCTCACTGATATTTGAAAAGGCACATTTATTATTATTATTGGTATGGCATAATATCACAGCATCATTAAAGATATTACCTTGAATGCAATGTTTGGATAACGCTCTCATCTTTTTTTCCCAGCATGTCCTACATTAGGCACAGAAGTAAAATAAAAATTATTAAATAAGACTCTCACTGATATTTGAAAAGGCACATTTATTATTATTATTGGTATGGCATAATATCACAGCATCATTAAAGATATTACCTTGAATGCAATGTTTGGAAAATCTTTAACAGATAATTAGTGTTGAGGATAGGTCCCTGACCAGCAAAGCTGTTTTTTTGTATGAGATTTGTAATTGAGCTTTGGACAACTTGTGTTCATTGAAGAAGCCAGCTCAGCTACTGATCTAAGTTCCTGTTAATGCTTTTAAATATTCACCAGGAATACACTGCACTCCAATGGTAATACAATATGTACAATGAAAATCATGTATCTTTTTTATCACATTGAGATTAAGAAGCTGTTAAAAATTTATCAAGAAAAGTGACTTTCATACCTAATATCTTACTTTCAGTTTTTTTTCCTTCTTATATTCCTTGATGTGAGCTTACAATGGAAAGATATTTGTAATACACAGTTCATAAAGGTCCCTTAAAAAGTCAAAATATTACTTCTTACAATGGGACTATTTCCTGGTAAAGCATGAGAAACTAAATAAAATTATTAGATAAAATTGCTCACTGAAAATATCAGTTTCCAACAAGATGTAAGTCCTCTGGCTTAATAGATGATAATGGTTGCTAGAACTGTAGGAAATCAAATGTATGTATGCAATTTAAATGTAAATCAGACACATAGTTTGGTCTTGTCCAGCAATGCAGACCTTATGAAAAACATGTCACTTAGTTTAAAGAAAATACACCAGATATAGCAATTGCTGAAACCAGCCAAACATTTGCCTGTAGACTTTTTAGAATCTATTAATTTTGAAATCTTTTCAGTAAGGAAGATGGGGAGTAGTATCAGTATTAAAGCTAAAGAGGATTTTCTTAACAAGTGACAAAATCCATTACTTTCAGTTGACAGAATTACTTCCCTGAGTATGGCAATTAATATATTTGAAATTATGACAGACAGAATGTATAATATGCTCTTTAAAGAATAAGAAGTTTGGAATAATCATAATATAATAGGCTATAGGATTCATATTAAATTTTTGAAGAATGCAATTGCTATCATGACCTGCTTTTGAGGGTTATTCTCTTTCACTCATAACAATTTACTTGCCATTTGTATAGATTTAAATATTATAAAATCATCTGCATTTGAAAAAAACTTGCTTATTTATTTGATCAGGTCTTGCTTCATTCTATATAGTTTCT
>SJYT01015449.1:166425-195090 GCA_006410635.1 Cephalophus harveyi | reverse complement strand
AGTCCATGGGGTCGCTAAGAGTCAGACATGACTGAGCGACTTCACTTTCACTTTTCACTTTCATGCATTGGAGAAGGAAATGGCAACCCACTCCAGTGTTCTTGCCTGGAGAATCCCAGGGATGGGGGATCCTGGTGGGCTGCCGTCTATGGGGTCACACTGAATTACCTTGCTGTGTACCTGAAATATTGTAAGTCAACTATACTTCAATAAAATATATATATTAAAATTAATGTTGCAATTTAAATAAAAAATCAACTGGTAATGTTGTTTTAATGACTTTTAAATATTTATGCAGTTATTCATAATTATATTTTACTGTCTGTTTACCCTTTTATACTTACAAAAGGCTCTATTAAAAATGAGACTATTTTGATAGTGAAAGTATTACTTTTGAGAAAAATAGTGAAATCCAGTGAAATACAATAAAATGGCAAATTGATCTTTAAGGATGTTAGAGAACAAAACAAACTGAATTAATGAAAATGAATATTTTTATTTCTAAACTTAACTGTGCTGTGCTTAGTCACTCAGTTGTGTTCACCTCTTTGTGACCCCATGGACTGTAGCCCGCCAGGCTCCTCTGCCCATGGGATTCTCCAGGGGCAAGAATATTGGAGTAGGTTGCCATGCCCTCTTCCAGGGGATCTTCCCGACCTAGGGATCGAACCTGGGTCTCCTGCATGGCAGGCAGATTCTTTACCATCTGAGCCACCAGGGAGGCCTCTAAACTTTACTAGTGTTTTAGTTTTGCTGGTACATATACATTTTAGGAAAAAGAATTAACCTAGGATTTAGAGGTTAGTATTTTAAATCTTTTTTTATTGAGGTAAAATATACTTATTTTGTGTGCATAGATCTTGAGTGTGCATTTCAGTGAGTTTTGTAATTATATAAACTCATGAAACCACCATCCCAATCAAGATATAGAGCAGTTTCATCACCTCAGAACATCCTTCGCATCTGTCTCTTCAATTTCCAAGGCACAAAGGCAACCACTGTTTTGGTTTCTGTCATCACACATTTGTTTTGCTTATTTCTATCTTTATTCAAGTAGTATTAAGAATTTAACACTTTTTAAAAGTCACTCTTATTGTGCCATTTTTCAGTATTCCTGAATAGTATCTCACTATATGAAAATATCATTTTTAAGAAATCATTCTCCTGTTTTGGGGGTATTAGGCCAGTTCTTTTTTTTTTTTTTTTTTACATTTTATGAATATAGATGCAACAAACCACCTTGAATATGTCTTTTTGTGGGCTGTGTTTTAACTGAGGGTATCTAGAAATGGATCATAGAGTAGAAACAGACTTAGCTGTATATGAAACAGCCAGTTCTTAGGAGTCATTATACCATGTGAAACTTTAACCAGGAAGGTGTGAGAGCTACTGTGGCTCTGCTTCCTCACAAACTTTTAGCTTTTGGACTTTTACATTTTAGCCATGCTGCTGCTGCTGCTGCTGCTAAGTCGCTTCAGTCGTGTCCGACTCTGTGCGACCCCATAGACGGCAGCGCACGAGGCTCCCCCGTCCCTGGGATTCTCCAGGCAAGAATACTAGAGTGGGTTGCCATGTCCTTCTCCTAGTGCATAGGAAATAAGAAACCTACAGGTTTTCTGGTTAGAAGTTATTAGAGCAGCTCCTTAGCATGATCAACAGGTCGTATTTCATGGACCCATATTATACTACGCGGGCTTCCCTGGAAGCTCAATGGGTAAAAGAATTTGCCTGCAATGCAGGAGACCAGGTTCTATCCATGGGTTGGAAAGACTCCCTGGAGAAGGAAATGCAGCCCACTCCAGTATTCTTGCCTAAAGAATCCCATGGACAGAGGTTTCCACGGGCTACAGGACCTGGGGTTGAAAGAGTTAGACATGACTTAGCAACTGAACCACCACCACAATATACTATACCATTTATAAACTAAAGTTATCGTTGCACTTTAAAAATATAAACACTTTATGAATATTTAAAATTCAAAGCATAATTTAAAAATAAGCACATAGCACATAAAGAAATTTTGAGGAAGATATTCACCAACAAAAGTATAACAATAGTTCTAAAAAGTTTAGTAGAATTCTATCTTGATTTTGAGGAAATTTCCATGAAGTATGGCTTTGATAGGGCTCAACTACAGAATAATTCTGAATTATACACAATTAGTCTTTTGCAATGGAACATGCAAAATAAGCCAGTATCAGAGAATCCAGCATTCAGAGCAAAAAAAATATCCTTGGTCCAGGAGAAGTTCTTGATGGACATCAAGAATGAAGCAGGGAAAGATCTATCCAGCATCCTGAACTTGGGTCTAGATCTAGGTGCTGAATCCAGAAGATCAAGTGAACCCTGAACATGGTACCAGATGTGAGCAGTTGGCTAATAACTGGTTCTGCATAACTCAGCCCCCCCCACCCCCCACCGCCCCCAAGAATAAGTACAGGGAAAATAAATCAACTTTGCAGACTTGCCAATATTACAGAACAAAATAAAAGTTGTATTTCTTTTAAGGCTCAGCTAAATGAATATATTTAAAATATATTCACTATAAAAGGAGACGAAGAGGAGGAGGGTTAGAGAGGGAGGAGGGGGAGAGGGATGGGAGAAAGAAAAAGAATTTGAAACCATCTGCTGTGGATTTCAAAACCTGCAAAAAGACAAACTTTCTAAGTAACATGGGCTTCCCTGGTGGCTCAGAGGGTAAAGAGTCTGCCGGCAATGTGGGAAACCCGGGTTCGATCCCTGGGTCGGGAAGATCCCCTGGAGAAGGAAATGGCAACCCACTCCAGTATTCTTACCTGGAGAATTCCATGGACAGAGAAGCCTGGTGGGCAACAGTTCATAGGGTCGCAAAGAGTCAGACAAGACTTAGACATTTGTTCCTATCACTGCTGCGTAGTGTGCATAACATACTAATCTTTAGTAGAAAACTGCACCAGCAGTTAACCACCTTTGGAATGGATCTCTTCTTCTTTTCTTTTTCTTTTTTTCCCCGGAAGCTAACTCTATCACCCTTAACTTACAAAGTAGCTTGACTATTCCTAAAAATCTAAAGCATTTTGCCTGGGCCTGAAAGCTCACTTCCAAGAGACAGAAAAAGACCACTTCTCAGTAATTCCTGAGTTTAAATCATATTTAAAACTATTGTTCTTTTGCAGACAGCAGGAGTTTAAAAGTGAGAAAATTGTATTTGCAAAATAATAAATACAATATTATATTCAAAAGACTCATTTGATACTTACTCATCCAATTTGTTGATTCTTTAAACAACCATTTTAAGAGTATCATTTTAATAACCAACCTCAAAAGTTTTATTCCTTAGAATTAGATTACCAGCTTCTCAAAAACAATAATTTTATAAGAATAAATCACAACTGGCAGTATTGCTTCCTCTTAATTCCTCTCTCTCCCTCTCTCACACAGACACGTAGACTCATACAGACTCACAAATATAGGAATGAGGTACTAGGATAGATTATATGGTATTTTCTAAGTATAGCACTTAAAACTTATTCAAACAAATATGAAAATATGGTATGTAACCTTCCATATTATATTGCTTAGGAATTACCTAATGCAAAGTTGTTGCTAAGTAGCAGTTGGGATGTAAATAGGTTGACATGTTTTTCAATGTCATGTATACCACTGGTGGCAAAAGGATGCAACATTTTAAATCCAATCCCCATACACCAAAGCATTCAGAAGAAAAAGCTTCCTTTTCCTTAATTGTCAAAGGAAAATCCTAAGCATTAGTCTGATTGGAACAACTGACTTCATATATGCACTCTGGAACCAACTTTTGGGCCAAGGAGTTGTGTTATACCAAGGAATTAGGCCATCAATGGCCCTAATGACTGTTACTCAAAGGACAGGGGTAGAAGGGATGCAGAGAAGACAAAAAATTGACATCTAAATACAGATCTTACGTATACTCTTTAATTCTATTAATTACTCCTTTTATAAACTAAAGTTATCGTTGCACTTTAAAAATATAAACACTTTATGAATATTTAAAATTCAAAGCATAATTTAAAAATAAGCACATAGCACATAAAGAAATTTTGAGGAAGATATTCACCAACAAAAGTATAACAATAGTTCTAAAAAGTTTAGTAGAATTCTATCTTGATTTTGAGGAAATTTCCATGAAGTATGGCTTTGATAGGGCTCAACTACAGAATAATTCTGAATTATACACAATTAGTCTTTTGCAATGGAACATGCAAAATAAGCCAGTATCAGAGAATCCAGCATTCAGAGCAAAAAAAATATCCTTGGTCCAGGAGAAGTTCTTGATGGACATCAAGAATGAAGCAGGGAAAGATCTATCCAGCATCCTGAACTTGGGTCTAGATCTAGGTGCTGAATCCAGAAGATCAAGTGAACCCTGAACATGGTACCAGATGTGAGCAGTTGGCTAATAACTGGTTCTGCATAACTCAGCCCCCCCCACCCCCCACCGCCCCCAAGAATAAGTACAGGGAAAATAAATCAACTTTGCAGACTTGCCAATATTACAGAACAAAATAAAAGTTGTATTTCTTTTAAGGCTCAGCTAAATGAATATATTTAAAATATATTCACTATAAAAGGAGACGAAGAGGAGGAGGGTTAGAGAGGGAGGAGGGGGAGAGGGATGGGAGAAAGAAAAAGAATTTGAAACCATCTGCTGTGGATTTCAAAACCTGCAAAAAGACAAACTTTCTAAGTAACATGGGCTTCCCTGGTGGCTCAGAGGGTAAAGAGTCTGCCTGCAATGTGGGAAACCCGGGTTCGATCCCTGGGTCGGGAAGATCCCCTGGAGAAGGAAATGGCAACCCACTCCAGTATTCTTACCTGGAGAATTCCATGGACAGAGAAGCCTGGTGGGCAACAGTTCATAGGGTCGCAAAGAGTCAGACAAGACTTAGACATTTGTTCCTATCACTGCTGCGTAGTGTGCATAACATACTAATCTTTAGTAGAAAACTGCACCAGCAGTTAACCACCTTTGGAATGGATCTCTTCTTCTTTTCTTTTTCTTTTTTTCCCCGGAAGTTTCCATGGACAGAGAAGCCTGGTGGGCAACAGTTCATAGGGTCGCAAAGAGTCAGACAAGACTTAGACATTTGTTCCTATCACTGCTGCGTAGTGTGCATAACATACTAATCTTTAGTAGAAAACTGCACCAGCAGTTAACCACCTTTGGAATGGATCTCTTCTTCTTTTCTTTTTCTTTTTTTCCCCGGAAGCTAACTCTATCACCCTTAACTTACAAAGTAGCTTGACTATTCCTAAAAATCTAAAGCATTTTGCCTGGGCCTGAAAGCTCACTTCCAAGAGACAGAAAAAGACCACTTCTCAGTAATTCCTGAGTTTAAATCATATTTAAAACTATTGTTCTTTTGCAGACAGCAGGAGTTTAAAAGTGAGAAAATTGTATTTGCAAAATAATAAATACAATATTATATTCAAAAGACTCATTTGATACTTACTCATCCAATTTGTTGATTCTTTAAACAACCATTTTAAGAGTATCATTTTAATAACCAACCTCAAAAGTTTTATTCCTTAGAATTAGATTACCAGCTTCTCAAAAACAATAATTTTATAAGAATAAATCACAACTGGCAGTATTGCTTCCTCTTAATTCCTCTCTCTCCCTCTCTCACACAGACACGTAGACTCATACAGACTCACAAATATAGGAATGAGGTACTAGGATAGATTATATGGTATTTTCTAAGTATAGCACTTAAAACTTATTCAAACAAATATGAAAATATGGTATGTAACCTTCCATATTATATTGCTTAGGAATTACCTAATGCAAAGTTGTTGCTAAGTAGCAGTTGGGATGTAAATAGGTTGACATGTTTTTCAATGTCATGTATACCACTGGTGGCAAAAGGATGCAACATTTTAAATCCAATCCCCATACACCAAAGCATTCAGAAGAAAAAGCTTCCTTTTCCTTAATTGTCAAAGGAAAATCCTAAGCATTAGTCTGATTGGAACAACTGACTTCATATATGCACTCTGGAACCAACTTTTGGGCCAAGGAGTTGTGTTATACCAAGGAATTAGGCCATCAATGGCCCTAATGACTGTTACTCAAAGGACAGGGGTAGAAGGGATGCAGAGAAGACAAAAAATTGACATCTAAATACAGATCTTACGTATACTCTTTAATTCTATTAATTACTCCGCAAACAAATGTTTGCTGCTGCTGCTGCTAAGTTGCTTCAGTCATGTCTGACTCTGTGTGACCCCACAGACGGCAGCCCACCAGGCTCCCCCGTCCCTGGGATTCTCCAGGCAAGAACACTGGAATGGGTTGCCATTTCCTTCTCCAATGCATGAAAGTGAAAAGTGAAAGTGAAGTCGCTCAGTCGTGTCCAACTCTTAATGACCCCATGGACTGCAGCCTACCAGGCTCCTCCGTCCATGGGATTTTCCAGGCAAGAGTACTGGAGTGGGGTACCAATGTTTATTGAGTCTCTAATGACTTGGAGGCATGGGTAAGGCAGAGACTGAGAGAAATACAAAGAAATATGACAGAGCTCTTATCTTTCATAAAACTAAAATCCAGTTTGATTTTAATCACAAAAACATACAAAAAGATGGGAATGCAGCGAGTTCTAAATTCAGGCATTGTCTTTGAGCAATGAGATTTCAAAGAAAAGAAGGCTGGAGCAAGTGTACCACACATGCTACTTAAAGATACTGGGACAATTCATAATATATAAAATGGAAATACGTGGCTGAAAAAATAATGTGTGTCTTTTAAAATTTTTATTGTTTTCCAACTTTTTATCTTGAAATAATTATACATTCACAGGAAGTTACAAAAAATGAAGAGGGAGGTCTCGTGTACCCTTTGCCTGACAGTAACATCTTGCATGACTATAGTATGATAGCCAAACCAGGGAATTGACTCTGGGCAATGCACAGAGCTTATTCAGATCTTACTAGCTTTATATGCACTCATTTGCATGTGTACGTGTGTGTGAAATGCAGAGTTGTGCACCCACTACCACAGTCAATACAGAGCACAGCTCCATCAGCCCAAAGCTCCCTCATGCTGCCCCTTTACTCTTCTCTTTCTGTTCAGTTTTTAGAATTCTTTATATATTCTATTCAGTTATAATTCTTCCGATGCAACAGTAGTTTGCAAATAGTTTCTCCCAGTCTGTAGCTTGTGTTTTCTTCCTCTTAATTGGGTATGACTGTGTCTTTTAAATCGGGTTAATAATTTTCTAAACTTTGCTAGAATCTTTATTTAGGACATTTTAATCCAGCCATTATATTCATATACCTGCATAATGAGATATCTCAAGTTACATTCACTGAATGTCAACACTTACTACTTGTGAGTGGTAAGATCTGGAATAATGTGTTGCTTTCCTAATGTTTGTATATTATCTGAATTTTGTAACGGCATGCATAATTTTTTTAAAAAACAACAAAGTGATTGAAAAAAGATGTGTGGTTTGTATGAGAATAGAGAAGATGGGAGGTAATTTTAGGCAGGAGAAAAACATTCTTGACAGAAACACAAAAGTGGGAAATAGGAAAGAAAGAAACAAAGAAAGGAAAAGACAGGACTGACCCAAAGAGCAGATAGAGGTAGGTGAGTAGGGCAAAGGACCCTGAAAGACCACAGAAACTTTAGATTATATGATAGATATAAAGACTGATGATGCTAATAAAAATCAGTTCAGTTCAGTTGCTCAGTCGTGTCCAACTCTTTGCGACCCCATGGACTGCAGCACGCTGGGCCTCCCTGTCCATCACCAACTCCTGGAGTTTACCCAAACTCATCTCCAGTGAGTCGGTGATGCCATCCAACCATCTCATCCTCTGTCGTCCCCCTCTCCTCCCACTAATAAAAATCAGAATTAATTTCCAAGGTGCCAACCAAATAATCTGTTGATTTGATTTAATGGAAGGTGAAAAAATTGGGAATATTCATATCAGACATCTTGGAATGTGAAGTCAAGTGGGCTTTAGAAAGCATCACTACGAACAAAGCTAGTGGAGGTGATGGAATTCCAGCTGAGCTGTTTCAAATTCTGAAAGATGATGCTGTGAAAGTGTTGCACTCAATCTGCCAGCAAATTTGGAAAACTCAGCAGTGGCCACAGGACTGGAAAAGGTCCGTTTTCATTCCAATTCCAAAGAAAGGCAATGCAAAAGAATGCTCCAATTACCGCACAATTGCACTCATCTCACATGCTAGTAAAGTAATGCTCAAAATCCTCCAAGCCAGGCTTCAGCAATACGTGAACCGTGAACTCCCTGATGTTCAAGCTGGCTTTAGAAAAGGCAGAGGAACCAGAGATCAAATTGCCAACATCTCTAAAGCTGAAACTCCAGTACTTTGGCCACCTCATGCGAAGAGTTGACTCTTTGGAAAAGACTCTGATGCTGGGAGGGATTGGGGGCAGGAGAAGAAGGGGACGACTGAGGATGAGATGGCTGGATGGCATCACTGACTCGATGGATGTGAGTCTGAGTGAACTCCGAGAGATGGTGATGAACAGGGAGGCCTGGCGTGCTGCGATTCATGGGGTCGCAAAGAGTCGGACACGACTGAGCGACTGAACTGACTGATAAAGTTGTTTTTATTAAAAAATATATACATATTCATTCCAAAATGCTGAAATTACAGTATATTAAATTCTCTGTACATATTTAGCATTTATTGATCTGGATAGTAAAATTTTAAGCTACATGCTGAGCATAATGATTAAGTATGTAAGCCAAGTTGTAAAATACATTTTTTTCCATGAAACCAAAACATATATATTCTCTTTTCCTCTAAGATGCTTATATAGTAACACCTGTGCTAATTGTGTGTCATAGAGCCTTTCAAAACATTTTTTTTTTGGTGTGACATGTTATAATTAAAGAGTCATATTTCAGTTTAGGAGGTTACCTAAATAATAACACATTTCAACAGTGACAATGCCAATTTCAGAATTTCTGTCATATATGTTGAAATTGGAATATTAAAAACTGGATTGCATTGATTTCAACAAAATGTTTTTCAAAGAAGAAAATTATGTACAATATTTGACATGCAGAATCAATAATTTTAGAAGAAGCTCACAAATTATGCAGTTCTATGTTCTCATTAGAAAATTAAGGCACAGAGAAGATGTGATTTATCTGAAACTGCATATTTTAAATGTTTACTCAGAATCTAACCTCAAGTTTTAACTCCAAATCCAGCATCTTTTCCACTGTACTGTTCCATGCGTTAGATATAAAAACTGATTCTAGTGAAATTCACTGAAATAAGAATCCATACATGACACCTCAGTTTTTATTGGTAGAAATTCCTTCATGACTTATTCATATGTTCTGTGTATAATTCCACTGAGCTACAAAGAATATGAATTTTTCTTAGAAGCTGAGACCAACTGTTAGCAAGAGTGTTAGAATTCAGAATGCAGGACTGAAATAGCTTATTAGAAGACCACATATCATGAGGAGTTACTGACATTTCTTCCTCAAACACCAGGGCTCAGGCCTGAAGCATTTCTGAAACTTGCAAGGGAAAATGCAAGCTCAAAATCCAACCAGCTTTGGCACATGTAACTCTACAAAGAGTGGCTCAGTCATTCATTAACAATAAATGAAGTAGTAAGAAGACAAAAATGCCTTTCCACAGACACCTAGCTTTAATCTTTTTTAATAAATACACTCAATAGTTAAATTGCTGTCCATGATGTCTTACTAATTCTATTCTATCATTTACATTACTTCAGAAGAATGTGATATAAATATATATATATATATTTACACACACACACACATACATATAGTAGGAACTGCTTTGACATAGAAAGGGAATCTGGGACCACATGTTTTCAGAAAATGCTCTCTATAAGCCTCCAGATTGGTGAAACACAGGTGGATCCCATATATAATTCTTAGTATAACAGCACTTACTTCCATGATTTATTTGCAGTACATGTGTCAGTCACGCAGTCATGTCTGACTCTTCGCTACCCCATGGACTGTAGCCCTCCAGGCTCCTTGGTCCATGGGATTCTCCAGGCAAGAATACTGGAGTGGATTGACAGTCCCTTCTCCAGGGGATCTTTCCGATCAGGGATGGAACCTGAGTCTCCTGCATTGCTGGTGAATTCTTTACCACCTGAGCCACCAGGGAATCCCTATTTGCAGTGTAGTTGGCTTATAATTCAGTTTTACCATAAAAACACTTAAAGACAAACTAAGAACACATTATTGTCCATTAGAGAGGTGGAAGCTTCATCTGAGTCTTAAGGAGATAGACTAACGCAGGATATTACAGCTGGAAAGTTGAGATCATAGCCATGGAATTCAACTGCTTTGACTTAAGCTGATACTTTTTCCACAATTTTTTCTTCTCACAACAGCCAATGTTTATGTATTTATTTGTATTTTAAGTCTTAGCAACTTTTGTAAATTTAGAGAAAAATATTAGATTGAGTTCTGTGTTAATTTTTTTCTCTCGTGGCTCAGAGGTTAAAGTGTCTGCCTCCAATGTGGGAGATCCGGGTTCAATCCCTGGCTTGGGAAGATCCCCTGGAGAAGGAAATGGCAATCCACTCCAGTATTCTTGCCTGGAGAATCCCATGGATAGAGAGACCTAGTAGGTTACAGTCCACGGGGTCGCAAAGAGTCGGACACGACTGAGCGACTTCACCTCACCTCACTGCAAGTGTGTAACTACTCATTTAGGATAAATTAAAACACAAAAGGCAAATTTAATGATATGAGAGTTAAATAATGTGTGTAAAATTAACCCATATGATGACTTTCCTAGTTATGGTTTATATTTTTCCCTCTTAAGTTCATCCAAACTCATTTTGCACTTGGTTCTTAACTATTAAAAAAAAAAAAAACAACTAACTATTGTATAAGCCAAGGCAATTTTTCCCTCTCATTAATAATTTCAAATACTCCTTACATAAAATTTTCTGACTGGTCCAAGAAAAATAAAGATGAAAAGTTTTGCCTAGTCAATAACAGAAAGTGAAGAAAATCAATCTAAAAAGTGTGTGTGTTATAGATAGACAGATATACATGTTTATGTGCAATTCAACTTGAAATAGTTTTAAATTTAAATTTATTTAATCTTAATGGTCTAGGCCCACATTATTTATAGTTTTGCACAAACATTAAGGCATTTCTGTAATCAATATATGTTGAAAGTAGATTTAAGTCTGGAGTTCTGCTTCATATTATTTGTAAGATATTGGAGTTTAGGTATGTGGAGTGTGGTGTTTAGAGGCGCATTATATTTACAATTAAGCTTAAAATAGTGCAAACATATTAAGTTGTCTAAGACACAAAACATGCTTATAATCTATTTAACAGAATATCACTGTCAATCTCTTAAAAATCCTAAAAAATTTTAAATGCAATTACATAGGTAAATCTACTTTTTCTAATATTAATTTTTGCTAAGTGAATCTTTAAAGGTATAAAGTATGTAACTAGTTTGGTAAAACATCAGAAACAATGTACTTATAAGGATTTTATTTGATATAAATATCACTAGTGAAATTCTAGTTATCAAAAAGAAATACTAGCCAGACATAAACATGAACTCTGGCTTAATTCCATTTTTATATTATATACTTATAGGAAAGAAGACCATTAAAAAGTATTTAAAATAAATGAATAATTGGGTTTCACTATTTTAGTAGTCTTTATTCTAAGTTGTGGAGAAGGAAATGGCAACCCACTCCAGTATTCTTCCTGGAGAAACCCACGGACAGAGGCACCTGGCGGGCTACAGTCCATGGGGACACAAGAATCGGACACAACTTAGCAACTAAACCACCACCACTATTCTAAGCTGAATACTTGAACCATTTTTTGAGTTGAACTGATGTATACATTGACTAGAGACTGTTTCAAATTGATTCAGATAAAATTGTGGCTTGCATTTTCATTTAGGAAATTTGAGAACCCACATGTAAAAAAATCTAGAGGATAATGATTTCAACAGTTTTGCTTGAAAGTGAATTTATCTTCTGGGAAGATATTCACATCTCCTAAATGTAGGCAAGACAAGATTAACTATAACTCTCCTTCAATTGCAAAGTAGACAAATATTTATAGGGAAAAAATACACTTGGCTCAATGAGATTGTGAAACTAAAATATCTTATTGAAAAGCTTCAATAGAAGAGAAACTGATTGCTTTTGTGGTACTTTTACTAGTGAGAAAGAATAGAAATATTTATTTTATCCACGGTATCCTTTCTATAAAACCATCTAGGTTTCCATTAGAACAAGTGATGCAGAGAAATCTTGGAGTATGACAGTATCTTTAAAGGTCAGTGCATCCAATCTCTTTCCTAAAGTGGGGGAGTTCTGCAATACACCAGACAAGGGTCTTTTCTTTTGTTATATTTAACAATGCTATAATTTTCTTCCTATGCCTCTCATTCTTCATGATCATCATGTCCATTTCCCTCAGCAGTCCAGAGCTCTTAGTTACCATTTTTCATATAATCACCATTAGACTGTCTAATCTCCCAAAATGGCACACAAAAAACTGAACAAAGTATTTCAAATATGTTCACATCAGTGCATAGGACAGTAATGCCACCCTAAATAAGAGCATTTTTTTTGACATGGAATTATAATTGGATTACTATTTTATAGGTATGCCTCTGGCATCACATGAGTTTACCTTTTGTTAACCTCTTGAACCCTGTACTTGTATAGTTAAATTTAGATGGAAATACAGGATTTTCTATTTATTTTAATTCAAGGTCATTTTGTCTGTATATCAAATAAAAATTTTATAACCATCCATCCTGTCTTTTTCTTATCTAGATTGTATTAGACAAGATCAAGAAGGACGAATAACTGGAAATTTTGTTCTAGATCGACATTAATCCTATAGCTAACACACTTAGTCTTAATTAACCTGTTTTCCTGTCTAAGGGCTTCCCTGGTGGCTCAGTGGTAAAAGAATCTGCCTGCAATTCAGGAACCACAGGAGCTGCAAGTTTGATCCCTGGGTTAACAAGATCCCCTGGAGGAGGAAATAGCAGTGCACTCCAGTATTCTTGCCTACAGAATTCCATGGACGAAGGAACCTGGCAGGCTACGGTCCCCAGGGTTGCAAAGAGTCAGAAACGACCGAAGAGACTTACCACATGACTGTCTAAACCACATCTTCGATCAAATAGTAATTCATTAATTTACTCAACACATTTATTGTGGACCTGCCCTCTGCCAAAAGTCATATTTGTCTTTTGCAGCAATATGAAAAAACAGATTAATCACTTGTAGAGTGTAATTAATGAACAAATTAAAGCCTTATCAAATACAATATATATTATATCTGTAACATTTATCTTGTCTACTAGTTTGCTAATCCTACTGAAAGAGACAAGTTAGTTTAATATGATGTATTCTTATTCAATTCTTTCTTTGGTAAAATTCTCAGTTCAATTACATGTTTTTGACTTTAAAACACCCTGTTCCAACAACACAAGAGAAGACTCTACATGTGGACATCACCAGATGGTCAACACCAAAATCAGATTAACTATATTCTTTGTAGCCAAAGATGGAGAACCTTTATACAGTCAGCAAAAACAAGACCGGGAGCTGACTGTAGCTCAGATCATGAACTCCTTTTTGCCAAATTCAGACTTAAATTGAAAAAAGTGGGGAAAATCACTAGACCATTCAGGTGTGACCTAAATCAAATGCCTTATGATTATACAGTGGAAGTGACAAATAGATTCAAAGGATTAGATATGATAGACAGAGTGCCTGAAGAACTATGGATGGAAATTCATGACATTGTACAGGAGGCAGGGATCAAGACCATCCCCAAGAAAAAGAAATGCAAAAAGGCAAAATGGTTGTCTGAGGGAGCCTTACAAATAGCTGTGAAGAGAAGAGAAGTGAAAAAAAAAAAAAAAAAGAGAGAGAGAAGAGAAGTGAAAAGCAAAGGAGAATAGGAAAGATACACCCATTTGAATGCACAGTTCCAAAGAACAGCAAGGAGAGATAAGAAGCCTTTCTCAGTGATCAATGCAAAGAAATAGAGGAAAACAACAGAATGGGAAAGACTAGAGATCTCTTCAAGAAAATTAGAGATACCAAGGGAACATTCCATGCAAAGATGAGCACAAAAAGGACAGAAATGGTATGGACCTAACAGAAGCAGAAGATATTAAGAAGAGGTGGCAAGAATACACAGAAGAACTATACAAAAAAGACCTTAACTCAGATAACCACAATGGTGTGTGGTCACTCACCTAGAGCTAGACATCGTAGAATGCAAAGTCAAGTGGGCCTTAGGAAACATCACTACGATCAAGGCTAGTGGAGGTGATGGAATTCCAGTTGAGCTATTTCAAATCCTAAAAGATGATGCTCTGAAAGTGCTACACTCACTAGCCAGCAAATTTGAAGAACTCAGCAGTGGCCACAGGACTGGAAAAACTCAGTTTTCATTCCAATCCCAAAAAAAGGCAATGCCAAAGAATATTCAAACTACCACACAATTGCACTCATCTCACATGCCAGCAAAGCAATGCTCAAAATTATCCAAGCCAGGCTTCAACAGTACATGAACTGTGAATTTCCAGATGTTCAAGTTGGATTTAGAAAAGGTGGAGGAATCAGACATCTAATTGCCAACATCCGTTGGATCATCAAAAAGCAAAAGAGTTCCAGTAAAACATCTATTTCTGCTTTATTGACAATGCCAAAGCCTTTGTGTGGATAACAACAAATTCTGTGGAAAATTCTACAAGAGATGGGAATACCAGACCACCATTCTTGCCTCCTGAGAAATCTGTATGCAGATCAAGAAGGAACTGTTGTGGACATGGAACAACAGACTGGTTCCAAATCAGGAAAGGAGTCCATCAAGGCTGTACATTGTCACCCTGCTTATTTAACTTATATGCAGAGTACATCATGTGAAATGCCAGGCTGGATGAAACACAAGTTGGAATCAGATTGCTGGCAGAAATATCAATAACCTCAGATATGTAGGTGACACCATCCTTATAGCAGAAAGCAAAGAACTACAGAGCCTCTTGATGAAAGTGAAAGAGGAGAGTGTAAAAATTGGTTTAAAACTCAACATTCAGAAAACTAAGATCATGGCACCTGGTCCCATCACTTCATGGCAAATAGATGGGAAACAATGTAAACAGTGACAGACTTTGTTTTTTTTTTTTTGGCTTATCACTGCAGATGGTGACTGCAGCATGAAATTAAAAGACGCCTGCTCCCAGGATGAAAAGCTATGATCAACCTAGACAGAGTATTAAAAAGCAGAGACATCACTTTGCCAACAAAGGTCCATCTAGTCAAGGCTATGGTTTTTCCAGTAGTCATATATGGATGTGAGAGTTGGACTATAAAGAAAGCTGAGTGCCAAAGAATTGATGCTTTTGAACTGTGGTGTTGGAGAAGACTCTTTAGGGTCCCTTGGACTGCAAGGAGATCCAACCAGTCCATCCTAGAGGAGATCAGTCCTGGGTGTTCATTGGAAGAACTGATGCTGAAGTTGAAACTCCAGCACTTTGGCCACCTAATGGGAAGAACTGACTCACTGGAAAAGACCCTGATGCTGGGAAAGATTAAAGGCGGGAAGAGAAGGAGACAACAAAGGATGAGTTTGTTGGATGGCATCACCGACTCAATGGATATGAGTTTGAGCAAGCTCTGGGAGTTGGTGATGGACAGGGAAGCCTGGTGTGCTGCACTTCACGGGGTCACAAAGAGTCAGACATGACTGAGTTGACTGAATTGAACTGAACTGACTTGGCTTTAAAATATCAATGTTGTTTTCACCAGTATATACCTTCTTGGTTTGAATATTTGAACATCTCTCATCCCACATATAATAATCACCATTATTCCTCCTTGGTGGTCCTGCTAAATAAAAATTAATTGTGCAGATTGATACTGCTAGGCCACCATAATTCAGTCTGCCACTTCCATTGCAAAATCTATACTGGAATTAATTCTTATGTTTCCCTAGTCACTTCACTCTTATTTTTCAGAGTTGTTATTTCAAATATCCTCTTGTTACATCAAACTTCATATATCTACAGGCTCCTTTCTCTCTCAGCTCCTATTTCCTGGAGAAAATAGAAGCCATAAGCCATGAACTCATTGGTACAAACCTATACAGTTTCCGGAATGTCTTCCCTTCCAGGAGACTCTGTTCTACTTTACTCTTTGTTTTTCATATATGTTCAATATTTTTCTCTACGTTAATTTCTTTCTTAAATGAACTCATATCTATGCTAATTTTTCCCTTTGAAACAACTCCTGTCTTTTTCTCTTTCACCTTCACACCAGAGTTTTTTTACTTGTTGTTCAGTCTCCAAGACCTTTCTGACTCGGCAACCCCATGGACTGTAACACGTCAAGCTTCCCTGTCCTTCATTGTCTCCTGGAGTTTGCTCAAATTCATGTCCATTGAGTTTTTCACTAGCTCTTTTTACTAACTCTCCTTAACTCAGTCTGTCTTCTGCCCGTGACTCCTCAAAGCAACTGTACTATGACTGCTAAAGACCTCCTTGCTATTATATCCAGTAAGTGTTTAATCCTCTTTTCTACAAATAGCTAATTTCTTCATCTAACGATACGACCTTTTTAAAACATTCTCTTCCTTTCTTATACAAGCCACTGCGCACTTTTAGTTTTCTTCCTAAACATCTCACCCCTTCTTTCCAGGCAGCTTTGCTGGTGCCCCTTCCTGAAACCAAACTGTAAATGAACGGTGATCTTAAGGTCCACCTCACGCTTTGTAATCTCCTTGAGCTAGCGAACACAGAAACGTTCCTGAGAAAATATTTACATCACCAGTGTATATGCCTCCCCTGAAGATTCAAGTATTATAGCTAACTGTCAGATGGGTGTTTCCATATGGGTACAACACAGAAAACTTCAACACAACAGTTTCAATACTGAGTTCATTATCTAGAATGTGTTTAGATAAAAAGACAATAAACTTAGTGTTTGCCAAATTTTAAAGAAAATTTCTCTTTACTTGTCCTCATTCTAATATCATTAAGACATCTGACCTCATTATCAAAACATTCTCAGGAAATGAACTTATATTAGCAAATTATACTTTGGAGGGAATTTAAATCAGTCTTATATCTTTCCAAAGGTGATTGTTCTTAAGCCATTTCTACTGTTACTTGAGGGTCAGAATTTTCTTTTGCAGAGTCCTTCCAGTGTTTATGAAATTACATTACATTCCCTCTGTGTCATTTTAGAAATAAAAAGTGAAGAGACTTTGGATCCCTAAGTGACTAAACTGAATCAGTGTAGGTCTGTAATTCTAGTATCTCAAAATTTTGTAAATCATAAATATCTTAAAGAATTTGCTGCAGATTATGACAACAAAACCTATCCCAATCTGACACTAAGCTATTCTTGGTCTTTGTCCCACCCACTGTAAATACTGATACATTTCACTGCAAAACTGTTAATGTGTTAACAGTGTAGGGTGTTTCCCCCAGACCCTGAGGTATTACTTAATATATTCTATACACCCATTTTTACCTTTCTAAAATCTAAGACATTGATCTCAAGGTTATTGGATCAAGAATTCTGAGCGTGTTTATCAAACTTCAGGTTCCCATAATTTATTTCTACAAGAAGAAGGTAGGTCTCCTTTTTCTTTAATATGAAATTCACTGAAAGAAAGCCATTAAAAGCCATACTTTTAGAGACTAAGTTACTACACACATTTTCAGGATACCTATTTTATACAGCTGGGTTGACTTTGGTGTCTTACAAAGTCTAACTTTTCCTGTTTTCCTTGGCCTGTCAATAGTGAATCAGTCAATTAATGCCACTGTGACTCCCTTAGTCTTCAAAAACCTCATAGGTCCTACTACAGCTTAAGACCAGCACTGCATAATCCAAGTGATTTTTGAACAATGATCCCTCATGGTTGCTGGATTAAAAAGATCAGCTATTTCATAGCTTAGAAATTTCAGGCTCAATGAGGTAAATTGATATGGATGAGGGCTGATCCACTACTCTTGGTGCCCAGCTGAAAAAACAAAGCCTTCTGAAAACCTCACCCCTCCAAGTGTGTGGGCTTGCAGGAACCCACACACTTGTCTTCACAGTTGCCACATTTCACTCACTAAAGATATCATTGTAGGTCTTGGCCCCTGTTACCCACACACACCTCATGCTGCCCTGGTGCTCAGCCAGCACTTAGAAATTCTCAGGGCGATACCTTTCTATTTCCCATCACCACTACCACCCTCAATCCCATTCTACTTAGGCTTTTATTCAAGGACCTTTGAAATAGTCCTCAAGATGTTCTAGAGAGACTAGCAGTGTGCCCTGCCTAAATAAAATAATCCTGAGTAACCAGAGAGTCTCAGGAGATTTATGAATATTGATAAAAATTCATGCAGGTGGCCCTGAAAAGTTTATAAAAATCTTCAAAAAATGGTGTTTTTAAGTTTTCATGCTTTAGGGTGGTTCTTTCAATTTGAAAAAAGTTATGGATGAGGGCTGATCCACTACTCTTGGTGCCCAGCTGAAAAAACAAAGCCTTCTGAAAACCTCACCCCTCCAAGTGTGTGGGCTTGCAGGAACCCACACACTTGTCTTCACAGTTGCCACATTTCACTCACTAAAGATATCATTGTAGGTCTTGGCCCCTGTTACCCACACACACCTCATGCTGCCCTGGTGCTCAGCCAGCACTTAGAAATTCTCAGGGCGATACCTTTCTATTTCCCATCACCACTACCACCCTCAATCCCATTCTACTTAGGCTTTTATTCAAGGACCTTTGAAATAGTCCTCAAGATGTTCTAGAGAGACTAGCAGTGTGCCCTGCCTAAATAAAATAATCCTGAGTAACCAGAGAGTCTCAGGAGATTTATGAATATTGATAAAAATTCATGCAGGTGGCCCTGAAAAGTTTATAAAAATCTTCAAAAAATGGTGTTTTTAAGTTTTCATGCTTTAGGGTGGTTCTTTCAATTTGAAAAAAGGTGAATGTCTGAAATTAAAGCATACATAATAAAGCTGTGTTTTATGATTAGGCTCTAAAATGCATATGTTCTATGCCTTTCTCCTAAATTTAAATTATTACTCTCTTTAAAGGAAATAAAGGAACTGAATTATGCAACCACCTTATTTGTTAAGTTGTGAAACTGAAGCACTTTCCAACCTGATAAGAAAATACAAACATGCATGCATACACACAAGTCGGACCCTTACCTATAGGGTCTGGACTTGATTTTTATGAATCTGTATAATTCCTTGTCCCCTGAAGGCTTATTGTTTGTAACATAGCAATGAATGCTTGCTGTTATTATTGAAGCAGTTTTGCTGCTGCTTCAGGTTTTGTTATTTCTTTTGGTTTATTTTACAAGCGGATTACAGTCCTAAAGAAAATTTTGTTACTTAATTAACTGCCAGCTTTGTGTTTTACAAAATCATTTTTTACAGTGTTAAGAATTAGGATGTAAATATCAGAAACAAAAAAATCTTCAAATGACTCAGAGTTTATAATTAGTGAAATGATCTGTTTTGTAACTCACAATGAATGCCTTGGTTCATAGCTACTCTTTTTTTTTCCCTTACCCATATAAAACTTTGCCCTTAAAACTTTTAAGAGACCTAAGTTAAATACATTTAAAATAAAATCTAGATAGCTTTTCTATCTACAAATAAAGTGAATATTCAGTATATTTGTGGGCTTCTCAGAAATACTGAATCAATTGTGCTGAGATTCATTAATTTCCACAATTGGAATCAATTTTTTAGCTCACAAGAGAGTATTTAAAGCAGTTTTAAAGCAAATGAGTAATTGTGAAATGAAATATCACATCATCTTCTCAGCTTGAAACAGATATAAAAATGCAAATTTAATCATTAAAGGTAATCCTATAAATATTTCTAGTTATATCAATCATATAAATTAAAATCAGTTAAACATTCATGATAAGTATATGTGTGAACTGAACCCACCTATGGAATAACAATTATACAAGGCCCGCTTTGTGGTGTTGCTGAAAGCAGATTTCATCTTTTCAAAGATGAGCATTTGAAGAAGACTTAATTCAGGAAATCCTAACCAATAGGACAAAATGACACAGTCAAATTAACATAAAATCTTCAGAGTCTTTGTTCATAATCAGTGAACATCTTATTGAAGTACTTCAGGAACCACAGCATTGAGATGGTAGAAAGATCTGTAAAAAGCTTCAAAGGATATCAAAATCACTTAATAATGACACATAAATTTATATTCATTAAATAAGAAAAGCTCATGTTCATGCTTCTCCCATTGATTAGTTTAGCCACACAATGTTAAGTAGAAAAAGCTTCTCTTTAAGGTATCTCGCTGTCATTTAACATAATTGCAGTGATCACCACAAGTCAAGGAAAGAGGTTGTGGCCACCTTTTAAAATTAGCCTAAATTTTAGTTTCTCTGAATAACATTGAGATGAAAAAAAGTTGTAAAATTTGAAAACTAACTAAATATTTTGTTGTTTATCCATAGGCAGAAAAAAGATCTTCACGACCAAGATAATCATGATGGTGTGATCACTCACCTAGAGCCAGACATCCTGGAATGTAAAGTCAAGTGGGCCTTAGAAAGCATCACTACGAACAAAGCTAGTGGAGGTGATGGAATTTCAGTGGAGCTGTTTCAAATCCTGAAAGATGATGCTGTGAAAGTGCTGCACTCAATATGCCAGCAAATTTGGAAAAGTCAGCAGTGGCCACAGGACTGGAAAAACTCAGTTTTCATTCCAATCCCAAAGAAACGCAATGCCAAAGAATGCATAAACTACAGCACATTTGCACTCATCTCACATGCTAGTAAAGTAATGCTCAAAATTCTCCAAGCCAGGCTTCAGCAATACATTAACCATGAACTTACAGATGTTCAAGCTGGTTTTAGAAAAGGCAGAGGAACCAGAGATCTAGTTGACTCATTGGAAAAGACTCTGATGCTGGGAGGGATTGGGGGCAGGAGGAGAAGGGGACGACAGAGGAAGAGATGGCTGGATGGCATCACCGACTCGATGGATGTGAGTCTGAGTGAACTCCAGGAGTTGGTGATGGACAGGGAGGCCTGGCGTGCTGCAATTCATGGGGTCGCAAAGAGTTGGACACGACTGAGCGACTTAACTGAACTGATCCATAGGCAATCAGAAGGAACAAACATTAGTGGAAGTGTAGTCTTTATTTGGAGAAGTCAATGGCACCCCACTCCAGTACTCTTGCCTGGAAAATCCCATGGATGGAGGAGCATGGTAGGCTCCAGTCTATGGTGTTGCAAAGAGTCGGAAACGACTGAGCGACTTCACTTGGACTTGGTCTTGGTCTTGGTAGTCTTTATTGCAAATGAAGATGAGTATGAAAATTCACAGCAGAGGAGACTATTATAGAAAAATCCTTGGTTATGAGCTTCAGCATGTAAATGTTAAATCTAGGTGTTTTTTCCTTTAAGGCTTGTGGCTAGTTTGGCCATAACAGAAGTGGCATTCAATAAGATACTTTGTAAAAAAAAGAAAAAGAAACAAAAATTGATTTAAATTACCACCCCCTAGGTAAGCACTGAAGGCCAATTTCAATGAGAAATAGCTTCAAAAAGCTGGTTTATGAGGTCTCCAAAGATAAACAGAGGAGTTTGTTCATTGGAAGGACTGATGTTGAAGCTGAAACTCCAATACTTTGGCCACCTGATGCAAAGAGCTGACTCATTTGAAAAGACCCTGATGCTGGGAAAGATTGAAGGCAGGAGGAGAAGGGATGACAGTGGATGAGATGGTTGGATGGCATCACTGACTCAATGGACATGAGTTTGGGTAAACTCCAGGAGTTGGTTATAGACAATGATGCCTGGCGTGCTGCAGTCCATGGGGTCACAAAGAGTCAGACATTACTGAGTGACTGAACTGAACTGAACTTGCTAGTCAGATTTCCCAGGGTTGCTTAACTTCTCTGGGTCATACCTACCACATCTGTAAAACATAAAGAGCCATGAAGATATTTAATTATATAGAGATTTCCTGAGGCACTGTCTCTAGGTCCCTTTCAATCTGGGGTATATAAAGTAAGAAGGTCCTAGAAACTAGCATAAAATGACAATTTAATAAAAGGTGAATAACTGAATGATTATTTCTGGTAAAAAGGCAATTAGGACGAGAAAGAACAGGAATTCAGGGAAGGAGCATCTTCAATTAATTAAAGGAGAGTTTATTTCTATCAACGTATTAGAAGAGCATGCATCCAAGATAAAAATGAGGTTTGTTGAAACTATGGTTACTCACAAGGACAGTGGGAGTAAGGGAGATAAATTAGGAGTTTGGGATTAACATATACACACTATTATCTATAAAATAAATAAGGACCTACTGTATAGCTCAGGGAACTATATTCAGTATCTTATAATGACCTATAATGGAAAATTATCTGAAAAATATATACACCAAATGTATAACTGAAGCACTTTGCTGTATACTTTAATACACATTGTAAGTTAGCTATACTGCAATTTTTAAAAGTGAACACTTAATATGGTCATAGAATTCAAACAGAAAGCAAGTGAGGTTTGTTGAAACTGGTGCTGTTGAGAAGCCTATCATGGGTGACTAACGAAATCTGAAGTGAAAACTCAAAATTCAACCAAATATAAAATAAAATAAGAACACCCTAGGCACAGGAGACTAGATTTCCCAACCTCTGTTGTGACTAGGTTGTGATCAAGAGATAGAATTCTGAATACTGGAATGTGAGTGGCACTGATGTGGTCTCGTTAGAAGCCTGGCTCTTCAGAGCATCCTGCATGATCCTGCTGTTTTCTTTATTGGCCCTGTGATGCCTGAAAGTGTAAGTAGTCACAAGGTCCCAATTAGACCAAAAAAATGTCTTTATATTGCTTTTTGATATGCATTTTGCTTTTAGATATGGCAGTGTAAAACCCCTTTAAAAATTACTTTTACGTGGTTGGTGGTGTTCAGTTGCTGTCATGTCTGACTCTTTGCAACCCTATGAGCTGCAGCACACCAGGCTTCTCTGTTCTTCACTCTCTCCCGGAGTCTGCTCAAACTCATGCCCATTGAGTCAGTGCTGCCATCCAACCATCTCATCCTCTGTTGTCCCCTTCTCCTCCTGCCTTCAGTCTTTCCCAACATCAGGGTCTTTCCCCATGAGCATCAGCTGGCCAAACAATTGGAGCTTCAGTTTCAACATCAGTCCTTCAAGTGTTATTATTATGCCTTTTGACCTTCTTCACTATTTTTCCCACCCCTGCCCTCTGCCTCTGGAAGTCATTAATCAATTCTCTGTGTTTATGAGCTTATTTTTTCCTTTTTAGAATTTACATGAAAGATAAATCATATGGTATCTGTCTTTCTCTGTTTGACTTACTTCACTTAGCAGAATGCCCTCAAGGTCCATCCATGTTGTCACAAATGGAAAAATCTCATTCCATTTTATGATTGAATAATATTATATTCTCTCTCTATATATACTATATATTATATAGCATATATACATATGTTACATATACCATATTATCTTTATCCATCTATCAATGGACATTTAGTTCTTTTCATATCTTGGCTATTATAAATAGTGCTGAAATGAACAGGAGGTGGGTGCAGATATCTTTTCAAGTTAGTGTTTTCATTTTCCTTGGATAAATACCCAGAAGTGGAATTTCTGAATCAGATAGCAGTTCTATTTTTTCTTTTTTTGAGGAATCTTCATACTGTTTTCCATAGCGACTGCACCCATTTTCATTCTTGCCGACAGTGCACAAGGGTTCTATTTTCTCCACATCATCATCAACATTTGTTATCTCTTTTTGATGAGCTAACATTCCGACAAGTGTGAGGTGATGTCTCATTGTGGTTTTGATTTGCATTTTCCTGATGATTAGTAATGCTGAGCATCTTTTCATGTGCCTGTTGGCCATCTGTATGTATTCTTTGAAAAATGTCTATTCAGGCCTTCTGCCCAGTTTTGAATCTTTTTTTTTTTTTTTGCTATTGAGTTATAATGATTTTTAGTGTATTTTGGACTTTAACCCCTTTCTAGATCTATGATTTGCAAATATTTTCTCCCATTTGGTAGGTCGCTCTGTTTTGTTGACAATTCCTTTATTGTGCAGAAACCTTTTAGTTTGATACTGTCCCACTTGGATCATGAAGAACAAATAATCTCATTTGCCTCTCATGTCTACCATCATCAGTCTTCTAACAAGAGTTTTCTGTATCCTGCAAGGAATTTGAGACAATCCTATCCTTTTGTTGAGAGAGGTTGATGTTAGCAGCTCTGTGATTCAACATCCAGGTAATCTCCCCTCTCATCTGCTTTGACTTTGGGAGAGCACTTACTCAGAGACTGTAATCACATTCCTTTCCCCTTTTTTATTTTGAAGGTAGTTCTGATAAGTCATTGTCTTTCAGCATAACATTCTGTGCATTTAATTCACCAGCTTCATATCCTTATTTTATATGTTATAGTGAAAGTGAAGTCTCTCAGTCATGTCTGACTCTTTGCAACCCCATGGACTGTAGCACACCAGGCTTCTCTGACCATGGGATTTTCCAGGCAAGAATACTGGAGTGGGGTGCCATTTCCTTCTCCAGGGGATCTTCCCAATCCAGGGATTGAATCCCGGTCTCCCACATTGTAGGCAGATGCTTTACCATCTGAGTCACCAGGGAAGTCCTTTTATATGTTATATCAGGGTCTTATAGTCTGCCCTCCCTACCTGTGCACTCAGAGACTTGTTACTTCGGCCCCTGAATCCTTGATCTACAGTTTTAATGAAAATGCCCTTAATGTTTGCTGACAAACCTTACAGGATCTGAATTGTTGACTGGGTACTGTGGCCAGTTGCTGTCCACTAATCATACCTCTAGATCAGCAGACACTGTCTCTTGGAATTAGACAGTTTGGGGAGCCTGGCAGACTAAGGTCCATGAGGTCGGAAGCAACTGAGCCCAAGCATGAGCACTAATGATTCTGAGCTCATAGTTGTCTTTTCCAGTCATAAATCAGTCTCTTGATTAGCATATTTAACAGGCTTATTCTCATGTGCCACATCTTTAAATAAACCACTGCAATCACCAAAGTCTGCAGTCCTTCTTAAAACATCATTTTGTGTCTTCCCATCTAATCCATTCACTAGTATGCCTCAGAAAAGATGGCATTTAGAGTACTGAATCTTATTTTTCATTATTTTAAAGTTAAATAACAGATTTTCCATTAAAATACTGTTCAGGATGTTAAAACTTAGTTAACAGTTAATTTGATTAATTGAGGAAACCATATATGGCAATTGATTCATCTCCACTTACATGACTACACGACCAAATCTCCATGGAAAAAATTAGACTGCTTTCAAAATGAAAATATTATTTGAAGCAAGGTATACAGAGTATTCCATGGACAAAGGAGCTCGGCAGGCTGCAGTCCATGTGGTCACAAAGAGTCGGACATGACTGAGTGGCTAACACTTTCACACAAAAGTCTACTATGTGATATATACGAGCTGATGCTCAGTAACATCTCCACCCTTTAGTCTCTCCCCTGATACCGACCAGAGCATAAGACCTTTCAAACTCAGTTGCCAACAGTGCTCCCATTAGATTTTAGAAATGTGAGTTAGCATATGAGGTCTGAAAGATAAAGGAGAAGAAAAAACCACTACTTTTGGTAGTATTCGCTGGGACATGAGTAAACATCAGCAGATGGCAGATTTGGGAACTTGTCCATGACTTTCAAGCCCCCTCCACTGAATTACCCACTTCAGTGCTATAGTTCCAGCAGTTTGGAATTTTCTAAAACAGCCTTTGTAAATTTTTCCCTATGCATCTCAAACAATTTTATAAATTTCTATCACCCTATATTAAAATTTTAAGACTTTTTCTTTTTACAGAACTCTGGCTGATATATTTATTAGCATATCATCTTGCATAACCTGCTGTATAACTTGACTGGTGACTTTGTGTTTCCAAGAAATAGCTCTGTTTTGTGTGAGTGAAGACATTTGGAAAAGGCAGGAATCAAGGTGTCATGGTAGCTACAGAATAAACACAGTAGGCAAGAAAAAGAGAGAGGGTCAAGGAGGAATATGTAAGCTCTTACAAAGGGCAAGCTCTTACTTAGTAAGGGTAAGCTCTTACTAAAGACAGTGCTGTATAGCGACACTCCAGGTTTGGGTCTGATGAGGAAAAAATGACAGGTGTACTTTAAGATCTTTCAGTTGAAGACCACCTACAATACTAAATGATGGAAAAGCCAAATTAGTGAATGGCATTATATACATAGAACAGTTTCTATCCTGTCATAAGAAGAACAACATAGGGTATGCTATATAAGCTGGCTTAATAGAATCACTACTCTTTAACTATCTAATATATGACAGAATTATGGCCATTGAAATTGCAATTACATTTTATCAAAATGAACTTACATTTATATTCACTGACCATGTGTGTTTAAATACTATTGCTCACCAATCTAAGAAATAATCTTACTAGCTCATTTGAACACCCTAAAACTCTGAAACTTGTTTTTCTCCAGAATAACTGAATAAAAATTTAACATTATATACTATTTGATTATAAAAATCCAATAAAAGACTGTTGAAAGATATCAAATTTATTGTACAATTGTGGCTTTAGACATTCAGGTTTTTATCACATAGAAGGCAGAGTGCTCATCAGTCAGGGTATTCAGCAACAGTTCTGGAAATGTCACTTCTTAAAAGATAGTTATATATAGATGCACACACATCTGTGTGTGTATGTGTGTGTATGAGGGGGCAGGGTGTGGAGAAATTGCCTGGGATAGGGCAGGAGGGAATTTTCTGGGAGATAGAAAGTTCTACTTCTTCGGGATATGATATCTATTTGCTGAAACTCACTGAATTACACACTTATCATTTATGAATTTTGTTTTTCACTATAGGTATATTTTACCAAAAAAAGAAGAAAAAACCCTAAACAAATATTGATTCTAGTTAGTAGGCTTGCTTTTGGTGATGGTCTTTATTAACAACTCTGAAACTACTTTCTATGTTCAGGCTCATGAAATGAATCCATCCACTGTGTATAACGGGAATCAGATTTCTCACTGTCAAGGAAGGGGCCTTATAAATATGAAGAAGGTGACTCAAATTTATACAATTTGTATATAAACACATAGCAAATATGAATTTATGAATTTTGTGTATAGATACACACATACATGTATATACATAGATGAATAGATGTTTGATAACTACAATAATAAATATAGAGATTATACATACAAATATATTTCCTGGTCCTCTCTCCTCAGAAGGCTGAGACACATGACCTTCCTATTGCCCAAATCTTTATTTATAAATAATATTGTTCATGAAGAGAAATCTGGGCTCCCTTACGAAACGGCTGATTCCAGGACTGGGGCAAGAACAGTATAGGATGAGTCAGAGACAGTCTATGCTTCTAGAATGTAAGGAAGTTTAGGAAGTTTTCAAAAAATAACAGAGCCCTGTCAAAAGTACACAGATTAAAGACTGTGTCTCAGCCTGAATCTGAGACAATTTAAATATTAAAATGGATAATAATATAACCAATTAAATAAAAAATGAGTGTAAAACTTCATGCTGATATAAATAAATGAATGAATGAATAATTGCAAAGGTGGGTAAGGTGTTTCTTACAGAAGAATACCAACTAACAAACAGAGAAGAAGGGATGGATTTCGGAAATTATCAATGTATGTGAACATAGGTGAAAGTCTGATGAGGGACTGAATGTTTACTTCGTATCATCACATAAATTTCTTATTAATCAGAAAGCAAAAAAAAAGATGATCTAGTGAAGAAACTGCGAGACACCATCTGAAACTCATGACCAAAGTTAACATAACTAAAACGGAGATAAACTGACATGTGCCTTCTTTATGATTCACTGAGGACGCATTGTTTGTTTGGCATTTCTGAACTTACCACCCCAACCCCACTCCTCCTTAAAAATGTGCAAGTTAAAACAAATAATGGGGAAACCGTAGAAAACCAAAATTGAAGAAAATTCTACAAAATAACTGAAATTAATGCCCTTTATTTTTCAAAAATGCCAAGGTTAAAGAAGAGAAAGGCTGAAGGACTGCTGCAAATTAGAGGAGGAAAAAAGAGACATTACATGAAGGCAATGCATTATTCTCAATTAGATGTCGAGCTAGTAAAAATCTACTGTAAAATACATTATTGGACCAATTGATGAAATTTGAATGTTGAGTGAAGAAGATTCAGAAAAACAACATGAGAGAGAAAGAGAACGAGAATAATGCAAACAGTGAAATACTAAAAGAAATTGGCAAATCTGAATTAAGGGTATATGGGAGTTCCTTGACTATTAAATCAACTTTTCTCTAAGTTTGAAATTATATAATGTAATAGTGTCCATAAAAATGACTCAGTACAATTTAAATACATATTTTAAAAGTCCAATATACCTGTACATTATTTTTAAAAGCTTTAAAAAATATCTTATATAGGTTTGAAGGCTTAATAATATAAAAATGTCAATTTTCTAATTATTCTATATGTTCAATTAATTTCAAATGAAAATGAAAAGTTTATGGAAATGAACAAGATGTTGTGTTTATTAAGTAAATGGTCAATAAGAG
>SJYT01015449.1:153892-166174 GCA_006410635.1 Cephalophus harveyi | reverse complement strand
TCAATAAGAGCTAAAAAATACTTTAAAAAGATAAAAGTTAGGAGAAATCATATTACTCTAAAGGGCTTCCCTGGTAGCTCAGATGGTAAAAAATCTGCCTTCAATGTGGGAGACCTGAGATCAATTCCCTGGAGAAGGGAATGGCAACCCATTCCAGTATTCTTGCCTGAAGAATTCCATAGACAGAGGATTTTGGTGGGTTATAGTCCATGAGATCACAAAGAGACAGACACGTTTGAGCAACTAATACTTTCACTAATTCAAAAGCTACATTATTGAACAAAGTGTTGTATAGCAAAAGAAAAGATAATGGAAAAAATTAAAGAACCAGAACCACATACACATGGTCATCTGATTGATGGCAAAGGTATTGTTACAAAACAGAAAAGACGTGTGATCTTTTAAAACATCATCTGTGAATAACTGGATATTCCAACAGGGGGAGTGATCTTCAACCCCTACTTCATACCATACATAACAATCCATTCCAGATGGGCTACAGATTTAAATGTCTATGGTAATAAAACTAGAGTATAACAGAGAAGAAAACATTTATGATCTTGAAGTAGCAAAAAAAAATTCCATAAACATCTCACAAAACACATATACCTAACAGACAACACTGAAAAAATAGACCTGTTAAATTAATAACATTTTTCTATCACAAGGTACCATTAAGAGCATGAAAAGTAAACCAGAGGTAGAAAAAAATGTAATAGTTTATATTTCTGACAAAGAATTCAAATTCATGACATATAACAGACTCATAAGTTGTTTTTAAATAACACAATAGAAAAAATGGAGAGAAAAGGCTTAAATAGACTCAACAACAGAAAATTCTCTATAAAGGCCATCAAAAACATGAAAAGTGGCAAAATAATATCAGAAGTTAGGGAAATGAAAATTAAATCCAAAGTTGATATATGACTAGCCTTAATCAGAATGGGGGAAAAAAAATTAGCCTGGTAATACTAAGAAATATTGGCAAGTATTTGGACTCTCATCCATTATTGGCAGGACCTTATATTAGCAAAACCACTTTGACACCATGGAAAACTGTTAGGATGTACCCAAATTAAACATGCACCTAGCCTTTGATCTGATTTTTTTTTTCCTATTTTATATTCTACAGAAATGCTCAAATGTGCACCAAACAACACAGATACATACAGGATAAATGACACAGAAGATGATGAGATGGGAACAAGAGGGAGAAACTAGCTTCTGAAACCAGCATTCTTTTATTAACTAAAAGGAAAGGCAGGAAATACGATGCCCAATGTAGATAAGTCTGTCTGTCTGGAGTGGAAAGATGAAGGAATATTTCTCTGCTACCTTTAGGGAAGTATATGCCAAGATCATCCAGCTGAGAGGAATTATTTGCCAAGTGTTTGAAGTCATAACCTTGCCATTTGAGAATCAAGAGGCATGTAATAAGAAATGGGAGAAATTAAAATCAGGGGAAACAGGAATTTTCAAGAGATGAGGTGAAATCATGTAATGACAGCATGAAGGAGAGAAAAAATTTCAGCCTGCAGTGAGGCAACATTATAAGTACACTGCAGAGAGATTTGCCTTGGGCTACCAGAGCAGAAGTTACAGAAGCAAAGGATGGAAACAAAACTTTTCTAGAATTATATTATAGAGATGTAACAGCAGGTCTGCCATTAATTTTTAGTGAACGGTATGTCATATGTTTCTTTTAAAGTCTCAGGGCAACTGGGACTTCTTTCAGGGTATACCTTGATATTTTGAAAACAGGATGATTAAGAAAAAAGAAAGAAAAAGAGCAGAAAAATGATTGTTATCAGGAGATCTGCATTGAGTTGAAAACTTCAGGTACTGACATTAGGTCCTGTTTTTCTGGAACTTACAACACAAAGGAAAACAAGTTGAGAAGGGTAAGAGAGAAGGCATATAAATTCATTTTAAGAAATGAACATTTTATATGACCACAGAATTCAAAGAGGAATTTATTGTGTTTTTTTTTTTTTTCTTTTTTTCAAAGAGGAATTTTTTGTAAAGAAGGCACTTACACTTGAAGTATTGGGTAAAAAATATAAACAATCTTGACAAGTTGTAGACTTAAAAATAAATGGTTCAAATAACCATTTCTTTTGGCCACTTCCACTAATATTTGTGTGTTGGGTGCTACGCTAAATCTTAACTCAGCGAAAGCAGTACTTTGTGAGCACCTGTGATAATATAGTCCAAGTATTTTGGTTCATGATGACTTCATACAAGAACAGACCTTAGGGAATCTGAAGAAAAGGTTAATTAAAATGTTTATTTGACAGATTCTCAAATATCACATGTTTCCAATGGCCTCTGGCAGAATTTCTCAGTATGTGGTGAAAATTTTCAATCTAGACTTGTGGAATTGCCTGATTGCCTGGGACAATTCACTTTTTACCCAGATGTAGCCAAAAACAGCTCACAGTCTATCTCTGGAAGAAAGTATAAAAACATGGTCAAACAACTGAGGCAAGTATTTGCTTGAAATCACAGGATGGAGAGCATACTCCCAGGATTGGCAGATCAAGAACTCTAGGGCCCCAAGTGCACTACCCAGATCTTTTATAGGATAGAATTTTAACTTTAATTTTAGAGTCAAGCTTAAGAGATCAGAGACTATTGCCTCCAGTGGAAAAGTATGCATGTTACTCCAAGAGGAGCAGATCACAACCCTGATCCCAGTTCCAGGACAGTGAGCCAGGGATTCTGCACAAAGAGGCAGCCTTAAAACAGAGAGTTTTGGTTGCTCCTTGAAGAAAAGGACTTTATTTGAACAGACTGCAGTAAGTTCAAGTTTAAGGATGCTGGAGAAAATAATGGAGATTTTAGCTGTGAATGATTAAGAGAAAGCTGGTGACTTCCATGAGAGCACAAAGCTAAACCAGAGATCACCTAGTTTCCTGGAGAGCATCATGGACAGAGACTGCTAAAAAGAGCTCTTCTAGGTCAAAACAGACCTCAAAAGTTGAACTCAAAAAGCACCCCAATAATGAGGCCCACATTTACTTGAATCAGTTTGTGAAACTATTTATGCTCCAAAATATTGTTGAAAATGACAGCAATGAATCAGAAATTAGTGGAGCCTAAGAGTTGGGTGTTATACATACAAAGGCAGAGAGAAACACAGAGAAAGGGAAAGAAACAGGCAAAAAGAGCCCTCCTGAAGGCACTGTCATCCGTGACTGTGCACATCGCCAAAGGCTGTGCTTTCAGAGATCTACAGCAGGGGGTTGAACAGACTTCCCTAAAACAGTCTAGCCAAGTGGCTAAACAAACACCCAAATAGCAGCATTAAAAAGCTTTGATGATAGGGCTAGTACAGAGCTAGTACAACATATTATCTAAAATGTTCAGTTTTCAACAATGACAACAAAAACAGGTGACATACATTGGAATGTGTGGAGACAGAGCAGGTGACAGGAACTGCCTGTCAGGGAGCCCAGATGTTCAATTTAATAGACAAAGGCTTCAAAGCAACCTTTATAAATACATTAAAAAAACTAAAGCAAACCGTGCTTAAGAAGTAAAGGAATGTCAACAGTGTTTCATCATGCAGTGGATATAAATAAAGAGAAATTATTAAAAAATACAAAAGAACCACATGAAAACTCTGAGCTTGAAAAGTATGACCAAAATGAAAAATTTACTAGAGGGATTCAACGGTAAACCTGGGACTGGCCGAAGAATCAGCTGAACACTTGATTGACAGAGGCTGTGCAATCTGTCGAAAGAAAAGAAGAACAAAGAAAAATAAACAGACACTTGGAGAAATGCGGGACACAAACTCACCAACATGTGTGTAACATGAGTAGCAGAAAGACAGGAGAGAGAGAAAGGACTGAAAAAATTATTCAAAGAAATCATGACTGGAAATACCCAGGTTGATGGAAAGCATTCATCTACACAACCACAGAGGTCAGTGAACTCCACGGAGGGTAAAATTATATCTACACCTGGACAATTCATGTAAAAATGTTGAAAGACAAAGGCAGTTCTTGCAAATAGCAAGAATAGCATGACCTGTGAGACATAAAGGAACCCCAGTAAAACTAACATCTGACTTCTTATTGCAAACAACAGAAGCCATAAGAGGGATGATACATTCAAAGAACTAATCATTATTATGGGGAAATGTCTAGCCTTGTGTTCATACAGTACTAGAACAGACCTAATTCTTGTGCTGTTCAGAGTTCAGTCCCCATCACTCTGGTCTATAGCTGATCTGGCTTATCATGGACAAGGTAGTACCGTGGTCATCAGGACCACCCTTCCACTTACAGCTGTGACATTGAGCTTTTTCTTATTTTTCTGGCATCCAGGCTCTCAGCTCTTTAGAATCTGGTTCTCTCTCTGTGTGTGTGTATATATGTATACATAGCTTAGCATTTATAGGAATGTTTAATGGAAAAATAATAAAAAAGAGATTTTCATAATGTTTTGACACACTGGTCCCAAATTAAAAAAATAAATATATATAAATGAGCTACTCTGGCTCATCCTTACGGTCACTGCTTCACAAAGCAACATCTTATTGATAATGTTCCAAGGGATGGCAGGGTGGAAGTAAGCCTCTCAAATCTCGTTCAAGAGCACCCGCGGGAGGGAGCACAGCTGACTGACGGCCTCTGGGCTTCTTCCTCTCTGGGTTCCTCATTGCGCTCATGCAGAGGCCACGCTTTCCCCGGGTTATTCCGGCCAGCAACTAACACAGCGAGGGCATGACTGCAGGGCGGGCTGCTACTGCTTGCTCTCCAGTGGGCCATTTTTAGTGGAGGAAAGGAGCACTTGTTCTGGTTGAGACGTTTAGAAATGCTCTGCAGTCTGAAGCAGTTCCTGGGTAGCATTGCTTCTCTCTTCCCTTTCCTAAGTGCTAGACCTACTTCTTGACCCTCAAGCTCTTGGCCAGTTCCCTCGTCCTTTATCAATCACTGGGCGTCCCCTCCTTCCCAGTAAGTTACAAGTCTTAGCCTTCTTAATATTTGCTTCTGATAAGAGTGAACTAAACGACCAGGTTTTTGTGTCCTTATAGCATGGTTTAAAATAGGAGGAGAAAACAGTCTTTAACAAAATATCTGTTGGATAAAGAATTATTACTATTGTGGAAAAATAGCCAATTCTGACATTTAAGTCTTTTAATACGGCTAATAAGTATTTGGAAAATACTTTTCTTGGCAAATCGTAAAATGTCCCAGATTACTGAGCAAGCAACATGCCAACTTCCAAGCAAATACAGGTATACCTTGTTTTGCTTGGCGTGCTGCGATTCATGGGGTTGCAAAGAGTCGGACACGACTGAGCGACTGAACTGAACTGAACTGAATGAGTTTTTTACAATTTGAAGATTTGCAGCCACCCTGCATTGTCAGAAGATGGTTAGCATTTCCACTGATAAAGTATTTTTAAATTAAGGTATGTGCATTTTTTTTAAAGACATAATGTTATCGTAGTCTTAATAGATGGCAGTAGAGTGTAAACGTAACATTTGTATGCACCGGTAAATCAAAAAAGGTGTTTGACTTGTTTTATTATTATATTCCTTTTATTGCAGTGGTCTGGAACAAAATGCTGAGGTGTGCCAGCATGGCTATTGGGTTGTTTTTTTTTTTTTTTAAACAACTGATTAGGTTTATGTAACTTCAAAATTTTACCCTTTAAGATAAATTACCTTTCAGTGAGGCTTGGTGAAGAATACATTAGCCCTTTAAGTACCTTTTCATGTTGCTCAGTGGAGAAAAACTTGAACACTTGATTATGTCAAAAATGTACCTTCTAAAAAACAGACTGCTCTTCTCTACCTCAGAGAAGCATGGGGAGCAAATGAAACAAATGAAACTGGAATCAGGTGAATGGAGTCAGAAAAGGGTCAGCTCGGCAATAAAGTCCCTCTGTGCTTTTAACAGTATTAACAGCAGATCTGTAGGTTTACTGAGGGTGGCAATTCAGAAGCCGTCATCACTGCCTTAGCCTCCGTAGATGTTAGAAATCAGTATGCCGTGTTCAGGAACTGAGCTCGTATATCCTCAAATCATGTGAGTACTCTGACTCACATGGTGCCCTGTATACCTATAATAGACAATGATACATGAAATTTAGCTACATGCATTAAAAAGAAGATGCAAAGGAACACTGAGCTTTGTTCCGAAAATGTAAAAAGTTAACTTTGCTATTTAGAGAACTATTCCTTTTTTTAACCATGTAAACTTGTGTATGTAAAATGGGGTACATTTTTGGTTATATAATGTCATTTTACATCGTCATTTGTTTTTAAGAAATTCCTTCGTGGTAAATTATTTCTTGAAATATATTATGTACTTCTGTACACATCTAAATTACTACTGCTTAGACACTAACCAGGATTGTTGCTCTTTTTATATGGCAACTTTGCATAGAAAAAGTTTAATCAAGTTGGTTGAATAGGTCGACAATTCATGATATAAAATAAAAACATGAGAAATGTGTGCCCTGCAATTTAGAATGCACCATCAACTTCTCCAAACTATCATTGCAACTGAAGCACAAAAGGAAAATAGATTTTAAAGAACAGCAAGTTGCACATTTGTCATTTAAATATACTCCAAAAGATTTCATGCAACTTTCTAAGTGTATCCTGTAAGTATAAACTCATTTTAGCTGACAGACATCTAGTTGCTTTGATATATCACTGTAATTATGAAAGCACGAAAGTAAAACCGTAATGTACATGGGAGTAAATTTTGAAAAACACAAATAAAAAATTACATTATGGAAACAGAACTAGTGAGAAGCTAGTGTTGACATGTTAATCTCATTGGGGACATTCATTTTAATATCATTAAGACCAGGATAGATTTAAGAATGACAGTAACTTATAGGAAAAACATTTTTGCTTACTAAAATATTCATTATTGTAATAGATAAAAATTTAATTGCTTGTTTTTCCTGAAATGTAAATATGTGTGAAAAAATGAACTACTCTGTAAAGAAATTTTATCTTACAAAATATTAAAAAATGAATTATTTACACAAGTAATTTCTGTCTCTTATACACATCTAGATGTGTATAAGAGACAGGTATATGGGAGTTCCTTGACTATTAAATCAACTTTTCTCTAAGTTTGAAATGAAAGTAAACTGACTTCAATTAATAGAGAATAATTTGACTTTTGAAGAACAAAAATGTGTGTCTCTCATGAATTTACCTTAGACTACATTGAAATTTAGATCACGTTATTTTAACTAAATAAAAAACTCTGAAATAAATGTATCCTAAACTGTAGCTTGTTAAATTTATAGAAAAATAATATATTGACAAACTCCATAAGCTGAACATAAATTGTATTCATTTAGCTAGATTGGCTTTTTAAATCACATAGCACATATACATATAACATTTTATATATAAATGACATTTTACACACATATATATATACATACATATATATGACAAGGGGCTTCCTTGATAGCTCAGTTGGTAAAGAATCTGCTTGCAGTGAAGGAGACCCTGGTTTGATTCCTGGGTCAGGAAGATACGCTGGAGAAGGGATAGGCTACTGACTCTGGTATTCTTGGGTTTCCCTTATGGCTCAACTGGTAGAGAATCTGCCTGCAACGCGGGAGACCTGGGCTCTTCCCAGGATTGGGAAGATCCCCTGGAGGAGGGCATGGCAACCCACTCCAGTATGCTGTTTCTGTGTTGGTGCAACTGTCTTCTAAGTGGTTTGATCGCTCGTAATTCTGAATTGTCTCAGGGCTTCCCTGATAGTTGGTAAAGAATTTACCTGCAATGAGGAGACCCCAGTTCAATTCCTGGGTCAGGAAGATCCACTGGAGAAAGGATAGGCTACCCACTCCAGTATTCTTGGGCTTCCCTGGTGCCTCAGCTGGTAAAGAATCCGCCAGCAATGTGGGAGACCTGGATTCAATCCCTGGGTTGCGAAGATCCCCAGGAGAAGGGAAAGGTTACCCACTCCAGTATTCTGGCCTGGAGAATTCCATGGACTGTAATAGTATATGGACTGTATAATATATACATTTTATATCTAAGACATTTTATACATATATATATGACAAAATTTAAAAAGTGACAGTAGTCTGAAAGTAGTAGGAGAACAAAAATTCATGAAAAACAGTCATGCAATCTGAAAAGTTACAGATACTGGAAAAATCAAAGATGTTTGGATTCATTTAGTGTCAATTCAATATTATCAGTAATAATTCAGCACGATATAAAAATGATGTTAATATCATGGATCTGAATACCAATAGACATGTTCTGCAATGAATTTTGAAAACTCAAAGAGCTTTCTCTTTCCCTAAATACTACATTCTTGGCTGTGTCAGATATTAAAATGTTTTGAAAAGTGAAAAATCTCTTTTTGAATGAGAAATTTGGTTGACATTGGGGAAAATAATCCAGACTGAGGAAAAACCTTTAGGGTTCTGCAAGTGACCCCGACTTTTACACTCTGTCAGAATGGCCGGTGCTGGGGGCAGCTGAGCCCACCCCCAGCTGCGGTACCCTAGTGAGCTGCTGCTAGTCTCTGAAGACTTCTGTCTCTTCAGTATTCATATGTTGAAATCTCAGCTCCCTGAGGTGGTGCTGTTTGAAGGGGTAGGTATTAAGGAGGGTTCCACCCTCATGGATGGGATTAGGGCCCTTATAAATGGAGCTCCAATACTTTGGCTACCTGATGCAAAGAGCTGGCTCACTGGAAAAGACCCTGATGCTGAGAAAGATGGAGGGCAGGACAAGAACAAGGAGACAGAGGATGAGATGGTTGGATGGCATCACTGACTCAATGGACATGAGTTTGTGCAAACTCCGGGAGAAGGTGAAGGACAGGGAAGCCTGGCATGCTGCAGTCCATGGGGTGAAAAGGGTTGGACATGACTGAGTGACAGAACAACCAAAGAAGGCTGCAGAGAGCTCCCCAGCCCCCTCTGCCATGAGAGGATATAACCAGCGAGTCTGACTGTGAAGAGGGCCCTCACCAGCCATGCTGGCCTCCTGGCCTCAGACTTCCAGCTTCCAGAACTGTGAACAATAGTTTTCTATTGTTTATAAGCTACTCAGCCTGAGCTGTTTATTACAGCAGCCAAACAGACTGACAGAGGTGCTGGTATGCCTCTCCTGGAAGTGTTTTCAATTCTCTCACTAATACAAGGGGACTGGGTCCCCTCGGCACTGGCTGTAAATCTTAAGATCTTAAAGAGTATCGTGGCCATTTCAGTATTTAAACCAACCAAGAATGTGTGGCCAATTAAGTTCCTCTTTTATCTCATCTGACTCTACTCAGTGTCACAATGAAAACTGTTCACCCCTTTAACCAACTAAAAATCAACCACAATTCAGTTTAGTTCAGTCGTTCAATCGTGTCTGACTCTTTGCGGACCCTGTGGAGTGCAGCACGCCAGGCCTCCCTGTCCATCACCAACTCCTGGAGCTTGCTCAAACTCATGTTCATTGAGTCGGTGATGCCATCCAACCATCTCACCCTCTGTCATCCCCTCCTCCTCCTGCCTTCAATCTTTCCCAGCATCAGGGTCTTTCCAATGAATCAGTTCTTTGCAGCAGGTGGCCAAAGTTTTGGAGTTTCAGCTTCAGCATCAGTCCTTCCAGTGAATATTCAGAACTGATTTCCTTTAGGATTGACTGGTTTGATCTCTTGCAGTCCAACCACAATTATCGTCCCCTATTTTTTTCTCTTAAGAAGTTGGGGGGGAAGCTTTTAACTTACAAAAAAATCTTAGCCTCATACCTTAAGCACACACCTATCAATCAAGAAGTCCTCTGTAAATGTTCCAACCAGACTTAGAGGCCCTCATGGAAAGAATCTTTTTGCTCTATTTTCCAGCAATAGATGTTCAGCATTTAGAGATTCCAAGGAGAGCTTGCTGATTATTCCCTCTAGGACACTTACTATAATATATGTGGTTTTCTAATACGGTGGTAAAGCATTTAAATTATTTTGCTAGCCATTTATAATTCCCTTTTCCTTTCCCCCATGCCTTTTAAAAAGGATGAATTGTGAGGAAAACCATTTTGTTAAGTGAGGTGACAGGTGAAGATAAAAAGTGCAGTAGTAAAAAATGGCTGAGTTTATCCACATTAATAAAAGAAAAAGAATGATTAGAAAGGATTAGAGAGGACTGACAGTAAAAAATTTAGGTAGGAGATGTCTGTAAGAGGATAAGAATGAGGATCACAGAAGAAAAAACACTTTCCAACGGAGGAAAGGATAGAGAAATTTGTGTCAGATTTAAAATTGTGAGAAAATCTTATAAACAAGAGAAAAAAAACAGGCATGTTTGGGATGCTCTGTGATATGAGGTGCTATATGCTTCCCTTGTTTTCTCATATGAAACTCTTGAAAAAATTTACATTTTTACCAATGCTTTAGTTATTAGATTAGTATTTCTTTTTTGTGAGGAATTTCTCTGAAAGTGAGGTCAATTACACTGGCATCCCTAAAAATGACCTACAAATTTTATAATATGTGTATAAAACAAATTAAATTCCCTTTCTTTGAGCAGACTCATCAAAATCTCAGTGGGTATTAGACTCATTTCTAAGGAGCAGATGTTCTAGTTTCATCTGGAAATTTTATTATTCCATGATTTCTGCTGATTGTCTTCTAACACTGAAGTCTAACACCTCTATCTATAAAAAAATCTAGACCCTCTAATTTCCTCCTAATCTTTTGTCACAACTTTTAGAATCCAAAACCACTATACTCACTTTTTATTATTTAAATGACGCTATATACAGACTTCAGAAGGCTCCCAATGTCCACCAAATTCAGTTCAGTTCAGTTGCTCAGTCGTGTCCAACTCTTTGCGACTGCATGAACTGCAGCACGCCTGGCTTCCCTGTCCATCACCAGCTCCTGGAGCTTGCTCAAACTCATGTCCATCGAGTCAGTCATGCCATCCAACTGTCTCATCCTCTGTTGTCATCTTCTCCTCCTGCTGTCAATCTTTCCCAGCATCAGGGTCTTTTCCAATGAGTCCGTTCTTCATATCAGGTGGCCAAAATATTGGAGTTTCAACTTTAGCATCAGTCCTTCCAATGAATACTCAGGAGTGATTTCCTTTAGGATGTAACGCGTAGATCTCCTTGCAGTCCAAGGGATGCTCAAGAGTCTTCTCCCGATGTGGACGGCTCCAGGCCTGGGGTGCACAAAATGAGCCTAGAGCATCTTCATGGACAACAAGAAGGACCCCAAAAACAATGGAAATGATTAAAATGGCACAGGAGCCAGCTTGGAGGGGAACCCATTGGACAATCTGGGAAAATTTGATCATCAAAATTTAAAAAGTACTTAACAAATTATAACAGAAATAATAGATTATAATCCACTGAGTAAAATAAAGTCATTGAGTCTGTTTGGAATTAAATAGAATGAATTAATGAATAAATTAATGCATCAATTTAAAAAAGAGTCTTCTCCAACACCACAGTTCAACAGCATCAATGCTTCAGCACTCAGGTTTCTTTATAGTCCAACTCTCACAGCCATACATGACTACTGGAAAAGCCATAGCTTTGACTAGATGGACCTTTGTTGGCAAAGTAATGTCTCTGCTTTATAGTATGCTGTCCAAGATGGTCATAGCTTTTCTTCCAAAGAGCAAGCATCTTTTAATTTCATGGCTTCAGTCACCATCTTCAGTGATTTTGGAGCCCAAAAAAGTAAAATCTGTCACTGTTTCCATTGTTTCTTCATCTATTTGCCATGAAGTGATGGGACCAAATGCCATGATTTCAGTTTTCTGACTGTTGAATTTTAAGCCAACCTTTTCACCCTCCTTTTTTACTTTCAAGAGGCTCTTTAGTTGTTCTTCACTTTCTGCCATAAGGGTGGTGCCATCTGCCTATCTGAGGTTCTTGATATTTCTCCCGGCAATCTTGATTCCACCTTGTGCTTCATCCAGCCCAGCGTTTCACATGATGTACACTGCATAGAAGTTAAATAAGCATGGTGACAATATACAGCCTTGATGCACTTCTGTCCCAATTTGGAATCAGTCTGCTGTTCTATGTCCAGTCCTAACTGTTGCTTCTTGACCTGCATACAGATTTCTTAGGAGTCAGGAAAGGTGGTCTAGTATTCCTATCTCTTTAAGAATTTTCCACAGTTTATTGTGATCCACAGTCAAAGGCTTTGGCATAGTCAATAAAGCAGAAGTAGATGTTTTTCTGGAACTCTCTTGCTTTTTTGATGATCCAACGGATGTTGGCAATTTGATCTCTGGTTACTCTGCCTTTTCGAAAACCAGCTTGAACAT
>SJYT01015449.1:102717-153883 GCA_006410635.1 Cephalophus harveyi | reverse complement strand
GACTCGATAGACGTGAGTCTGAGTGAACTCCGGGAGTTGGTGATGGTCAGGGAGGCCTGGCGTGCTGCGATTCTTGGGGTCGCAAAGAGTCGGACACGACTGAGCGACTGAACTGAACTGAACTGATGTGTTTGGCAAGTGCAATTGGTAATATTTGAAAGAATAGCACTGTAAAGCTGGAAAGATTTGCTTCTATCCTTGTTGAGCTTGTTAGAAAACATTTGGGATTTCCCAGTGGCTCAGATGGTAAAGAATCTGCCTGTAATGTGGGAGACCAGGGTTCAATTCCTGGGCCAGGAAGACCCCCCAGAGAAGCTAATTGCTACCCACTCTAGTACCAGTTGGAGAAGGCAATGGCACCCCACTCCAGTACTCTTGCCTGGAAAATCCCATGGATGGAGGAGCCTGGTGGGCTGCAGTCCATGGGGTCGCTAGGAGTTGGACACAACTGAGCGACTTCACTTTGACTTTTCACTTTCATGCATTGGAGAAGGAAATGGCAACCCACTCCAGTATTCTTGCCTAGGGAATCCCAGGGATGGGGGAGCCTGGTGGGCTGCCGTCTATGGGGTCGCACAGAGTCGGACACGACTGAAGCGACTTAGCAGCAACAGCAGCAGCAGTTAGTACCAATGTTAGGGTTTTCTTTGCTGTACTTTTTTAATGAATCGATATCCCTTTTTTCCTATTAATGTCAGCATGTTTTAAAGTTCCATTTTTGCTGGAAGTAGTCTCTCATTTTGCTTGAGGCTTACTTGACCATTTAATTAACAGCAGTTGTATTATCTATGATTAGATTTCATCTGCACCAATTCATTTCCCTCACCATTCACAGTTCAAAGTAAGAAAATAAACCTGAAACCAGCTTAAGAGACGATTAGGGCATAGAGGACAAAACAAATATGACATCTAATAACCAGCAGCATTAACTAATAATTTTAATTCAAACACATTAAATAGAAAATATAAGAAAATATGCAACTATGTATTTTGGATAAAACCCAGCAGGTTATAAACATCATAGAAAGTAAACCAAACACAGGCTCTTTGTACAGGGTAATTAGCATTATGCAAGAGAGAACATGACATTAAGATGACATTCTAGACTTAGGCTTGAGTCTTCTTGAATTCATAGTAGGTTTTCCTTTAGAAACAATGTCATACATGATGACTTAATGTGTTTGTCTACCCAGGGAGCCTCACTTAATCTGTAATGTGTTTTTGAGGGTAATATTGTGTTACAGCATCATATGTTTAGGCAACCATATATAAATTCTGCTTATGAAAAAGAAACTCCTTTTAGGAAATTTTTTAAGAAGTTAAAATAATAATATGAGCAAACGATATACTGTGACAGAGTTAAAAGGTCAAAACACAAAACAAAAAGTGTAACAGAACATTACAACCCATACCAAATAAAAGTAACAGTATCTCTAAGAACATGAGACAATAACAACCTGAAATAAATGACAAAGATGGTTACTTTCAGTTTCACCTTCTCAAGGAAGACTTTTCTCCCTCGACTGCCATGCTACCTGAAGGAAACAGACCCCTTCTTCTACCTGGCATTGGACTCACACTTTAATATCACCTGGTACAGAATTCTATCATTAAATTGATGTCGCTTTGCTTGTGTGCTTCTCCCACTAATCTAACTGTAAAAAAGAATAAAACATTCCTGATTTCTAACACATAGTAACTGCTCAAAATATCTTGAATAACTGACTCTTTCTTATGTTTCAAAATAGCTGTTTTATGGATATTTACAATAAATTCCCTGGTTTTATGTTACCTTTGATGTTTTGCCAAGTTTATTTCAGGACCAAATTTATTAACATGTGTAAATACCCGTCTCCTCTACTCCCAGCACACTCACGCACACATGCACGCATGCACTCGCTGACTGAAAGAATTATATTTTGATCAATCTGGTTCCTTAATGTGAGAATTTAAGTCAATCTACATTAGAAAGGAAGGGGAAAGCAAAGGATAAGAGAATACGAACTGGGAAGAGCAGTTGGAAGAAAAAAAAAGTATTTTTAATNCACGCACACATGCACGCATGCACTCGCTGACTGAAAGAATTATATTTTGATCAATCTGGTTCCTTAATGTGAGAATTTAAGTCAATCTACATTAGAAAGGAAGGGGAAAGCAAAGGATAAGAGAATACGAACTGGGAAGAGCAGTTGGAAGAAAAAAAAAGTATTTTTAATAAATGTTGCTGTGTGTTTTACTGACCTTTTCCTAGAAGCACCATTTAAGTATTGGAAAGCCTTTTAAAACAAATTTTTGCTGATTGGACTGTGCTGCTTTATAGACTATTTGCAAATTTTGGTCCATGTAAGATGCTCATTTTATTAAGATTCCATTGGGAGGGGCAAGTATATAAGATTTGAGACTTAAGCTGCAGTATTCATTCAGCTTCACCTCAGAGTAAAAGCTTTGCTTTTATATCCCGCCAAGAATATACTTCAACCATGACCATCTGATTCTTTGGAATATGCTATAAGTATTAACATTCAAAGAGATAGGGGCCATTGTGAGTCTGAGAATATAACCACGAAATCAATGCTAAAATCAGAACTTGGGGGAGAATGTCTTATTTAAAAAATTTTTTAATTGAAGGATAATGGCTTTACAATGCTGTGTTAGTTTCTGATAACTCAAATCAGCTGTAAGTATACACATCCCTCCCTCCTCAGCCTCCCTCCCACCTCCTACCCCAGTTCCACGCCTCTCGGTCATCACAGAGCCCTGAGCTGAGCTCCCTGCGTTGTGCAGCAGCTTCCCACTAGCTGTCTGTTTTACATATGCTGGTGTATATAAGTCAATGCTACTCCCTCAGTTTGTCCCACCTTCTCAGAACTTCAACTTCTTTTGAGAATGCAGTTTTGGGAGTTGACCATGCAACTCGAAGACACTTAAATGAAACTGCATGAATCTGTACAATAAAAGTCACTTTACCTTAAATAATCATGATGACAACAACAATGGTATAAATAGCAAAAATAGCATCTAACATTTACAGTGTACTTCCCATGGCAAGCCCTGTTTTGAGCATTTTAGACACACCAATTTATGTAACTTCTTTCATAATCCTTTGATGCTGGCAACAGCACTAGTTCCATTTCACAGTTAAGGAAAGAATTTAGGTGATGGATCCATAATTAAGCATCAATCAAGTACTGGGACCAGGATTCAAACTTGGGAATCTAGTTCCATAATCTTCTCAACCACATTCTTACCACCATACTATATGATAATATTTCTTAAGAAACCAGCATCCCTTCTAGATAGCTAGGTTAATGTCAGACTTGACGGGATTCATTGAATGCTACTTCCCTGCCTCTTTATTAAAAAAATTAACAACAGATCCTTTGAGGCATATGAATGCTGTTTCGGGACTGACAGTCTTTGAAGCTGCTAGTAGCTTCTACTTGAAACTAGGAAGTAAAGATGTGTAAGTGGCATATGCTGTGAACAGAAGTGGTATCTTTAACTTGATTTGGCACATGTCAGTGTCTAAGATACTCTGAAGTACAAGTCTGAAGGGAACAGCAGAGTATATTGAACATACACATACATCATCCATGACTTCATTTTGTAGAAGATCGTCTCACTGATCCTGAGTGGGTGAACCGCAATGTGTGTTGTGCCTGGGACTTATGTCAAATGATATAATAACATGTTAGCAAAAAAGGATAACGGGCCCCACTCTCATGTTCCAACTGGCATAGCAACAAGAGTAGGCTATTTGCCAAAGGACATTAAGCTGAGCCTTGGAGAAGTAGAAACAGCTCNCTGGGACTTATGTCAAATGATATAATAACATGTTAGCAAAAAAGGATAACGGGCCCCACTCTCATGTTCCAACTGGCATAGCAACAAGAGTAGGCTATTTGCCAAAGGACATTAAGCTGAGCCTTGGAGAAGTAGAAACAGCTCCATCAGATTTACTCAGTAGGGAATTATGGCCAAAATTTATTAAACTTTGGATTCTTCAAATTCTATTTGTGAAATTAATCAGAACACAGTAAAAGCTGGTATCCCCATGTTATGACTAAATCTCTCCTGAGCCTGAAATTTTCACATTATGTTTCAGCAATAAAGATTCACCAATACAAATTTAAAAAGAACAACTTCAATTATATTATCACCAGATTTCTTTAAATATAGCCAATAGCATCTTATGTGTCTTAACATGAGTAATGCATATAAGGAAATGTAGGGTTAAAGGATCAAGTCTTTTTTTTTTTTTTTTTTCTGATTTAAACTTGCCATTATGTACTTAAGCTAAAACAAAGTTCTAGAATTAGAGTGAAGTGCACATGTCTCTGAGGAAATCCAGTCAGCTAGCTTGCCAGTGTTCATATACAGAGACAGTCACTCTTTAGGTAAGTTTTTGTCTGATTAATGTTAGTTCAGGTGATGGGGAGCCTTGTGAATAAATGATGAAAAGATGAAAACTAAAATATATAGTAGCACAAGCCAGCACTACAGAAAGTAAATAGCTATTTTTAAGAGAGATATTATTCGGAAAGTCAAGAGCAATTTAAATAAGCAGTTTACATGACAGCTCAATAATGAACAGCAGTAACCTGCTCTGTGTTCCCTCCCAGGCTCGCACAAGCCAATGGGGAGTGAGTTTATCGAATCAGGAGACTAACTGAGGGAAAACCATCCCTCCATCTTTTGAGAGTGGACTAAAAATACGCACATTTGGAAAACCAAAACAGATATGTTAGCCCAACCCCTGGTGGGCTGCCGTCTATGGGGTCGCACAGAGTCGGTCACGACTGAAGCGACTTAGCAGCAGCAGCAGCAGAAGAGAGATGAGTTAGTGAATGCAAATTAGAAATAGAAGTTCTGCAAAACCTGTGGCATTTATGCCAGTGCTCGGCTAGTTTATTAAAACGTGCACCCACTGGGAAATGTAGAGAAAATCAGGACATTGTCTGTGTGTTATCCTGTACTTCTTGTCCTCAGGGGCAACATTTTTTCTTATTTAGAGATCAACCCAGCACTGTTTACTGCAGACCACAAATTGCTTTACAAACCTTCATGTTGATTTTGAATGGATCGCCAGATTTGCCTCACAGTGTGAACCAAATCAAATCCTATAATATCTGATCAACAGAGACATTTTGTTTAAACGACACATGTTCTGTTTAGGGAAAGCATACACTTGCTTTTCACTTTCACACTTGCTTCAGAAATTGTCCCATCCCCTCTGTTAATTAGGTGCGCTCTTTTATTTACAATGGAACAATGGTGCCAAAATATTTTGGGAAAATGGACCTTCAGGAGTTAGCTCAAATTATATCAAACTTTGATAATAACAAGTCGATGGGGAGTGAGTTTGTCGAATTAGGAGACTAACTGAGGGAAAACCATCCCTCCATCTTTTGAGAGTGGACTAAAAATGCACACATTTATTCACTGAATATATTTTTAAAAGCAAATTTCACACTAAGGTCTACTGGGTGCATATCTTTATCTCAGAAGTTCTACAATTTCAGGATAAAGGTGAAACTAACTGACACTAGGATGCTTTTATCTGTAGTAGTGAATAAATTTCATAGTTTCTTTGGCAACTTGTAAAAGTGTACCATTCATATGCACATGCACCTTCATCTAAAAGAAATTTTAAAGAAAATGCTTTTGTCTGATGTACAGTTCTCTGAAAAACAGAGTTGTTAAGAATAAATGTGTTTCTTCTGCTGAACAACACCCAGATTTAACTATCCAGGCGAGAGCATTGTGGTACTTGCACAGGTCAAAGACAGTATCTATTGCAGCCTGCTTCTCTGTACTGGAAACAGCAGAGTCACTGTATTTTTAAAAATATATATATATCAGTACTTTTCCTTATTGTTTTAGAGATTTTTTTTGACACAGACCATTAAAAAAAAAAACTTTACTGAATCTGTTATAATATTGCATCTTTAAAAAAAAATGTTTTGTGTTTTTTTTTTTTTTTGCTGTGAGGCTTGTGGGATCTTACCTCCCCAACCAGGGATCAAACTCTCATCCTCTTAGTTGGAAGGCAAAGACTTTGATAGGATAGACAGTATAGTATAACCACTGGACTGCAAGGAAGGTATTGTATTTTTAATTCAGTGTTTACATTCAGTAAAGCAACACTGAAAAAATGGGTTTGCCATTGTTAATATTATTACAGTATCAAAAGAATTGGTTCCTTAAGGTGAGAATTTAAGTCAATCTACATTAGAAAGGAAGGGAAAAGCGAAGGATAAGATAACAAGAACTGGGAAGAGCAGCTGGAAGAAAAAAAAAGTATTTTTAACAAATGTTGCTGTGTGTTTTACTGACCTTTTCCTAGAAGCACCATTTAAGTATTGGAAAGCCTTTTAAAACAAATTTTTGCTGATTGGACTGCTTTATAGACTATTTGCAAAGTTTGGTCCATGTAAGATGCTCATTTTACTAAGATTCCATTGGGAGGGGCAAGTATATAAGATTTGGGACTTAAGCTGCAGTATTCATTCAGCTTCACCTCAGAGTAAAAGCTTTGCTTTTATATCCCGCCAAGAATGTACTTCAACCATGACCATCTGATTCTTTGGAATATGCTATAAGTAATAACATTCAAAGAGATAGGGGCCATTGTGAGTCTGAGAATATAACTACGAAGTCAATGCTAAAATCAGAACTTGGGGGAGAATGTTTTATTTAAAAAATTTTTTAAATTGAAGGATAATGGCTTTAAAATGTGGTGTTAGTTTCTGATAACGCTATAAGTATAGCGTTAGTTTCTGATTCAGCTATAAGTATACACATATCCCTCCCTCCTCAGCCTCCCTCCCACCTCCTACCCCAGTTCCACGCCTCTCGGTCATCACAGAGCCCTGAGCTGAGCTCCCTGCGTTGTGCAGCAGCTTCCCACTAGCTGTCTGTTTTACATATGCTGGTGTATATAAGTCAATGCTACTCCCTCAGTTTGTCCCACCTTCTCAGAACTTCAACTTCTTTTGAGAATGCAGTTTTGGGAGTTGACCATGCAACTCGAAGACACTTAAATGAAACTGCATGAATCTGTGCAATAAAAGTCACTTTACCTTAAATAATCATGATGACAATAACAATGGTATAAATAGCAAAAATAGCATCTAACATTTATAGTGTACTTCCCATGGCAAGCCCTGTTTTGAGCATTTTAGACACACCAATTTATGTAACTCCTTTCATAATCCTTTGATGCTGGCAACAGCACTAGTTCCATTTCACAGTTAAGGAAGGAATTTAGGTGATGGATCCATAATTAAGCATCAATCAAGTACTGGGACCAGGATTCAAACTTGGGAATCTAGTTCCATAATCTTCTCCACCACATTCTTACCACCATACTATACCATAATATTTCTTAAGAAACCAGCATCCCTTCTAGATAGCTAGGTTAATGTCAGACTTGACGGGATTCATTGAATGCTATTTCCCTGCCTCTTTATTAAAAAAAAAATTAACAACAGATCCTTTGAGGCATATGAATGCTGTTTCGGGACTGACAGTCTTTGAAGCTACTAGTAGCTTCTACTGGAAACTAGGAAGTAAAGACATGTAAGTGGCATATGTTGTGAACAGAAGTGGTATCTTTAACTTGATTTGGCACATGTCAGTGTCTAAGATACTCTGAAGTACAAGTCTGAAGGGAACAGCATACCATATTGAAACATACACATACATCATCCATGACTTCATTTTGTAGAAGATGGTCTCACTGAGTGGGTGAACTGCAGTGTGTGTTGTGCCTGGGACTTATGTCAAATGATATAATAACACGTTAGCAAAAAAGGATAACGGGCCCCACTCTCAAGTTCCAACTGGCATAGCAACAAGAGTAGGCTATTTGCCAAAGGACATTAAGCTGAGCCTTGGAGAAGTAGAAACAGCTCCACCAGAGTTACTCAGTAGGGAATCATGGCCAAAATTTATTAAACTTTGGATTCTTCAAATTCTATTTGTGAAATTAATCAGAACACAGTAAAAGTTGGTATCCCCATGTTATGACTAAATCTCTCCTGAGCCTGAAATTTTCGCATTATGTTTCAGCAATAAAGATTCACCAATACAAATTTAAAAAGAACAACTTCAGTTATATTATCACCAGATTTCTTTAAATATAGCCAATAGCATCTTATGTGTCTTAACATGAGTAATGCACATAAGGAAATGTAGGGTTAAAGGATCAAGTCTTTTTTTTTTTTTTCTGATTTAAACTTGCCATTATGTACTTAAGCTAAAACAAAGTCCTAGAATTAGAGTGAAGTGCACATGCCTCTGAGGAAATCCAGTCAGCTAACTTGCCAGTGTTCATATACAGAGACAGTCACACTTTAGGTAAGTTTTTGTCTGATTAATGTTAGTTCAGGTGATGGGGAGCCTTGTGAATAAATGATGAAAAGATGAAAACTAAAATATATAGTAGCACAAGCCAGCACTACAGAAAGTAAATAACTATTTTTAAGAGAGATATTATTCGGAAAGTCAAGAGCAATTTAAATAAGCAGTTTACATGACAGCTCAATAATGAACAGCAGTAACCTGCTCTGTCTTTCCTCCCAGGCTAGCACAAGCCAATGGGGAGTGAGTTTGTCGATTCAGGAGACTAACTGAGGGAAAACCATCCCTCCATCTTTTAAGAGTGGACTAAAAATACACACATTTGGAAAACCAAAACAGATATGTTAGCCCAACCATATATGTGTTAGAAAAGCAAAGCTAGAAGAGAGATGAGTTAGTGAATGCAAATTAGAAATAGAAGTTCTGCAATACCTGTGGCATTTATGCCAGTGCTAGGCTAGCTTATTAAAACGTGCACCCACTGGGAAACGGAGAGAAAAACAGGACATTGTCTGTGTGTTATTCTGTGCTTCTTGTCCTCAGGGGCAACATTTTTTCTTATTTAGAGATCAACCCAGCACTGTTTACTGCAGACCACAAATTGCTTTACAAACCTTCATGTTGATTTTGAATGGATCGCCAGATTTGCCTCACAGTGTGAAGCAAATCAAATCCTATAATATCTGATCAACAGAGACATTTTGTTTAAATGACACATGTTCTGTTTAGGGAAAGCATCCACTTGCTTTTCACTTTCACACTTGCTTCAGAAATTGTCCCATCCCCTCTGTTAATTAGGTGCGCTCTTTTATTTACAAAGGAACAATGGTGCCAAAATATTTTGGGAAAATGGACCTTCAGGAGTTAACTCAAATTATATCAAACTTTGATAATACAGACATTGAATATATTTTTAAAAGCAAATTTCACACTAAGGTCTACTGGGTGCATATCTTTATCTCAGAAGTTCCACAATTTCAGGATAAATGTGAAATTCTAACTGACACTAGGATGTTTTTATCTGTAGTAGTGAATAAATTTCATAGTTTCTTTGGCAACTTGTAAAAGTGCACCATTCATATGCATATGCACCTTCATCTAAAAGAAATTTTAAAGAAAATGCTTTTGTCTGATGTACAGTTCTCTGAAAAACAGAGTTGTTAAGAATAAATGTGTTTCTTCTGCTGAACACCACCCAGATTTAACTATCCAGGCGAGAGCATTGTGGTACTTGCACAGGTCAAAGACAGTATCTATTGCAGCCTGCTTCTCTGTACTGAAAACAGCAGAGTCACTGTATTTTTAAAAATATATATATATCAGTACTCTTCCTTATAGTTTTAGAGATCTTTTTTGACATAGACCATTAAAAAAAAAACTTTACTGAATCTGTTATAATATTGCATCTTAAAAAAAAAAAAATGTTTTGTGGTTTTTTTTGCTGTGAGGCTTGTGGCATCTTACCTCCCCAACCAGGGATCAAACTCTCATCCTCTTAGTTGGAAGGCAAAGACTTTGATAGGATAGACAGTATAGTATAACCACTGGACTGCAAGGAAGGTATTGTATTTTTAATTCAGTGTTTACATTCAGTAAAGCAACACTGAAAAAATGGGTTTGCCATTGTTAATATTATTACAGTATCAAAAGAAAAAGGCCCATAATAGATTTTTATTTTAAGAAGAATGAAAAATACTAATAACTGGTAGAGCAGTGAGTTTTGGTATTCACAGCTCACTAATGGAAAGAAAATACACTCTGATTCCTACAAATATTTACATAAATAACAACATGAGTTTGGGAAATTATTTAAACAGCTTTTTTAAAGATCTATTGAAAAATTAAATTCTATTCCCCAAGAACTCCACAAGCCTAGCAATGAAATAAAGCTATACTAAAAATAGAGAGGATATATCAGATTTTTTTCTTTGAAATGCAAGTAGTTGGATATTATAAAATTATTACATTTGGATTTTCCTGGTGGTCCAGTGGCCAAGACACTGGGATTCCAATGCAGAAAGTCCAGGTTCAATTCCTGGTCAGGGAATTAGATCCCACATGCCTCAACTAAGAGTTTACATACTGCAAATAAGACTCAGTGCAGCCAAATAAATAAATAAATATATTTTAAAAATTGTTATATTGGTATATATATGTGTGCGTGTATACATGTCGGAGAAGGCAATGGCACCCCACTCCAGTACTCCTGCCTGGAAAATCCCATGAATGGAGGAGCCTGGAAGGCTGCAGTCCATGGGGCCGCTGAGGGTTGGGCATGACTGAGCGACTTCACTTTCACTTTTCATTTTCATGCATTGGAGAAGGAAATGGCAACCCACTCCAGTGTTCTTGCCTGGAGAATCCCAGGGACGGGGGAGCCTGGTGGGCTGCCGTCTGTGGGGTCACACAGAGTCGGACACAACTGAAGTGACTTAGCAGCAGCAGTGTGTACATGTAATATATGTACACACCTATATGTACATGTACATATGTATACACATCTCCTCTCAGAGAAAGTCATACCATAAGTTCATTAACCTTAAGTCTTTTCAAACTTTTGATGTAGAGTGTTCTGCCTCTCAAGAGAGGGTATCAAATCTGTAAATGAAATGACTGCTCCAGTAAATGTATGGCTCCATGGATCAGCTCTTGACTCCATGGAAAGGGCTAGCCTGGGAAGTGATTTGTAGTAAAGAAGTAAGTATATGATATGATATGAGATAATATAATGAAGTATACTATTTTCTATAATATAAAAATAGCAAAGAAGCTTGGCCATTCACGCTTTTCTTCTTCCCATGTCTTTCTCCCTGCCTCGTCCTCAGACTTGTCCCAATCACGGAAGAAAGCCAAAATAATGGAGTACCTACTATGCGCTACTTCCCATACAAGACATTCTACTTGCAGGATTTCTGAAACTGTTTCAACATTTCCTGGCTAATAAATCTATAAGTGATGTTTGAAAAGAAAAAGAAAAAGCCCAATATGTTTCTTGTCTGACACAGACAAAGCTTTTCTTCTAAATACGTCTATTGTTAATTGTTTTGAATGACAGCGTATAATCTAACAGTCCCTGAGTGGGTTGTTCTTTGTTGTGTTTGCTCTGATTGCCTGAAAGAAAAATATCTGTATTTTAAATATCTGTATTTTTTCATTTAATTAAATATACCCTATGATGGGTAATTTCTTACAAAGGCATATTTGGACCTATATCAAACACATTATTAATCTACTTATCTCTTTTTTTCCACTAGTCCAGGAAAGGAAGCTGCCAAAATTTCATGTTTCTAAACAAGGTGCATTGACACACATCCTATCCAATTCCAACTCTTTTGGTGTCTTCATGGAGGGGAGGGCCTTTCTCTGTGTTTCTCTTAGGAAACGAAACCCAAGACAGGGTTTGTATCTTCCTCGTCCATGCAGCTCCCTCAGCATCTATGCTGGATGGTGTCTGAACTAAAACTTTTTTTGGTTGTTCAGCCAGGGGATACATGTTGCAAATCCCCCCATTTCCTGTAGGGTTCACAGAGAGCTACAAAATTAGAGTGGAACCTCAAGATAAATTTCTGACTCTGTGAAGAAGAAGCAAATCTTTTATTAAAAACCTTTTGTTCTGAAGGCAGGTGGAGAATGACTCTGATACGAAGCAGCTCCAATGTTTCTCTCAAGGAGAATTAGTTAATGACAAGTACAAAGTACTTTCTTTGAGAGTGCTATCTTGATGGAAAATGTGCTGGGTTTTTCTATTCATCATAGATCAAAATGAAAGATAGTATTGATTTCCTTTTGCGCTTTACTAAAAGTAGTTTTTGTTACATTAAACATCACATGGCTTTTAACTAAGATTTTGCCCAATCATGAGCCACAGTTGGGACACTCTATGATAGAACCGTTCATAATCTCTTCTTCAGTTTGGTGTTGGACGGTTTGGAAAGCAAAAAAAAAAAAAAAAAAAAAAGTGAATTAGAATTTGGGATGCCTTCCTGCTGGGGACTAAACTGTGTTCCTCCAAAATTCATATGTTGAAGCTCCAAGCCCAACTGTGATGTTATGAGAGATGCAGTCTTTGGGGAATAACTAAGTCTGATGGAATTGGTGCCCTTATAAGAAGAGTCACTAGAGATTTTATTTAGTCTTTTTTTTGCCATGTTAGGACACTATGCAGGTGGCCATCTGCAAGCCAGGAAGAGAGTGTTCACTAGGAACCAAAATCATCTGTTGTTCAAGTGAAAGTCACTCAGTGGTGTCCAACTCTTTGCAACTCCATAGACTATACAGTCCATGGAATTCTCCAGGCCAGCATACTGGAGTGGGTAGCCGCTCCCTTCTCCAGGGGATCGTCCCAACCCCGGGATCAAACCCAGGTCTCCCACATTGCAGGTGCATTCTTTACCAGCTGAGCTACCAGGGAAGCTCATGTATACGGTATATTGTTATAGCTGCTGCTCAACCTAAGTCACTTCCCATCTGATGCATTTAGAATATGAGGAAGCAATGTAATTGCAAATCACTGCTGAACTAAATCTGAAGCCGAATTTCTGCATGCAGAATGAGTTTTAGCTTCACGGCACACAGTGCTCTCAGCATCTATGTCTTCCGTGCTTCGATAGCCAGATCTTCTCCACAGATAGTGTCTTCTGTTTAGATTTATTGAGTTAATTCTGCTTATGGATTCAATAAGACCTCTGTTGCTGTTTAGTGGCTCAGTCGTGTCCAACTCTTTTGCGATCCCATGGACCACACCCACCATGCCCCCTGTCCATGGGATTTCCAAGACAAGAATACTGGAGTGGGTTGCCATTTCCTTCTCCAAGGCCTCTGAGGACCATTCAAAGGTTAAAAAAAAAAGGTAACTTTTCCTTTATATGACAACGTTCTATCATTATCACAGTTAAGGAAGACTCAAAATACAGATTTAAAAAGCCTGACTTAGGGTCCAGTTGATGCCCTGGACTCCAGGATTGATTGTGGTGTTACAGTGAGATTTTTTTCTGACAATCTCAGAGCATTGGTCTCTTCAGGAAGTGCAGCTCTATGAAGGTTCAGTCAGAATCAGAAGCTGTCTCAGTTACAGCATCACAGACCCCCGTCTTTCACGTTAGAGCTGCTTGCCTGGACTGCAGATGAGCAACCGGTCAGGTATCAATAGAAAAGATTCAAATTCATGCAAATAGCTAGAAACTTCTCTTTTTTGAATCCCAATAATGGGGGCTGATAAATCATCATATTCTTATCTATTTCTATTAAAAAAATGGTGAAGTAAAACTTTTTCTACTTAACATTGCAGAAATAAAATTGCAACAAATATTTGGTTAGAACCCACACAGTGCTGTCAAGAACACTAGCATCACTTAGATCAAATTCCTAGAATAAATGAGCAGATTTCATGTGCCTAGTTTACAAGGGCTCATTTAGAGGTGTGGTGGCATTGGGGTCACCTGAACAGAGGTTCAGATCTGGTTTGGATTACCAGGATTTGTAGAATATGTTTTTGTGTTCACATCTTATTGTAACTTTGCCAACGAGTTATTTGCCTAACCTCTGCCTCCTGAACATCAAGCTTCAATTCCCTAACATACTTCCATGCTTTTAATTTGTATCTTCCAGCTCCTTGCCAGAGTCCTGCGGTTCCTTCACACACTCCCTAAGGCACACGCCTGTGTGACTGGGTTCCATATGGATGCTTCAGGCTTATGCTGCATTCAGGCAAGACACTTTTTGGACCTCCTCAATCAGAGCAAAGTCTTGAGTATTCATACAAGTAACAGTAACTTGTAACAGACATCAAGATGACCTTGTGAGCAGTATTATACACATTATTGATTTCTTCCAATTTATAATTAACAATAGCACTTATTCAATGGTATTTATAGGAAATTTTCATTTTTTTAGAGCCAGAATGATTATCTTTATATTTTTCTCTTTAAAAGAGAACTCCCATGATTTTCACCAGAGGGAAGGAGTGAGTGATAGTCGCTCAGTCGTGTCTGACTCTTTGCAACCCCATGGACTGCGGCCCATCAGGCTTCTCTGCCCATGGGATTTCCCCAGCAAGAATACTGGAGTGGGTTGCCATTTTCTTCTTCAATTTTCACCAGAAGTACATTTTAAGGTTAGTATTTTGTACCTACAAAACTAGATTAAATAATTTCCTGTTGAGTGAATGATGTTTTAAGAATATAATCCTAATTGTTTATTATGGTTTTTATACTCAGATCTGTTCTACAGCAGGGTATTTTTAAATGTAACTATTGAAAATAGTCTAAGCATAAGGAAAGAAAATTGCTAGCTGTTGACTTTAGAAGTTATAAAGACATAAAACTCAACCAAATGACAGATTTATAAAAGTTTCCTTTGGGAAATTTTCAAGTTGGTTTATGAAAACATAGTATTAACATTAGGGCTTATTAAGAAAGCAATAAGACAATCACCTCTGCAAGAAATACAGAGCTAATTACTATGTGTCCTACAGAACGCCACTGCAACCAGACAACTTCTGGAAGCACAGCCCTTTTTATTCATGCTGTCCCTTTGATAAAGATAACAGCATATTATTTCTGGAAAAAAGTAAATCATTGTCTTCTTCATACTTGAAGATATAATTTTTAAAAAATATATATTTGCTTGCTTGCTAAGTCACTTCAGTCATGCCCGACTCTTTGCAACCCTATGGACTGTAGCCTGCCAGACTCCTCTGTCCATGGGATTCTCTGTGCAAGAAAACTGGAGGGGGTTGCCATGCCCTCCTCCAGGGGATCTTATTGACCCAGGGATTAAACCTATGTCTGTTCTATCTGTATTGGCAACTGGGTTCTTTACCGTGTGTATATATATATATATATATATATATATATATGTATACACACACACATACAGAGAGAGAGAGAAAGATACACATATGTGTGTGTATATATACACACATATATAAATATTAATATGAGCTTAAGTGATATTTCCTCAACGGTTTTGAGAATGTGAATTACAAGAGGTAAAGTGCAAAGCTGTGTTTCTCTGTCTCTCCCTTGAAGGTCCACAGGGCAATTTCTCCTAGCACTGGGTGTTGGCAGCCTCAGAGAGACTAACTCTAACTCAAGAAACCAAAGACAACCCTTGATTAATGCACTGAGAACTAAGGTCAACTGAGTAATACCCAGGGAGAGGTACGATTCTCACACAGACAAAGTGCAATCAACAGATATCAATATCTACATCCATTTTAGCCTCAACTTTGTTAGCAACCGAAGTTTTTGAAATGCAGTGTCTAAGGCCTCCACTGTTAGACCAATACTTAAATAATTATTGTCCAAGTTTGTCCGTTAAGCTCAAAGGAGGTAGAACCACATACTTTCTTCCACTTCAGGTCATATTTTGTTATCCGATCACCCTTTAGGACAGGGACATTGTCGAAGACAGAAGTTGTGAAGTGTCAGATAAACATGACCTAAATTCAAAGGATAAAATCCATAGTCTATAGGCGGATGAAAGCTTTAGAGTCAAAGGTTTCTTACAATATCCCCGTCCAAAATATTAGGATGGGGAAAATGGCAGAATATTTCTTGTAAAACAGACAATTAACAGGTAAACCACTTAACTTCCAGCCCACGTACACATTTTCAGTACTTTTTTGCTCCCTTTTCCGTGTTCATTTTTGTCCCCATCTGAGGCCTGAGAATTTCTGACTTCCCAAATCTTCATGGACATTCTAGACTATGATGAGGAAAGCTTTTTGTTTGCTTGAAAACCCAGAATTTCCAGATGCCCAGATATTTTAAATATAGGATAAGGGAGGGAGCAAATGACACAATAAGCGATAATGTTAATAATTCTTCAGCAATTTACAATTAAAGTCTCTGAGCAACTGTTTTATTTGATTATGGTTTCATATAATATGGGCTTGCCTGGTAGCTCAGACAGTAAAGAATCAGCCTGCAATGCAGGAGACCTGGGTTCACTCTCTGGGTTGGGAAGATCCCCTGGAGCAGGAAATGGCAACCCACTCCAGTATTTCTGCTTGGGGAATCCCATGCACAGAGGAATCTGGCAGGCTACAGTCCATGGGATCGCAAAGAGTCTGACAAGACTGGGCACTTAAGTACAGCACAGCATGGCATATCATAAAGATATTTATGAAATATATAGTTTTAAAATATAATTCTTAGCTTTTTATCTCTATGGTCTAAAGAAATAATTAATCATTTTCTTCTCATAAAAAAGCAAATGAAAGTATTTTTCTTGTTTTAGAGGTGTTGAAAAGAAGCACTAATTTATCCTCAGACTTAAAGGGAAAAAGGAAGGGTTGTTAGTTCAGAGCCCCAAGAAACAGCCAAGAGTGTTAAAAAAATATCATAAAAGTGAGCAAGCAAAATCCCTGAGATAATGCTTTTTGTTGCTCTGAAGTATAATTGGTGAAAAGTAATTTATGCTACATTCTCTTTAGACATACTCCACTTTATAGATTTGGAAGGGATCATGTTTTTTTTAGATTTACTTAAAAACTGATCTCAATTTTAAAATGATATAATGATGGGATTTACATTTGATATACTGATGTCTTTAATATTTCCTTCTGCTGTTTTCAATATGTGTTAACTCTCATTTTTGTGTTTACTAACTTTTGATGTCTACATTATCTTTATATTGCTATAAATTACCAAAAAATCAAGCTGAAAGGGAGAGCAATTTGTATCTTTTTTGAGATATAACACACAATATTGCAATTCATCTGAATGAAAATTTGAGAATATTTTCCCAGTAGACTGAAAAAAAAAATTCTCATGCTATTTTCATACCTGACCATATTCATACAATGTGGTTTAACTTTTAATGGACTGTTAGCATTTTTAAACTATGTTTAATATCATATTATTTATACTCTACAAATACTTATAAATTCTCTCTAAACACTATGTATTCTCCTTACTTTATAGATAGATGTAAATTTTAAAATACTAAAAATGGCTTTACATTGTTGTATGAGTTTCTTATTGCTTCTGTAACCAAAGATCACAAATGCAGTAGCTTAAAAGAATCACCTGTATTATTTTACCAATGTGGAGGTCATATATCTAAGTGGGTCTTCAGGGCTGCGTTTTTCTGGAAGCTCTGGCAGAGGATATTATCTTGCTTTTTTCAGCTTTTAGAGGCTGCCCACAATCTCAACATTCAGAAAACTAAGATCATGCATCTGGTCCCATCACTTCATGGGAAATAGATGGGGAAACAGTGCCTGGCTTTATCTTTCTGGGCTCCAAAATCACTGCAGATGGTGACTGCAGCCATGAAATTAAAAGACGCTTACTCCTTGGAAGGAAAGTTATGACCAACTTAGATAGCATATTAAAAAGCAGAGACATCACTTTGTCTGCAAAGGTCCATCTTGTCAAGGCTATGGTTTTTCCTGTGGTCCTGTATGGATGTGAGAGTTGGACTGTGAAGAAAGCTGAGCGCCGAAGAATCGATGCTTTTGAACTGTGGTGTTGAAGAAGACTCTTGAGAGTCCCTTGGACTGCAAGGAGATCCAACCAGTCCATCCTAAAGGAGATCAGCCCTGGATGTTCATTAGAAGGACTGATGTTGAAGCTGAAACTCCAGTACTTTGGCCACCTGATGCAAAGAGCTGACTCATTTGAAAAGACCATGATGCTGGGAAAGACTGAGGGCAGGAGAAGGGGATGACAGAAGATGAGATGGTTGGATGGCATCATCGACTCAATGGACATGGGTTTGGGTGGACTCTGGGAGTTGGTGATGGACAGGGAGGCCTGGTGTGCTGTGGTTTATGGGATCGCAAAGAGTCGGACACGACTGAGCAACTGAACTGAACTGACAATCTCTGCATAACAATCTCAGTTATAATATCCCTTTCTCGGCCTCCCCTGCCTCTCTCTTTCCTTATAAGCACCCTTGGATTACAATGACCCATGCTGCTGATTCAGGATGATCTCCCATCTCAAAGTCCTTAACTTAATCACATCTTCAAAGTCCTTTTGGTCAGTTAAGATAGCTAGTTTGAGTTCTGGGGAAGAGGATGTGGACATTTTGGGAGGGATGATTATTTTGACTGCCATAGTTGCCTAGAACTCAGTGCCCACTTAAGGAAGATTTCATATCCATGAATGAAAATGAACATGCTCTCACATATTTAGATGATTTTTAAAGATTTTGGAGCAGAAAAAATAGTAGTTTAAAAGCATGTTTATTATTACTCTGAAAAATCTTAAGTAAGCACTGAAGTATTGGCATCTCTCTTGGATAATGAATGGGCTTCCCAGGTGGTTCACATGATAAAGAATTTGCCTTCCATGCAGGAGAGCCAGCTTTGATCCCTGGGTCAGGAAGATTCCCTGGAGAAGGAAATGGCAATCCACTCTAGTCTTCTTGCCTGGAAAATCCCATAGACAGAGGAGCCTGGCAGGCTCCATAGGGTCACAAAGAGTCAGATATGACTGAGTGATCTCATTTTCTTTCTTTTCCTTAGCACTTAAGAGACCTACCTGGGACAGTCAGTAGTAATGACTGCACATTCTTAAGGAGATGGGAATACCAGACCATCTGACCTGCCTCCTGAGAAATCTGTGTGCAGGTCAGGAAGCAACAGAACAGGACATAGAACAACAGATGGATTCCAAATTGGGAAAGGAGTACGTCAAGGCTGTATATTGTCACCCTACTTATTTAACTTATATGTAGAGTAAGGCAATGGCACCCCACTTCAGTACCCTTGCCTGGAAAATCCCATGGATGGAGGAGCCTGGTAGGCTGCAGTCCATGGGTTCGCTAAGAGTCGGGCACGACTGAGCAACTTCACTTTCACTTTCATGCACTGGAGAAGGAAATGGCAACCCACTCCAGTGTTCTTGCCTGGAGAATCTCAGGAACGGGGAGCCTGGTGGGCTGCCGTCTATGGGGTCGCACAGAGTCAGACACGACTGAAGAGACTTAGTAGCAGTAGCAGTAGAGTACATCATGTGAAATGTTGGCCTGGATGAAGCACGTGCTGGAATCAAGACTGCCGGAGAAATATCAATAACCTCAGAGATGCAGATGACACGACCCTTATAGCAGAAAGTGAAGAACTAAGAGCCTCCTGAGGAAAGTGAAAGAGAAGAGTGAAAAAGATGGCTTAAAACTCAACATTCAGAAAACGATCATGGCATCCAGTCCCATCACTTCATGGCAAATAGATGGGGAAACAATGGAAACAGTGAGAGACTTTATTTTGGGGGCTCCAAAATCAGTGCAGATGGTGATTGCAGCCATGAAATTAAAAGATGCTTGCCTCTTGGAAGAAAAGCTAGGATGAACCTAGACAGCATATTAAAAAGCAGAGACATTACTTTACCAACAAAGGTCCCTCTAGTCAAAGCTATGTTTTTCCAGTAGTCATGTATGGATGTGAGAGTTGGACTATTAAGAAAGCTGAGCGCCGAAGAATTGATGCTTTTGAACTGTGGTGGTGGAAAAGACTCTTGACAGTCCCTTGGACCGCAAGGAGATCCAGCTAGTCCATCCTAAAGGAAATCATTCTTGAATGTTCATTGGAAGGACTGATGCTGAAACTGAAACTCCAATACTTTGGTAACTGGTGTGAAGAACCGACTCATTGGAAAAGACCCTGATGCTGAGAAAGATTGAAGGTGGGAGGAGAAGGGGATGACAGAGGATGAGATGGTTGGATGGCATCACTAAGGTGATGGACATGAGTTTGAGTAGGCTTCAGGAGTTGGTGATGGACAGGGAGGCCTGGTGTGCTGCAGTCCATGGGGTTGTGGAGTTGGACACAACTGAGCGACTGAACTGAACTTACAATATTATAGAAGTTGTACAGTTTTTGTTAATGACAAGAATTCACTGGAGCTGAAGAGTTTCCTAACTCCCTGATGGTGATTATATGGATGACTGTCAATTACTTGAGCAGTCATAAGAGGCACACAATTGTCATTCAAGTGTTGGTTGAATGGGTATATTGCTGACTCCTTCTCATGCCCAAATAAGTTTGTCTTCCTAAAAGGATATTAATGAAAAGGCATAAAAGAGGACTTCCATTGCTTTACAGTTAGACTCGGCTGATATAAAAGTTTTTTGCTACTTTTTAAAATTTATCTACTATGAATTAGTTGCATTTACATGTGCACACACACCCATATACACCAAATCCAAAGTAAGCATAAATGGAAATTTTGTAAGTCAACATCTCCAGAGGAAAAGAATGAGAAAAAGATTATTTTCCTGTGCACTTTTTCCTTAGATGCAGTCATATGCCCTTATTTTTCTACTTCTGACCTAATTCCTGAAGTTCCTTTGATAATAAACTGAATAATCTAAAACAGGTTTAGATATATGTATTATGTCTCTACTTTGAATGCCTAGGATACCAGAAGATTTTTAAATCATCTTTTATCTTCAAGACAAAAAATAGTTTCATATCCTGATAACCAAAGAACTATCTTCTGGCCTCCCATTCTGCTTTCAGAACATTTCAGCAATTTCAGTCGGCCTGAGCTATGATCATTTTTAGTCTAAACATTCTCTGTTTGTCTTCCTGTATATAAGTTCCCTCTTACTTCTCCAGTAAGGAAGGAATTGAGATTATTTTTAAGTGAACTCTTATCAATGTGAAATGCAGATTTAGCATTAAATGTGATTTCACTGTTCTTCCAATTGAAAAGGTTTACTGGTAACTGTATAAGATTGTGCTGAGTTTTTGAAACCCAAGAGAACTCTCCTTTAATGTATTATAAAATTGATGATGTTTATCGCAATTCAGACTTCAAGTAGAATTACTGCTGCACATTATTAAATAATAAGATGGAAAGTATTTCAAGTTTAGGACATTTCATTTAAAAATAAAATATGTATTATTGTAAGTGATATACATTTACAATAAATCTTACTGTGTTTGCTGGAGTTGGTTTAACATGAACAGTGATAAAAGAAAAAAAAAAAGGATGGCTTAATCAACTTGTTTGGTGCGTGGGTGGTGTTTCAACCTATATGAATACTCAGCCTGAGGTCATGAATAACGTGTGGATGGATAGGTGTGGGGAGAGGCGTGGAAGGCTTTAATCCCACAGTGCTTCTCAGAGTTATTCTTTTATAATTTGATCTGTGATAATAAAGTAATAATTCATATCATCTGGGTAATAGAAATTGTTTATTAAAACATCATAAGGAATGAATGGGTCTGGCATTTATGTGTAGGTGTTTACTCTCAATTCAACAATTGTGTTCTTTTTTGTTATACTTTATACAATTTCTTTCCAATATTCTTTAAGTGGGCAAAGAATTCTTGGAGGGGGTGGCCTCTGGAAACAGAGATAACATCTTTTAAATCATGACTTAGAAAATATAATATAAACATTTTATGGATCAGCTGTTACTTAACCTGCTGTAATTTAATGACACAATTCTCCCAGAACTAGCATTGATGTAATCAGGAATATTCTCAATAGACACATAATGGGATTTTTTTTTTTCAGCCAGGCTTTTTAAAGGATTGCTAGATAGTACAATAAGATAGCTTACGATAAAGAAACAAAAGTATGCCTGAATTTCTCAGTTTAAGTATTTAGAAGTTATTACTGATTCTAAAAATATTTTCTCTTAAAAAAAAAAAAAAAACTGGGGTGTTTTCTTTACTCAGTATGTTCAACAGTACATATCTCATTAATGGAATTTGTTACAAAACTATAAAGATAGTAGTACATTTGCATCTACCATGATTAGTAAGTTCCATAAGGACATAAATTGTCTTTTTCACCCATTTCCTGACAAGTACTTAGTATTTTACTTCAAGTATTTCACTTCAAGTAGGTGGTTGATACAAGTGTCCTGAACGAATAAAATATCACCACAAATAGTGATACTGCAGCTATGAAATTAAAAGATGCTTGTCCTTGGAAGAATAGCTCTGACAAACCTAGACAATGTATTAAAAAGCAGAGACAATACTTTGCCAACAAAGGTCTATACAATCAAAGCTATGGATTTTCCAGTACTAATGTACATGGAACAACAGACTGGTTCCAAATAGGAAAGGGAGTACGTCAAGGCTGTATATTGTCACCCTGCTTATTTAACTTCTATGCAGAGTACATCATGAGAAACACTGGACTGGAAGAAACACAAGCTGGAATCAAGATTGCCGGGAGAAATATCAATAACCTCAGATATGCAGATGACACCACCCTTATGGCAGAAAGTGAAGAGGAGCTAAAAAGCCTCTTGATGAAAGTGAAAGAAGAGAGCAAAAAAGTTGGCTTAAAGCTCAACGTTCAGAAAACGAAGATCATGGCATCTGGTCCCATCATTTCATGGGAAATAGATGGGGAAACAGTGGAAACGGTGTCAGACTTTATTTTTTGGGGCTCCAGAATCACTGCAGATGGTGACTGCAGCCATGAAATTAGAAGACACTTGCTTCTTGGAAGAAAACTTATGTCCAACCTAGATAGCATTTTCAAAAGCAGAGACATTACTTTGCCGACTAAGGTCCATCTAGTTAAGGCTATGGTTTTTCCTGTGGTCATGTATGGATGTGAGAGTTGGACTGTGAAGAAGGCTGATCACCAAAGAATTGATGCTTTTGAACTGTGGTGTTGGAGAAGACCCTTGAGAGTCCCTTGGACTGCAAGGAGATCCAACCAGTCCATTCTGAAGGAGATCAACCCTGGGATTTCTTTGGAAGGAATGATGCTAAAGCTGAAACTTCAGTACTTTGGCCACCTCATGCGAAGAGTTGACTCATTGGAAAAGACTCTGATGCTGGGAGGGATTGGGGGCAGGAGGAGAAGGGGACGACTGAGGATGAGATGGCTGGATGGCATCACGGACTCGATGGATGTGAGTCTGAGTGAATTCCGAGAGATGGAAATGAACAGGGAGGCCTGGCGTGCTGCGATTCATGGGGTCGCAAAGAGTCGGACACGACTGAGCAACTGAACTGAACTAAAGACTTGTGATAGGAACATCTAGACGGATGCATTTAATCCAGTCCCCACATTCCCCTGAACACTCTGGGGATGGTAGATTTGCCCCATGGCTCCCTGGTGGAGCATATAGGACCCCCACTAGCTGGAAACATGCAAAGGGTTCACCTGAGGCAGATGCCTTGCAAGATAATGCTTCTCCTAAATGTTGATCCCATCTCTCCTCATGGCTTCTAGACCAATAATGAGGATCAAGAGCCAGCATGGCTCAATTAAGGAGGTACTGCCCATGCTTCAGGAGAAAGAGCAAGAGAAGGCTCTCTAGCAAATTCAGATTTGGGCCTTCATCCCATTGCTATGGGAATAAGGTTGGCTGTAACATGGGGACGGATAAAAGTACCAGAGAGTCAACATTCCCAGCAGTGGTCCTCAACCAGTGAGGAACAGGAGCAGATGAGTGAATACCCCCAGTTTCCTTGCCCCTCAGTAGACAGTACAAGTGCATCCCAGGCAGTTCTTTGAGGGTCTCCAGTGGGACTCAACCCCAGTTGCCCACAGTAGTAACCCACTTGCTAAAGCACCTTTTTTTTGTTTGCTTTACTCACTTCCCTGTCTCATCTCTCCTCTCTTCACTGTGCTCGATGGGATCCCCTCCAAAATAAACCAGAGCTTTCGAATCCTTGTTCTGGCTTCTGCTTTCAGGAGCACTCGGTCTAAGAGTAACCTCGTGGTGTCAGGAATTCAATGAGGGAGGGGAAATGGGATGAGGTGAAGTGAAGAAGCAGGTAGGATCGTGCAGAGTTTTAGAGTACTTTATTTTTTATTTGATTTACAGTGTTGTGCCAATCTCTGCTGTACAGCAAAATGAGTTATACACATACACATTCTTTTTGTAGTATTCTAAAAGCTTGCATTTAATTCTAAGAGCAATGGGAAGTCAGGATATGTTTTAAATAGACAGACAACATGAATAAATTTAAGTTTCTAAAATAAGATTATGCTGGCAGCTTTGAGGAAAATTGTTTCAATGGAACAATGGTGGATGCCGGAGGGCCAGTTATGGAGAAATGATGATGCTTAAGTGAGAAAAGTGGCAGTGGAGAGAAAAGAAAGAGTTGGTCCCAAATACCTTAAATTCTACAGGACTTGCTGATGGACTGGTTATGAGGACCAAGGGATAAAGACTGTGCCATTCATTTAAATGAGGAAGATGGGACAGGGTATGCTTCAGATTAAATATTTCTTCCCTATTCTTTAACTTTTCTGCCTAAATAGGTCCAGAATCCAGGAACTTCTGGCCAGATTGAGTTGGGTGGGGTGTAAGAGCTCAGTGGGGCTTCCCAGGTGGTGCTAGTGGTAAAGAACCCGCCTGCCAAAGAGGAGACATGAGACACAGGTTCGATCCCTGGCTCAGGAAGATCCTCTGGAGAAGGGAATGGCAACCCACTCCAGTATTCTTGCCTTGAGAATTCCATAGACAGAGGAGCCTGGCAGGCTACAGTCCATGGGGTTGCAAAGACGCTGACATCACTGAGTGACTAACACAACAACAACAGCAACAGCAAGAGCTCAGTGGACACTGCCTGAACTTCTTTCACAAGGTGGAGAGTTAAGTGGGCTGCAGATACCTGTGTTAATATATTTTTTTCTGTCCCACTTACTTCCTAGGTATAGTGATAAGACACAGTTGCCTTCCCCAAGTTCATGTTATTACATAATTACAATTTCTTCAGGACAAAAATAGTTGGAAACGTTACCTTGACTCTTAGCCAAGTTATTCCGCACAGACTACTGGAAGTACATATTCTAAGAATGGGAAAATAATTACAAATTGACTATGTTCTCTTCATGCAGGAAGAAGAACAGTCAGTTTCCTGGATAGCACAGATGGCTTGTACATTATTAACCCCACAGGGCAGAAGGACACTGGAAAACAGTCCAGAAACCACTGCTTTCTAGGCAAAACAAAGAAGTACTTCAAGCAGTCTGCCTCCCCAACCAGCTGTTTAAGCCTCCGTCTTCACTGGATCCATGATATCCTGATTTCACAAGAAAGAAAGAGTTCCCTTTTCAACACTAGGGAAGACAACAGTCCTGCTGGCATCAGCTATAGGCCAACAATCACTTATATTTCAATCACTAGAGATGTGGGTTAAATGGATAGAAATTCTAGAGGCTTAGACATAGGAGTGGTGGGCCACACAAGAAGCTCAGCTTCTGGAAACTTGTAGGCATTCGCACATGTAACTTTCACTTCGGTGGATCACACCGCCCATGGCGAGGTTGGGGAGAGAAGGACTTCTGTAGGACAACCCCCAGTGAGCTGAGCACTTCAGGTTCGGTCCCTTTCAGGATTTCTTTGCTGTGTGGTGCAAAATGGCTAATACCGAACTCCTAGATGACTAGGAAGAGGCCAAACACCTCCCAAAGTCAAACATGTGTTCTTATAGAGTAGCCTGAATATATAGTGTGGCCTGATTCAGCCTACGGAGAATCAAAGATTGTCCTCAATGCAGCCTGAATTGCCCAGACTCCTGCCCTCAATGGGGCTAAGATCTCATATCACCCATGGCCCAGTCAGTTGTTATTCACACCCTTTTCATTCTCTGCTACTGAAATGAATATCAGAGCTCACATTTTATGGAACTGGACCAATCGCAGAATGACAGACCCATTGGTTACAACCCCAAAATGCAGCAGAAACTCAGGATGCTATTTAACTTCACCGTAGAACAGATGGCATTGCTAGGCATATTCACAGATACGGCAGATGCTGGTCTTAGATCCCACTCTGCATCCCCTGATCTCTTCCAAGCTGGTCTGTAGCTGCAGTGGGCAGCCTCCCACCTCGAGCGTCTTATCTGAACTCCTCTGCCTGAGGGTTTTCTCCAGTGCTAAAGGTGCTTGCCTGGAAGCGCCAAGGACTGAATACTCCTCCGGGTATCCCTCAAACAATGACAGATGGAAGTCAGTGGAGAAATACTGCAGCCCTCCCATCCCTGGGTAGGATACTTCTGAGGCATAGTATTGGCCGATGCTCAGTGAGTCCCCAGGGGAATTGAACCATGGTTGCTACACCAGTATCCTGCTCAACTGTATTGGCTTTCCTCCTGTGGTAGATAACACAGTGTCCTGATCCAGAGAGTCAGACCAGCAGCTCCAGATGTCAGCACCTTCGGGATCTATCTTAGTCTCACAATTGTGTCGTTTGAGGTCATGCTCTTCCTGGGAAGTCTAGAGTCTGACAACCATGTGAGATGAGCTTACAAAAATGTGACCATTTTGGTGCCATTCAGGCTAAGGCTTTGGGCAACATTTGCTCCAGAACACCCTCCCAGGCTGGGCTTGGCTTTGTTAGGCCTGCATCCAGTGTGACTGTCCAACCCCACGTCCCCTTCCCTTTCGCAGACATTGATCCCTAAGAAACATCTTGTACCCCAAACTCTGCCTAGAACCTGCTTCTAGGAAAAAAACAATCTGCAACGTTTTCCCCGTCTTTCTCCTCACATGTTCATTTCTATTCCAGACACCACAAATGTACACCACCCTGTACTCAAGTCTGGTGGGAACTCAAACTAGAACCAGAAGGAAAGAGAAGGGTCTTCCCTTGTTCCTGATCTTTCCATGTCTCCTGCAGCTCAAGCCCTCTTGACTTTCATCTCACCTCTCCTTCCCTCCTCCCTGAGAGGGCAGACGGGATGAGTAGCCCAGCTTGTTCCTCTTTCCTTTTGGGAGTGAGGCTGCCCTCAGGAAACGTGTTCTCCCCCATTCCTGCCTCTGTCTATTTTCTAGCAGTAACTCATGATTTAGAGCCTGGAGAATCCCAGGGACAGGGGAGCCTGGTGGGCTGCCTTCTATGGGGTTGCACAGAGTCAGACAAGACTGAAGCGACTTAGCAGCAGCAGCAGCAGCAGTGATCAGTGTTGCTGGAACAGCTAAGTGCCTAATTCTGGGCCTCATTTTGAGATGCCCAACTTCCCTGCAGATATAAGCCACTTTCTCCCATACTAGGCTTTTCAGTAGGAAAGATGGCATTTTGCCTACTGCCTGCTGGACCTTATTATGTTTCTATATTAAGAATTCAGGCAGGAAAGAAAAACATAATTTGTTAGGTTTCTCCAAACGCTGTCATTCATCTAGAGAACAAACTCCAGCTTTGTTGTGAGTCACCTGGATTGTATCCAGGCAAGGAGGGTGTGATGGCCATGAAGGTGCCTCATTCCGATGTTCCATCGAGAAACCAGCTGCGGGGACTTCCCTGGTGGTTCAGTGCTTAAGAATCTGCCTTGCAATGCAGAGGACGTGGGTTCAATCCCCGGCTGGGAAACTAAGATCCCACATGCCATGGAGCAACAAGCCCTCAAGTCACAACTAGAGAGTCCATGGGCCACAGGAAAGAAAAGATCCCACAAGCCGCAACTCAGATTCAGTGCAGCCAAATAAATATTTTAAAAAAGAAAGAAACCAGCTGCAGAAAACATAGTTGACTGGCATCCCCAGCTGCTTCCTTCTGGATCTACCATGGGAATGACCCAGAGATCAGGGGGTCTGAGGCTTCCCAAGCCGATGACAGGGCACATCAGGAGTTCTGAAGCCAGCCAGTCCTGCCGGATGCAGCTTTCATTTCACAGGCAACTTTGGCTCCAGAACCGCATCTGCCTGCTCACAACTCATCAGAGCTGTACTGCAGGCTAAGAGGCTCTTCCTAACCAATGCTTGCTTCCCTCTCTCCTTTCACAGGTGTCATGTGATAGTTTGAAGGCTTTCCTGCATACTCCTGCTTCTTAGCAGCTTCCATACATCACCATCCCTTGACCACCTGTACCCATTTTTGCCCTTCCCACACGCTTCCTCTCTGGTAACCATTACTCTAGCAATGTGTTTGTTTTTGTTTGTCTTTTGTTGTTGTTGTTCATTTACATTGCTTTGTTTTTTTCATGAGGTCTCTTTACACACTCATATCCTGCCTAGAGAGATAGCCAGCTTTGGTCTGCTATGGCACTTCTCTCAATTTCTCTTATGCACAAGGAACCAGGGAGCTCAGAATGCACTTTTAGGGGTTCAGTAGGTGGAGGTAATGTTGCACATTGGAGGAGGAGAACTGTCCTGAGTGGAGTCTCCTTTTGCAAGTACCCCAGCAGGCAGAGGTCCGCAGCCCTGGGCAAGAGCTGTCTTGAGGACAGTGACCCTCCATGACCTCTGTCCTATGGAAAAGTGGCAAAAGATCATTTCAGGCAAAGATCTTCATCTCTGAAGGAATGGTTTAAATGTCTCTTTAGCTTTTTCTCAACCTTCTCCAGAGAGTGTCCCTTCTGTAAAAGAAGAATAGATTCAGGAGGGGCTGGTGGAGCAGAAGGCTGGCTCTGTCACTGAAATGGGAAACCAGAGTGGAGGTGTCCATGTAATAACTTACACATCCAGTAATGAACTTGGTTAGAGCAGCATCCTGTGTGGATGGCAGCTTCCCTGCTATCTTCCATTCTAACCATTCAACCCAGTTCCCATCTGAATGGTGTCCCATAGCTTTAGTATTTTCATAGTATGCCCCTTAATCTCCTTGGCTTCGCTAATACTTTATCACTATTCAGTCTCTGCTTGAGAGAGTTGCCAGGGAGATGTCCCTCCCCCTCAGCTGTCCATGCACACAAAGAGAGAGACATTCTTCTTGCTCCAAGCTAGGTGCCATCTTCCCCGTCTTATCGTGAGCAGAAAGAGTCTTGGCCATATGTTTGGTACCTGATCATGGCCTGTGTAAAATTCAGATGCCTTGAGTTTGAATCTCCTCTGTTTCTTCTGTACCATGTTTGTTTTGGATTGATGGAACAATTTATGGAGACGCAAGATCATCAACACTACTTGAATGTTATCTTTAGTGTGACCACTGCATTTTCATGTTCAAAGCAGAACAACCATAGAATATCTGGGGATTCTTGTTTCAGGGTTCATGGAATATAGATCTATTAGATTTATTTAGATTTTGAATGATTTTAATCTGACATAATACTATTCCTAAACAGGAGCAAAAGTTATTGCAGTATCTCTTGTGTTCTCTAGGCCGGTCCCTTAATTTGGGGGCCCCCAAAGCGGACTATGGAGGCTAGAATGCAAGTCATTTAAGAGGTAAACAGAACCGCGATAGGACCATGGGGAAGGGAAACAGGGAAGCAAAGTAACCAATGAAGAGCATGTATCAAGCCAGAAACCACTGAGGGCAACTGGAGAGTAATGTCAAGCAGGAATTTTGTGCCCTAGTGGCCACCATAGTCTGTAGTTCACTGGGACCTTTTCTGTATTATCAGGCAAGAGTGCTCCTACTTTGGAGACCAGGAGTTCTGAAATAGTGGAGCGATGAGAAGATGAGATTTGTGAGGATGAGATGCATCATGTTCCCTAGTGAGATATTGGAGATGATGATGAGTAAAGCCATTTCTGCTTCCAATTCTTGGCTCCTGGTCCAAATGTGCACCATGCCATCTAGAGCTCTGCCAGTAGTATGTGCTGTGTATTCTGAAGAAAGGTACCTCATCTGAGCTGGAACCTCAGTTCTGCCTTCAGTAAGCCTTTCCAAAGCTCTCTGAGAGAGGCTGATTCTGGGTGGTGCAGTGTCGTGTACCTAGGGAATCCCATGGTCAAGGCTCACTCCCGTATCTCCTTCACTGTAATGGGAGACCTTGGTCAGATACTGTGTTTTGGGCATCAGGAACTCTGTGATACTCTGGATAGTGCTGCGAAATGAGGTTCAGAGGGCAAGAAAGCACTCCCACAGCAGGAGCGTCTTTTTCTGTGAGAGTGATTCACATGTTTTTCTGAGACGGAAGGGTTGAAGTGTCATTGATTTGCCTCCAAATGGCTGGTTGGTCTCCTTGAGAAGAGATCTATCTCAGGGGCTCAGTGTTGGTCCGTGTTGGCAGCAGGTTGGACATTCAGAAGCAGCAATAGCAGCAATGCCCTTATTGAGTGAGAATCCATGTTGCTGGGTCCACTCATAGCCTCTTTGCCACTCTGGGCCCTCTGTACGCCTATATGCTGTGTCTGGGTTGGCAGATGACAACGGTTAACAAACATCAATCAACTGGCAGAGTCATTTCGGCTTGATCTGGGACAGGGGAAGCAATTATGACTTTTTATTGAGGTAACCACTGTCAGCCTCCTTCTCATCCATTTGTTTGTTCTTCTTCTTATAGGTAGTGATCAGTGCCCTCACTGATTCTCCTGTATATTGCTTCTATGAATGCCATGTTCTGTTACATACCTCAGAGCTCTCAAGGTCATTTCTGCATGGCTGTCATTCCAGCCTTGCCTGGCTTTGTAATAATCATGGCGCCCTGACTTTTGCTGGTTGAGGGCTGCCACCTAGCCTCTTTGGCTTCAGGAGCCCCACCATTCCATTATCAGAAATGAGCCAAGACCTTTAAATGCTCTGCCTAATGTCTGTAACTAGCTTTCAGAAAAGAGCGACTATGGGGCCTTTTACTGAGGCTGGCGTCCCTCTTGCCAGGAAACTACTAATGACCTTGGCCAAAGAGGGTCTTTTGGACTGTTCCATGGAACATCATTCCATGTTTCCATGTAGGTCTTTTATCATCACAAAATAGATTTACTCCAGTATGCCCATGGGCTGTCTCTGGGCTTTATTAGTTCCTTCTTCTACTGTCTGTCATTGCAATTAAGGTGTTTCAGCTTGACTCAGCATGGGCCCTTGCATTTTCCAAGCTTCTAGAAGCTACCATAGAAGTAAGTTCACCATCCTCTGAAGCCTTTACCAGGGTGCTAAATCCAGTATCAGTGGTAGTGCCTCAAGTCAACAACAATAAAAACTCTCCCTTACCTTGTCTAATGACCTGGTTCTCTAGATCAAGCACTCTCAAGCTTAAATCTAAATCCATGGTGCTCTCCTGACCCCTGCCAGTTCTTGGCTAATTTGTGCAGGCCCATTATCCACCTGGCTGTGTTTTGCTTAATCCCAGGTATCTGCCTGGCTTCTAGAGGAAAATGACAGTGCACCTCTGTTGCCTTATGGAGGGTGGGGGTGGGCTTGGGATAAGAGGTAACTCTCTTTATAGGAAGGGGAAGGGTGGGCTAGCCACAATCTGAAGTCTCTAAAGAATTCAGGGATATGAGGAGTAACAAAGTCCCATCCCATACTAACAGTCTCAGGTGTACAACCAGGTCTTGACCTTGGTATAGGAGAACTGCCTCTGCTGAACATTCCGTCAGCTCTGTGCCTCTGTGCTCACTGCGTCTGACTCTGCGACCCCATGGACTGTAGCCCATCAAGCTCCTCTGTCTATGGGGATTCCCCAGGCAAGAATACTGAAGTAGGTAGCCATTTCCTTCTCCAGGGGATCTTCTCGACCCAGGAATCAACCCCACGTCTCCAGCACTGCAGGCAGATCGTTTTCCACTGAGCCAGCTGGCTTCTTAGCAACTCTATGAAATCCAGAGTTTGGTCATCCACTTCTTTTGCTCTAAGGGCTTTTGGAAGGTACTAAGAGCCTTTGGAGGCTTCTGAAATTCTCTGGAATCAATCTCACAACTGATTTTTTTTTCCCTTCACACTTTTTAATGGGTTGTTCACTGCCTCAGCTTGTCACTCTCTCTTTCTAGTGGCTCACAGTGACTTAGCACCAACCAGACAGTGCTATTGTTGTTTTCATTTTCTTTCATATCTACCCATGCCTGCTTCTCAAACAGTTGGATGATTTCTCTGGCTGGGAGAAATGCTACTAGAGCATTCTACCAAGTCAACCTGGAGAAAACTTCAACAATTGGGCTGCCACCTTGTGCACAGACAGGAGTCAGCAGACTCCCAGTCAAGGGCGAGATGGTAAGGACTTTGGGGCTTTTTGAAGACCAAACAGTATCTGCAGCTCTCCTGTTGTAGTGCAAAAGTAGACAATATGGAAATGAATGCGTGTGGCTGAAAGCCAATACAACGTTAAAAAGAAGAAAACAGGTGGTTGTAACATTCCAACTCTATGACTCTGGTAAAGGCAACAGTATGGAGACCGTAAAAAGATCAGTGGTTGCCAGGAATCTGGGGATGAATAGAAGAAGCACATGGGATTTTTAGGGCAGTGAGACTATTCTGCCTGATACTATAATAGTGAATACATGTCATTATACTTTAGTCAGAAGACATTGAACACACTGCAGAAAAAGCAAACCATATTGTAAACTATGGCCTATCTTTAATAAGATTGAGCCAGTATTGCCTCATCAATTGTAACAAACGCACTGCCTTAATGCAAGATGTTAACAATAGGGTCACGTTTGGGTGGGATATGAGAGGATTCTGCTCAATTTTTCTGTATACCTAAAACTGCACCTTAAAAAGTCTATTAATTTAAAATAACCTGAAGTTAAATTAAAGACTTTTGCATACAGATTAAAACAACAACAAAACAGGTGGCAGGTGGGATCTGGCCCTTGGGCCTGTGTTTGCCCAATCCCCCCAAACCCCCTCCCACACACACCCCAAACCCCCTCCCACATCCCCCCGCATAGGTTGTCCCTGTGTGACATAACACCAGCATAAAGTTTGCATCACCAGCAGGGAAATGAAGGATCCAGTTCCCACCACCTATCTTGCTTTCTCAGACCATCCTTGGTACTATGTCAGTTCAGATACTTCAGATACCCTGGCAAAGAGAGGCTGAGATGGAATTTGCTGTGTAAGAGGCTTATGGGAGGGGCGGGTAACACCTATGAGAGATGGAGGGAGAAAACAGGATTGGCAGGGAAGGTTTTTGCACCACATTACATAGCCAGAGAGAAATTGGGCAACTCAAGGGGACTCTGGAGCCAAGATTACCTCCAGAGGAGGTGGCTGGTCAGAAATGGCAGGCAGGCCCTTGTGTCTGACTGTACTGACCCACTGGCTGAGACCTGCTTCAATGTGGGGTTAGATCCCAAAGCACTGCAGAGAGACTGTCAGCAGCTGCTCTGCTCAGAGCTCCTTGGTGAGCTCTTTCTTGAAAGGTCTGAGAGGGCCTCCCCAGGGCTGCGGAGGGTGCCAGTTTCTCTCTTTTTTTTCTTTCCAATTTCATTGAGATATAATTGACGTGTAACACTGTACTACGTTAAGGTACACAACATAATGATTTGATATGTGTGTCTATTGGAAAATGATTACCGCAATCATGATTATGTAATATCCATCCTTTCACACAATTAACAAAATTTTTTCTTGTTATAAAAACTTTTATGATCTACTCTCATAGCAGTTTTCAAATATACAACACCGTAGTACTAACTGCAGTCTCCATGCTGTGAGTCACATCCCTGAGGGTTACTTATCTTATAACTGAAAGTTTATGCCTTTTTGACAACTTTCACCCATTTGCCCATGCCCTGCCCCACCCCTTCCTGTCTGGCAACCACATATCTGTTGTTTCTATTAGGTGGTTTTTTTTTTTTTTTTTTTTTAAACATTCCACATAGAAGTGATATCATACAGTATTTGTTTTTCTGTTTGTCTTTATTTTACTTAGTATAATGCCCTCAGGTCAATCCAGGTTGTCACAAAAGTCAAGATTTCCTTCTTTTTCATGGCTAAATAACAGATGACCCTTGAAAACATGGGTCTGAACTGTGCTGATCTACTTACACGTGGATTTTTTTCAGTAAATAACCATGAACAGAGAGGGCTAACTGTTATACGCAGATTTTTAAATTAATTTATTTTTTAATTGAAGGATAATTGCTTTACAGAATTGTGTTGGTTTCTGCGAAACATCAACATGAATCAGCCATAAGTGTATATGTGTCCCCTTCCTAATGAACCTCCCTCCCCCCCCATCCCACCCCTTTAGGTTGTTACAGAACCCCTGTTTGAGTTCCCTGTATGACTATACAGCAAATGCCCATTGGCCATCTATTTCACATAAGGTAGTATAAGTTTCCGTGTTACTCTTTCGATACACCCCACCCTCTCCTTCCTCCCCAACTCTGCCCCCGTGTCCATAAGTTTGTTCTCTATGTCTGTGTCTCCATTGCTGCCCTGCAAATAATTTCATCAGCACCATCTTTCTAGATTCCTTGTATATGCATTGAGTGAGTGAAGTCACTCAGTCGTGTCCGACTCTTTGCGACCCCATGGACTGTAGCCTACCAGGCTGCTCCCTCTATGGGATTCTCCAGGCAAGAGTACAGGAGTGGGGTGCCATTTCCTTCTCCAGGGGATTGTCCCAACCCAGGGGTCGAACCCAGGTCTCCCGCATTCCAGGCAGAGGCCTTAACCTCTGAACCACCAGGGAAGCTTTAGTATATGATATTTGTTTTTCTCTTGCTGACTTACTTCACTCTGTATAATGCACTCTAGGTTCATCCACCTCTTTAGAAGTGACTCAAATGCATTCCTTTTTCTGGCTAGTAATATTCCGTTGTATATGTGCTTCTTTATCCATTCATCTGTCAATGGACATCTAGGTTGCCTCCATATTGTAGCTATTGTAAATAGTGCTGCAATGAACACTGGGGTACCTCTGTCTTTTTCAATTTTGGTTTCTTCAGAGTATATGCCTAGTAATGGGATTGTTGAGTCACATGGTGGTTTTATTCCTAGTTTTTTAAATCTCCATACCGTCTTCCAGAGTGGCTGTATCAATTTACATTCCCACCAACAGTGAAAGAGGGTTCCCTTTTCTCCACACACTCTCCAGCACTTAACTGTTTGTAGACTTTGTGATGATGGCCATTCCGACCAGTGTATACACGGAGTTTTGACTGCAGGAGGTTGACACCTTTAACCCCCACGTTGTTCAAGGGTCAACCGTATTCCATTGTATGTTTTTTCACTTGCTCTTTACCCATTCTTCTGTCCGTGGACGTTTCCATTGTTTCCATGGCTTGGCTACAGTGGATAATAACACAGTGAATATGGGCATGCAGATATTTCTTTGACACAGGAATATCATTTTCTTCACATATATACCCAGACATCAAATTTCTGGATCATAGTTATTTTTTTTAATCTCATGTATCTTATTTAAGTCTCTGTATGATCATATATCTGAAGTGAATCTCTTATAGGCAGCATAATTGGATCTTTTCAGAAATCTATTTAGCCATGCTATGTCATTTGACTGGAGAATTTACTTCATTTACGTTCAAAGATATTATCGATAGGAATGGAGTTACTATTGACACATTGTTCATTGTAATGCCTTTGTTCTTACTCTTTTTCTCTTCCTTTGTAATTTAATGATTTTTCTGTAGTGGTATGCTTAGATCCCTTTTTCTTTATCTTTTGTGTATTTTTTAATAGATTTTTACTTGTAATACCATAAAGCTTATATAAAATATATTTATAACAGTATATTTTAAGCCAATAACAACTTAAGTTTGAACACATAATATAGCTCTGTAATTTTACCTTTCCCCCCTCATGTTTTATGTTTTTGATAGTACAATTTATATCACTTAGCCTTATATAGCCATTAACAAATTACTGTGGTTCTAGTTACTTTTACTACTTTTTAGGTTTTAATCTTCATACTAGATTTTTAAGTGATTTACTCTGACCATTACAACATTAGAATATTAGAATATTCTGAATTTAACTATATATTTACTGGTGAGAGTTATTCTTTCATATTTAGTGTCCTTTAATTTCAGCTCAAAGATGTCCTTTTAATATTTTGTAGGGCAGGTTTAGTGCTTGTCTAGAAAACTATCTTACCTTCAATTCTAAATCACAAGTTTGCCATGAAAGGTATTCTCGGTTGGCAATTTTTCCTTGCACTTTGATAATATCATGCCACTCCCTTCCAGCCTACAAAGTTTCTGCTGAAAAGATCAGCTGATAGTTTTGTGAGGTTCCTATATATGTAACAAATTGTTTTTCTCTTGCTGCTCTTCAGATTCTCTCCTTGTCTTAACTTCAGTCATTTAAATCATAACATTTCTAAGCAGAGTCTCTTTGTGTTTTCTTATTTTAAATTCTCTGGGCTTCCTGGATCTAGATGTCTGTTTCCTTCCCCAGGTTAGGGAAGTTTTCAACCATTATTCTTCAGGTAAGTTTTCTGACCCTTTCTCTTTCTATTCTCCTTCTGGGATCCCTATAACGCAAATGTTGATCTACTTGGTGTTGTCCTACAGGTCCTTTAGACTATGTTCATTCTCTTTATTATTCTTTTTTTTGCCTGCTGATGAGATGAATTCCTCTGCCCTGTGTTCATGTTTGCTGATCTTTTCTTCTACTTTATATAGTCTGTGGTCAAACTGCAAAAGTTCTATTAACTTTTTCAGTTCAGTTATTATATTCTTCAGCTCTGTGATTTCCAGTTGGTACTTTCTTATATTTTCTCTCTCTCTTGAAATTCTCACTTTGTTTGTGTATTGTTCTCCTGACATGGTGAGCATCTTTGTAACCATTTTTGGGACTCTTTATCAAGTAAATCACCTTTGTTTCATTAAGGTCTGTTTCTGGAGTTTTATCTAGTTCTTTTGTTTGGAAAGTGTTCCTGTTTATTCATTTTCCTTGACACTTTGTGTTGATTTTTTCACTGGAAATAGCTACTCCTCCCAGTCCTAAAGGAATGGTCTTATGTAGAAAGTGAACCTTAGCAGCCCTAGTTCTTAATTATCTCTCAAATATTTGTGGTTGTTTAAACTGCCTCCTTTGTTTTAGTGGCTCCCAATATTTTTGAGTGTGCCAAGACCTGTCAGTGTCCCAGAGGGAGGATCTCAGGCAGCACCTACATGCTGGTTAATTGGAAGCTGGAACCTCAGGCAGCAGTTTCTAAAGTGTGCAAGTAGATCTCTTTCAGAGAAAGACTGGGAGCTGGGTGTTTTTGTCTGCTCGCACTGCACTGAGTCCTGGGGAGATAGCTGCTTAAGAGCTGATTCTTGTTGGCTACTGTCCAGTGGGACCTGTGAACAGAAGCCCCACTGGCTACCATAGCCATGTGATCAAAGAATGCATCTTCTGGCCAAGATACAGAAAAGTCAGTGCTCCAGACATATGCAAAAGCATCTTTCAGGGAGATGTTAGTGACTGTAACAGGGCAGAGAAAGGATCCAGACATGGCTCCCGGTGGCCTCCCTGGTCTCCAGAGAGAACCTCAGTCACCCTAGATGTGTGCTAAATTAGGAGATTAACCCTCAGGCTGTACTGTTTAAGAATGCAAATAGGCCTCTTTCAGGAAAACCCTGCAGGATGGGCATTTCTAATTGCTGCCTCTGTACTGAGCCCTGATGGGATATCCATGGGGAGTCCTCAGGGGCCTGTTAAGAACTGTTTCTTTGTTTGCTATAATCTGGTGCACTTCATGAATGCAAGCCCCATTGGCTTTCTGAGCTAGGTATTTAGGGGGGCCTCCATAGGGCTTCCCTGGTGGCTCAGACGGTAAAGAATCTGCCTGCAATGCGGGAGACCTGGGTTCAATCCCTGGGGTGGAAAGATTCCCTGGAGAAAGGCATGGCAACCCACTCCAGTATTCTGACTGGGAGAATCCCATGGACAGAGGAGCCTGGCAGGCTACAGTCCATGGGGTCACAAAGAGTCGGACACGACTGAGTGAATTTCACTTTCATCTCCCAGGTGGAAATCTTAAAATTTGGGGCATTTGATTGTGAGTCTAAACTGTTCCACCTCAGAGAGAAACTGAAAGTTGGGAGCTCCCTCCTGATGGCAGGGTGGAGTTTATAGTGAGTATGTTTCATCCTGTCCTTTTTGATGTAGGTTGTTTTTTTTGTTGTTGTTCTTATTCACCTAATGTATATGAGCCACTCGGTTTCTGGAGGTTTTTTCAGAGGGAATTGTTCTGTGTGTCTGTGGGAAGACATGAGTTCAGGAGTTTCTGATGTCACCATCTTGATCTTGGATTGGAACTGTTAACTAAAAAATAGTCACAGTCTGAAAGTAAAGTTTTTATTTTATTTGGTAGGAGTGTTAAGGACTTCAAGCCCAGGAGACAGCATCTCAGTAGCTCTTAAAAAACTGCTCTGAGGAGACAGGAGAGGGAGTCTGGCTATATAACAGTTTGCAACAAAGGGGGCAGGCAATCTGCACATCAAAGATTATTCATAAGTAGTGAGAGCTCGACAGTAAAGAAGGCAGAACGCCAAAAGAATTGATGCCTTCAAACTGTGGTGCTGGAGAAGACTCCTGAGAGTCCCTTGGACAGCAAGGAAATCAAACCAGTCCAATCTTAAGGAAGATAAACCCTGAATATTCACTGGAAGGACTGCTTGCTGAAGCTGAAGTTCCAGTATTTTTGGCCATCTGATGTGAACAGACGACTCATTGGAAAAGTCCCTGATGCTGGGAAAGACTGAGGGCAGGAGGAGAAGAGGGCATCAGAGGATGAGATGGCTGGACAGCATCACTGATGCAATGAACATGAACTTGGGCAAACTCCGGGAGCTGTGGTGAGGAGCGGGGAGGCCTGGATGCTGCAGTCCATGGACTCGCAAAGAGTCAGACATGGCTGGGCGACCGAACAACAACAGTAAGGAAAACCGGATATCAAGCTAAGGCATTTAGCATTCTTCTACATATGGGAAGACGCAAGCCTCTGGCTCACTGAATTCATTCCTTTCGTATGCACTTCAGCTATCTGGGGCCAAATCCTGTTTCCTGCCACCATAAGGGGTGGCAGGTGTGGGGCTGCTTCTTGCATCCGCTCACCAGCTGCTCAGCAGTCATGGGGAGGGTGGCAGTACCTGCTGGATCGCAGGCATTGTGTTCCCTTTGGGGAGCCCTCACTCACATTGAGAGGCCAGAAATCGCTGATGTCTGTCACATTTCTTGCCCACCAATATGGCAGGAAATAGTTCCTTTCACAGAACCCTCGGCACAGGACGCCAGTTTCTTAAGACAGTCTCCCTCAGCCTCTCAACCAGAATCATCATATAATCCTAGATCTACTTTATAACTGAGACAAAAACTACCCTTTAAGAGAATGAGAGTAGAGCGGCTGCAGAGGGCAGCAAAGACGGGGTAGACACCTGAATTCACCGTTTTTTTCTATTCTTTTACTAATGGAGGAAACTTAAAACGTTGAACGGAGGTTCCCTGAAGTCAAGAATTAGCCTGATCTCTAGTCTCTTCTTTCATCATGATCATCATCATCTTTCGTGATGCCTTAGGGTGGTTTATAGCTCATAATGTACTTTTCCCTTGCCCACTTTTTTAAATTATAGGCTGTCTTTTCTCCTGAGTGATCCAAAATTCCTGAAGCTGGGGCCTGAGTCTTAGTTTGGGTTTCCCTGAAAGAACCTGAGATAAGAATTTGGGATGACATCCTGTATAAACTGCCCCACACTTGGAAAACAGGAGTGTATAAAGGGAAGCATCAGAAAGGGACTAAGGAAGCGCCACCTTGAGGTGCAGAATCGAAGTCCACGATACAGCTTGTCACCTTTCTGCAAAGGCATGCTTCTCAGTTGTTCCTGAAAAACAACTTAGCTCTTCCAAGCTGCACATAGAAAAGGGTCTGGACTGGCAAAAGCCAAGCCCCTCAGAAGAAGTCTGGTGTGAGCCTGGGGAGCACACTGCCGGCATGAATAAGACATAAACAGCTCCTCAGGTGTGAAGTCATAAGTGGCTGAGGGCATGTACCATGGGCATCTGGAAATTGCTGTGGCCCACTTGCCTAAACTGTAAATATTCAAAATAGGTCATTCCTTTGGTTTAAAGATGTTTTGTTTAAACAGAACATAATGGTGCATTTAAGGAATGCCACATTGTCTGAATGTGAGCTGCTCCAGTGGCTTAAGGAATCAGAGTAAGTTCAACAGCTTGGCAAGTTAAGGTAAATGTGAGGACAGGGTATTCTGAAAGCAAAGCAGGAGAGACCCTTGATGTATGTTTTATTCAAATCTGGCCCCACAATGGGGCTTTCTAAAGTTACTACCAGGATACCCCCAAAGACTCCTTGAGTCACTAATTGCACGACCAATTAAAATTTCCTTGTGTCCTTGGGGGCTGATTATTTTGCCTCATTGTCTGGCTTCCTGCCTGGTGCTGGATCCTCCCCAAGGGGCTTTTCCGTTTGCCTGACAACCATCTGACTCTGAAATACAAGTATCTAAGGTCAAGATTAGAAGACGCTTACTCCTTGGAAGAAAAGTTATGTCCAACCTAGATAACATTTTCAAAAGCAGAGACATTTCTTTGCCAACTAAGGTCCGTCTAGTCAAGGCTATTGTTTTTCCTGTGGTCATGTATGGATGTGAGAGTTGGACTGTGAAGAAGGCTGAGCGCCGAAGATTTGATGCTTTTGAACTGTGGTGTTGGAGAAGACTCTTGAGAGTCCCTTGGAAACAGGGAGGCCTGGCGTGCTGCAATTCATGGGGTCGCAAAGAGTCGGACACGACTGAGCGACTGAACTGAACTGAAGGTCAAGATCTGGTCTTCCATCTTGACATGAAGAGAGAACAGTACCCACAATGGGCATTGCAGTATTTTGGAGAGGCCTCAAGAATGATTGATAGTCTATAGTTGGGTGTCTAGAATGACACCCCGTGAAGAACTGCCAGGCTAGGAGTGGGAGATGGAGCACCAGTTTCTTCAGCCCCACTGCCCTGAGCGCAGTTCTGTGTCAACACAACAGTACAGGTTTATTCACCTAGGCTTCCTGGTCACCAGCAGGTACCTTCTCACACAGGAATGTTACACAGAGATTCAGTTCAGTTCAGTCGCTCAGTCTTGTCCGACTCTTTGCGACCCCATGAATTGCAGCACGCCAGGCCTCCGTGTCCATCACCAACTCCCGGAGTTCACCCAAACTCACGTCCATCGAGTCGGTGATGCCATCCAGCCATCTCATCCTCTGTCGTCCCCTTCTCCTCCTGCCCTCAATCCCTCCCAGCATCAGGGTCTTTTCCAGTGAGTCAACTCTTCGCATAAGGTGGCCAAAGTATTGGAGTTTCAGTCTCAGCATCGGTTTACTAATGTTCAAAACCCCTACAGCTTAAAGTATGAACCCATGGGACCTAAAAGAGTATATGGGTGCAGTTTCTGCCTGCATAAAGTAGACTGTAACACAATGTACGAACAAAGTGTTCGTGCAATTAGTGACTCAAGGAGTCTTTGGGGGTATCCTGGTAGTAACTTTAGAAAGCCCCATTGTGGGGCCAGATTTGAATAAAACATACATCAAGGGTCTCTGGTGCTTTGCTTTCAGAATACCCTGTCCTCACATTTACCTTAACTTGTCAAGCTGTTGCGGAGAAGGCAATAGCAAGCCACTCCAGTACTCTTGCCTAGAAAATCCCATGGATGGAGGAGCCTGGTAGGCTGCAGTCCATGGGGTCGCTAGAAGTCGGATGCGACTGAGCGACTTCACTTTCACTTTTCGCTTTCACACAATGGAGAAGGAAATGGCAACCCACTCCAGTGTTCTTGCCTGGAGAATCCCAGGGACANTGCACCATTCACTGGACTGAATCAGTTCTGGGACCCACAGCAAGTCCAGCTCTCAGAGATGACTTACTTTGGACAAATCATTTACTCGGATGCTCCAGAGGAGGTTGTCAGTGTTAGAACAAGTGCCAGCAAGTCACTGATTATCAAATGGAGTTAAACAAAAGCCAGCTTATAAGTACAAACCACTATTTTTAATAAGTATTGAGACTTTCTTGGTGGTTCAGTGGTTAGGACTCTGTCCTCCCAGTGGAGGAGGTCTGGATTTGATCCCTGGTCAGGGAACTAGTCCCATCACTTCATGGGAAATAGATGGGGAAACAGTGGAAACAATGTCAGACTTTATTTTGGGGGGGGGGCTCCAAAATCACTGCAGATGGTGACTGCAGCCATGAAATCAAAAGATGCTTACTCCTTGGAAGGAAAGTTATAACCAACCTAGATAGCATATTAAAAAGCTGAGATATTACTTTGCCAACAAAGGTCCATCTAGTCAAGGCTATGGTTTTTCCAGTGGTCATGTATGGATGTGAGAGTTGGGGTGTGAAGAAAGCTGAGCGCCAAAGATTTGATGCTTTTGAACTGTGGTGTTGGAGAGGACTCTTGAGAGTCCCTTGGACTGCAAGGAGATCCAACCAGTCCATCCTAAAGGAGATCAGTCATGGGTGTTCATTGGAAGAACTGATGTTGAAGCTGAAACTCCAATACTTTGGTCACCTCATGAGAAGAGCTGTCATTGGAAAAGACCCTGATGCTGGGAGGGATTGAGGGCAGGAGGAGAAGGGGACAACAGAGGTTGAGATGGCTGGATGGCATCACCGACTTGATGGGCATGAGTTTGAGTGAACTCTGGGAGTTGGTGATGGACAGGGAGGCCTGGTGTGCTGTGATTCATGGGGTCACAAAGAGTCAGACACAACTGAGTGACTGAACTGAACTGAACAGGGAACTAGACCTCACATGCCGCAACTAGAGATCCCACATACCACAACAAAGATCGAAGATTCTGTGTGCCATCACAAGATCCAGTGCAGCCAAATAAATAAATACTAAAATATATATATATATTGATATTATATTAATAAGAAATGAAAGTGAAAGTACAAGTCACTCAGTCATGTCCAACTCTTTGTGACTCCCATGGACTACAGCCTGCCAGGCCCCTCTGTCCATGGAATTCTCCAGGCAAGAACACTGGAGTAGGTAGCCATTCTCTTCTCCAGGGGATCTTCCCAAGCCAGGGATCAAACCCAGGTGTCCAGTACTACAGGCAGATTTTTTACTGTCTGAGCCACCAGGAAATAATCAGCACCCAAGGCCATTAAGTATTAGTTTTTAATAAGTAAAAGCATATTTAATAAGTATTTTAAAACCACTGTTTCATAATTATAAACCACCATTCTAAGTTACTTTCTTAGACTTATTTCTTAGATAGTTTAGTTTCTAAGAAAGTTATTTTCTTAGTTTAGTTTCTAGTCAAATCACCCAAAAGTTCACTGGGTTTATATTTTAGAACCAAAGTTGCTATGGTATAGTAGGTTGTTTTCTTTCTGTGGAACATATTATCTCTTAGCTCATAAAAGTCCTCCCCCTCATCACCACCATTTCCATTTTAGTAGACCCCAGAAGCAGTGCATATAAGCCAGGGACCATCATGCTTTTGGCAAAACAGCACCTCCAAAGAAGAGGGACCCATACAGATAAGATTGCTGAACCACAGTAAGGAATACCCCTCCCAAGGCATGTAAAAGAGGTCACATGCCTTAACCAGAAAACAGAGATCCAAGAGGGTAGGGACAGTCTATATCTTACCCACCTGTTTCCAGCTATGCTCATTCAGTATATGTTTGGGGCATAATCTATCTTGCAAGAGTTATTATTGTTCTTCAGTTGCTAAGTTGTGTCTGAGTCTTTATGACCCCATGGACTGCAGCATGCCAGGCTCCCCTGTCCTTTACTCTCTACCAGAGCTTGCTCAAATTCATGTCCATTGAGTTGGCAGTGCCATCCAACCATCTTGTTCTTTGTCACCCCTCTTCTCCTCCTGCCCTCAATCTTTCCCAGCATCAGGATATTTTCCTTCATAGGAAAATAGATCACATAGAGTGATCAAAGTATGGAGCTTCAGCATCAGTCCTTCCAATGAATATTCAGGATTGATTTCCTTTAGGATTGACAGGTTTGATCTCCTTACTGTCCAAGGGACTCTCAAGAGTCTTCTCCAACGCCACAGTTCAAAAGCATCAGTTCTTCAGTGCTCAGGCTTCTTTATGGTCCAACTCTCACATCTGTACACGACTACCGAAAAAACCATAGCTTTGACTATACAGACCTTTGTTGGTAAAGCGATATCTCTGCTTTTTAATATGCTATCTAGATTTGTCACAGCCTTCTTTCCAAGGAGCAAGCATCTTTTAATTTCATGGCTGCAGTCACCATCTGCAGTAATTTTGGAGCCCAAGAAAGGAAAATTTGCCACTGTTTCCATTTTTTCCCCTTCTATTTGCCATGAAGCCATGGCACCGGATGCCATGATCTTCGTTTTTTGAATGTAGAGTTTGAAACCAGCTTTTTCACTCCTTTTTCACTCCAGCTTTCACCCCTCTTCAAGAGGGTCTTTAGTTCCTCTTCACTTTCTGCCATAAGGGTAGTGTCATCTGAGTATCTGAGGTTATTGATATTTCTCCTGGCAGACTTAATTCTAGCTTGTGTTTCATCCAGCCTGGCATTTCGCATGATATACTCTGCATATAAGTTAAATAAGCAGGGTGACAATATACAGCCTTGTCGTACTTTCTCAATTTGGAACCAGTCCATTGTCCAAGTCCAGTTCTAACTGTTGCTTCTTAACCTGCATACAGGTTTCTTAGGATGCAGGTAAGGTGGCCTGGTATTCCCATCTCTTTGAGAATTTTCCACAGTTTGTTGTGATCCACACAGTCAAAAGTTTTACGTCAAGTAGACGTAGATGTTTTTCTGGAATTCCCTTGCTTTTTTCTATGATCCAGTGGATGTTGGCAATTTGATCTCTGGTTCCTCTGCCTTTTCTAAACCCAGTTTATACATCTGCAAGTTCTCAGTTCACATACTGCTGTAGCCTAGGTTGACAGATTTTGAGCATAACCTTACTAACATGTGAAATGAGTGCAACTGTATGGTAGTTTGAACATTCTTTGGCATTGCCCTTCTTTGGGATTGGAGTGAAAGGGGAGCTCAACAGAGCCATATGTGCTGATGTTTTGAAATGCAGTCCCCTCCACATTGCCATTGACAGAACCGGTCTTTCCTCTGTCCTCCCTGGGATTCATACTCTTCTGAGACCTACACCTGTTAGTCCAACTTTTGCCTCTTCCCTGGTTTATGTTTGCTCTGCTTTGGCCTTTCAGCCTCTCCTCCCCTTCTTGGGATCCTCTGTTAGTCAGCCTTTGATTGGGCCAATTAGCTTAAAGCGGCCCTTCTCTTCCCAAGAACTATGTATCTTTACCCCATAGCTGTGGGACCCCAGATGTCCTAAGACTGCATGAATCAGTCACATGCTGATCATTTCTTCCCAGGAAGCCCTCTCAGAAGCTACCCAGTTGCAGCTGCATCCAGCCAAGGTGTCTCAGGGCTCCGTGAGCTCTGCTGTGTGATTAGACACTGCCATCTCCTGGTCGAAGCACTGAGCCTGGTCCCAGCTGGTGTGTCCCAGCAGTTCACTCTTGGGCTTGTTACATGCTCCCTGTCTACACTGCTAGCCAGGATTGGAGAGATACTCCTGACCCCACCTCCCCACATCTTATAAGCCTTACAGCTTAGAGAATTAACTGCTGGTATTTCCCTGTGTTGTTGTTATTTTTCAGTCACTAAGCTATGTCCAACTCTTTGCAACCCCATGGACTGCAGCACACCAGGCTCCCCTGTCCTTCACTGTCTCCTGGAGTTTGCTCAAACTCATGTCCATGGAATCAGTGATGGTATCTAACCATCCCATCCTCTGTCACCCACTTCTTCTCCTGCCCTCAATCCTTCCCAGCAACAGGGTCTTTCCCAATAAGTCAACTCTTTGCATCGGGTGGCCAAAGTATTGGAACTTCAGCTTCAGCCATCAGTCCTTCCAGTGAATATTCAGGGTTGATTTCTCTTAGGATTGACTGGTTTGATCTCCTTGCTGTCCAAGGGACTGTCAAGAGCCTTCTCCAGCACCACAGTTTGAAAGCATCAGTTCTTTGACGCTCAGCCTTCTTTATGGTCCACCTCTCACATCTGTACATGACTTCTGGAAAGACCATAGCTTTGTCTATACAGACCTTTGTCAGCAAAGAGGTATCTTTGCTTTTTAATACACTGTCTAGGTTTGTCATAGCTTTCCTTCCAAGGAGTAAATATCTTTTAATTTCGATCAGTGACTGGCAGCAGTCACTGTCTGCAGTAATTTTGGAGCCCAAGGAAAGAAAATCTGTCACTGCTTCCACTTTTCCCTCTTCTATTTGCCATGAAGTGATGGCACCAGATGCCCCATGAACCCATTGAAAGTCCATACCTCCCTCAGAGTCCAAGTACATCTTCCCCATAGAGGGACATCAACTTTGGATCCTAGACCTCATTGTTTTATCATCAACTGAGCTGGTGAAATGAGTCATCTGAAAGGGATCTTAAAATGCACTGTTTTAATTTGGATGCATACTTGTCTTCATGTGGATTTCTAAGCAGTCTCTCTTAGTAACCAGGGTTAGATCAGGTTTTTATACAGTAGCTTTTGGAGTTAGATTTCTGATGGATGATGCCATATAAATAGAAAACAATCTCTTGTTGTTAATCTGTTTAGTAGATAAACTCCGGCAGGCATAAAAAGCCTACTTTGCTAAAAGAGAAACTGGCTAAATGAGATATTCGGCATCTCTGTTGAAGGTGAGGAGCTGAGACCAAATGTGCTAAATATTCTCTGTCATCTAAACTCTCTAGCCAGCTGAACCTGTAGATACTATCCTCTCTCCTTCATTCCTAGACTTTCAAGGCACAGGGGATCCTCATGGATGGAGCTAGCTCTTTCCTGGCTTCCCTGGTGGCTCAGACAGTAAAGAATTTGCCTGCAATGAAGGAGACCCAGGTTCGATCCCTGGGTCCAGAATATCCCCAGAGAAGGAATTACTGGAGAAGAATACTCCAGTATTCTTGCCTGAAAAATCCCCTGGACAGAGGAGCCTGGCAGGCTACAGTTCCAAAGAGTCAGACACAACTGAGCAACTAACACTCACTCACATGGAATCACCAGCTCTGCTTCAGGAATTCACTCAGGATCATAATAGGGAAAGATTTCTGTTCCTCTGGTCAGAAATAACCAGATACCCAAGGGCAGATATAGTCCCTGAAACCAAGCAGGCTTTCAGGAATTAAAAGAAACTGCCAGACATACGTGTCTAGAACTGGGTAAAATGAGCCTTTAGCCTGAAGGTCTAAATGTATAGGAAGTTCTTTCCAGCTTATACCAGATTATTCAGTAGACTTAGGACATTAAAAACTTTGCCTTAGCCTGTGTGGACCTCCAAATCTATCCCAAACAAAAGAGAGATGGGGATTCATCTGGATCAGAGGCTTTAGTTAATCTGCTTAGTTACCACGATGTTGGATATTAACTATACCCCCATGCTCATTTGATTCTTTAAAGGATTGGATAAACTCTGAACAAGCAAAACAATTCTCCTCTGCACCCTTAATAGAGATTAATTTCAACTTATCTGCTGCCGCTTTCCAAAAGACTAATGGAGAAAAGTGGTATTTGTGAAGAACTGATTAGTGGTTATGCAGCACATCCAATTCTTTGTTATTCTACATTCCAGCCTCAGATTGAAAAGAACCCTCATGTACTTGGACGATATTTTCTTGGCTTCACACACAATCACGTTTGCTGTGTTATATTTTGGTGTCACGCCTTCAGCTTTCATCAAGGGATGCTATTTTAAAAAAAAGAAAGGAAGAAAAAACAAACCCAGGCTAATGAAATCCCTCACTCTCTTTGCTCCAGGAATATGGAAGAGGTTGCTCACTGTATTCCTTAGCTCTTGCTCTAAAAATGTCCTCATGAAAATTGTCTGACAAATTTGCCTGCTCAGAGAGTCTTGGCATTCCTTAAGTAACAGGCATCATTTTTCCTCAGTTGATAAGAGTGTAATAAATAACTCTTCTGGTACGTTGCCAATCAGGAACTTAGAGCCTTATTCAAAGGTCAGAGATGCAGGCACCGAGGGGAGGACGTGGCTCATCTAGCCCTAATGGGGTTGTTTCCTCTATGGGATTGGAGACACCAGACATAGGAGGCTAAAACATCTTGCTTTGGGCTGCCCAGAATGAGATCTCAACTGTGGGGCTCCTGAACTAGTGATCACCAGAGATCATTTTGGAGGAATCTTTCCCTGCTTGTCTATGAAGTTACTGATATTGGGGCTTGTACAGGGTACACCATCAAGGTCCCTAGCTTGTAGCTGTATTACCTCTCCATAAAGGCCAAGTTATTGGCCTATCCCCCACCGGTTTGTTTTGGTTTTGTTTGTTTTTGCCACATTTTGCAGGGAAGAGGATGCTGACTTCTAGCTATTTGCAAATGTACTATCTCACATGTCTCTGGAATAATTATCTCAAGTTTTTCTCCTCACCTGGCCATTGCAAGCTGTTGCTTTTCTGTTACTGATCCTGATAAACTCATCACTTGTCACTCTGCTGGACACAGCTGTCTCTTGGTGACATATTTCCCTAAACCTGAGTCATTCCACATTGACTATGGTTAGATTGTTATCCTACAAAAGATCTCCTAGAGATGGGTCAAGGTTTCAACAAAATAGAATTCCCAGTATGTAAATATGTTTATATGTAAATCTAATACTTCCTACCTTAAGTATATCACAGTATCAAAATATTATGTGATGTTAAATTGATCATTATACCAACTATGATTTTCTTTTGGACCATAGTTTTGATTTGGATCATAATTTTTAAATAAGTACATTAACATAATAAGCAAATTCTAACACAAGAATGAACGCTATTAATCTCCATCATCAGCTTGACTGCCATGACCCCCCCAACAGAGAGTATCCTTTCAAAGATATTCCAGATCTATACAATTATTAATAAGTTTTTATTAAAATCTTATAAATTCATGATGAAATTATTGAATTTTCTGTAGTAAGGTCTAACTCTAATATCTTGGAATGGGATACTTCCTTAGCAAGAGTAGCTGACATAATTATTGGCAACCAGCCTGTAAAATTACAAAGATATTATTTATGAACTGGTCAGTTGTGGTAGCCCCATCATTTTAGATATCCTTTGCCTTTTATCACAGTCTTCTTGATTTCATACTTTGGCATACATTTTCCAGAAGATTAAAATCTTTAACTTACCCTTAGGGCTTGATGAGTAAATGAACGATAATTATAAAATATACTTGATTAATAGAGTTCATCCAAAAGCAGAGTGGTGCTCAAAGTTAATTTATCTGGAACCACTTTAATGTCTCAAGTTGTGTAATATGAAAAAGTAATGTGGGTTGTGATTCTTATCAACATTTTGTTATTGCCTGATTAAATACCAAGCAAGCCCTAGATTTAAAGAGATGCCAGTTGATGATTAAAAGCAGCCCCACTATCTAATGAATTCCATAACCAAGTTAGTTTCCTCTTGAAATATATATTCATGGGATTAAAATCCCCTCAAAGCCAAGTCAATGATGGAGCTACCATCTTGTCCCCACTATCTGGGACAAATAACCCTTGGTCTTCCTCACACTGGACATTCTGGCAGGATAAGCAGGGAGGTACAGAAGCTCAAGGACTCTTCAGTAGCCTTGCCAGACTTTGCTTAGAGTTGCACTCAGTTTAAGCAGCTTCCATGCAACCTTACTTCTTTCCACGGGAGATTAGATATGCAACGTAGCCTACTGGCTCTCTCAGCTTCATCCAGCTCTCTCTCCGTTTTCTCTGATAATGTCTGACTTCATCCATATATAGTGGGCTATGTCACATTCTTCAGGGTGTCCTTCATGCACTTCATGTCCTCGGATCATACCCTCATGACCTCAGATCTCTTTGAGCCAGACTGTAACCCCCTAGCTGCCACTCTGACCATCTGCTGATGACAGCGATTGTGTCCCTCTAGGTTTCTGATGCTTACGCACTATCGCCTGCCTCTACTGTTTCAAAATCTGATCATGCTCTTTGCTCCCAGTGGTGCCAGTCTTAGAGTGGCATCTCCTACTGTCAACTCTGGCTGGGGCAGCCACCACCGAACTTCTTAGTGATGCTGATGCCTTCCTCATTAGCTCATACTCAGTGCTTTGGTACACAGTGTCTCCACCATGCCATCCTGTGAAGCAGTTTAGGCTGGATGAAACTCTTGAAAGGACTGACATCTTTATCTGGTCATAAGGGACCCTGATGCTACCTAGAGATATGACCCGAGGGAACGACGCAAGTGCAACAGTAATGAATGACCTGGAGGTCTGGCTGTCTATTTTGCTGTCTGTCCTCCAGCCCCATTCATACTCGATCCTAGTTGTACTATTCCACCCATCCAATCCAAAGAATTTGTGGGTTCTGTTTTAACCCAGTTTATGAAGGGCAATGTTGGCTGCGTCGTCACTTGATATACCATGTTAGATGCTCTGCCTACAGCAAGGCCCAATAGTGAGCCAGAAGCTGTTTTTCAAACAGTAATTCTCCGCTGCCCAGAATGAGATCTCAACTGTGGGGCTCCTGAACTATGTGATCACCAGAGATCATTTTGGAGGAATCTTTCCCTGCTTGTCTATGAAGTTACTGATATTGGGGCTTGTACAGGGTACACCATCAAGGTCCCTAGCTTGTAGCTATGTTACCTCTCCATAAAGGCCAAGTTATTGGCCTATCCCCCACACGTTTGTTTTGGTTTTGTTTGTTTTTGCCAAATATTGCAGGGAAGAGGATGCTGACTTCTAGCTATTTGCAAATGTACTATCTCACATGTCCCTGGAATAATTATCTCAAGTTTTTCTCCTCACCTGGCCATTGCAAGCTGTTGCTTTTCTGTTACCGATCCTGATAAACTCATCAGAAAGTGAAGAGGAGCTGAAAAGCCTCTTGATGAAAGTGAAAGAGGAGAGCGAAAAAGTTGGCTTAAAGCTCAACATTCAGAAAACGAAGATCATGGCATCTGGTCCCATCACTTCATGGGAAATAGATGGGGAAACAGTGGAAACAGTGCCAGACTTTATTTTTTTAGGCTCCAAAATCACTGCTGATGGTGACTGCAGCCATGAAATTAGAAGACGCTTACTCCTTGGAAGAAAAGTTATGTCCAACCTAGATAGCATTTTCAAAAGCAGAGACATTACTTTGCCGACTAAGGTCCGTTTAGTCAAGGCTATGGTTTTTCCTGTGGTCATGTATGGATGTGAGAGTTGGACTGTGAAGAAGGCTGATCGCCGAAGAATTGATGCTTTTGAAGTGTGGTGTTGGAGAAGACTCTTGAGAGTCCCTTGGACTGCAAG
>SJYT01015449.1:83446-102333 GCA_006410635.1 Cephalophus harveyi | reverse complement strand
ATTCATGGGGTCGCAAAGAGTCGGACACGACTGAGTGACTGAACTGAACTGAACTGTCACTCTGCTGGACACAGCTGTCTCTTGGTGACATATTTTCCTAAACCTGGGTCATTCCACATTGACTATGGTTAGATTGTCCAGAACCCTAGTAGACTAGGTTATGATTCTACCATTGAGACTTATGTGAATTCCCCATGGCATCCTTCTGGCCCAAAAAACTTCCTCTGGGGTAGAGTTCCCTTTCTCCCTAATCAGCCTAGTACACTCCAGCTGGGTTATGCTGTGACTGAAATCTAATTGACTGAGTGTAGTTCTGGCAGGGGGTTGGGGTTCTGCACCATCATGAACCCCATTAACTAATCTTTAATAGGGAAGACTGCCCCTGGAGAGGGAAATGGCAGCCCACTCTAGTACTCTTGCCTGGAGAATCCCATGGACAAAGGAGCCTGGCGGGCTATGGTCCACGGGATCACAGGGAGTCGGACACGACTGAGCGACGGAGCACAGGGAAGACTGGAAATGTTCTGCAGGATCATGGTTCCAAGGGATCCAGGAATTTGAAAGTGACCCCTTCTGTCCCAACCAGAACCTTGACTTTGGTCTTCCATACTTGCCTAGCTGAGAACTGAACCTTCTTTGGAGCTCTGCTTTCTTTATGATTAAGTCCAGGGCCTGGTCCTCCATTTGCTCTGCCTTCTGGGGGTGATTCAGACGGTAAAGAATCTGCCTGCAATGTGGGAGACCTGGGTTTGATCCCTGAGTTGGGAAAATCCCCCAGAGGAGGGCATGGCAGCCCACTCCAGTATTTTTGCTGAAGAATCCCCATGGACAGAGGAGCCTGGTGGGCTACAGTCCATGGGGTCACAAAGAGTTGGATCCGACTGAACAACTAAGCACACAGCGCTGGTGAAAGAGAAAAGAACCTCTTCAAAAGCTAAGTGTGAAAGCCAGAAGTCCTCTTTATAGTATCTAATTATGGATTAAACACTCAACTTTTGGTTATTTTCCCAAAATACTAATTGTGTTTAGCAATATGTGGTTAGTATTTCCCCATACTTCTCAAATGCCTGATCCAGTGCACCCACTAGTTCATTTCCTTCCACTTCACCATCAGTGAAATTTTTAACAATTTCAGCCTTTGAAGAATTCAGCCTTGCACCAGGAGTTATCAGTACACTGCCTATCACCAGTGATGGAGTCTATACTAGTTTTTAGAACAGCTGTAACTGCAAACTGGGTGGCTTAAAACAACAGAAATTTTATTTTGTCATAATTATGGAGGCTTAGTTCAGTTCAGTCGCTCAGTCGTGTCCAACTCTTTGTGACCCCATGAATCCCAGCATGCCAGGCCTCCCTGTCCATCACCAACTCCCGGGGTTCACTCAGACTCACGTCCATCAAGTCAGTGATGCCATCCAGCCATCTCATCCTCTGTTGTCCCCTTCTCCTCCTGCCCCCAATCCCTCCCAGCATCAAAGTCTTTTCCAATGAGTCAACTCTTCCCATGAGGTGGCCAAAGTACTGGAGTTTCAGCTTTAGCATCACTCCTTCCAAAGAAATCCAAGGGCTGATCTCCTTCAGAATGGACTGGTTGGATCTCCTTGCAGTCCAAGGGACTCTCAGGAGTCTTCTCCAACACCACACTTCAAAAGCATCAATTCTTTGGCACTCAGCTTTCTTCACAGTCCAACTCTCATATACATACATGACCACTGGAAAAACCATAGCCTTGACTAGGACGGACCTTTGTTAGCAAAGTAATGTCTCTGCTTTTGAATATGCTATCTAGGTTGGTCATAACTTTCCTTCCAAGGAGTAAGCGTCTTTTAATTTCATGGCTGCAGTCACCATCTGCAGTGATTTTGGAGCCCAAAAAAATAAAGTCTGACACTGTTTCCACTGTTTCCCCATGTATTTCCCATAAGTGATGGGACCAGATGCCATGATCTTCGTTTTCTGAATGTTGAGTTTTAAGCTTCACATCAAGAGGCTAGATCTGTCCAAAAGCAATGTGTCATCAGGGTTATATTTCCTCTGAAGGCTCCTGGGAAGAACCCTTCCTTGCCTCTTTGGGTTTCTGATGGCTCCAGATGTTCTTGGCTTGTGGTAGCATCGCTCTGCTCTCTGATTCTGTCTTCACATGGCCTTCTCTGTGTCCTCTTTGTCATTGGAGTTAGAGCCCACCCTATTCTACCATAATCTCATCTCAACCCTTAACTAAAATTATACCTGCAAGTATTGTTTCCAAATAAGATCACTTCCTGAGGTTCTGAATGAACATGAATTGGGGGACAGTGTTCATCTCACCACAGGGTGCTCATGGCCAGCTGACTGGTGATGTTTCTTAGCACTGACTTTCTTGGATCATTCCTAGGGACCCAACTTGCAACAGCTGGGTCCCCATGGGCATAATATGCTATTATTATGATACAAATAACAGCATACAGGAAGTTTATTAAATGTTGCTCTTAAACTAAACACAAATTTGGACTGCCCTTGGTTACATAGCTTCCCTGATGTCTCAGACAGTAAAGAATCTGCCTGCAGTGTAGGAGACTGAGTGTGATTCCTGGATGGGGAAGATCCCCTGGAGAAGGGAATGGCTATCCACTCCAGTGTTCTTGCCTGGAGAACTCCATGGACAGAGGAGCCTGGTGGGCTACAGTCCCTGGGGTCACAAAAGAGTCAGAAATGGCTGAGTGACTAACACTTTCACTTTTCACTTTCATAGTTTCGAAAGGCCTCACGAGAGTTCTCAGGAATCTCTGAAGCTGAGAGGATCCCTTGCTGTGGTTCTGAGTTGGATCAAAGGGGCAGAGGCATTAATAAGTAGGATAATCGGTCATTGAATGTGGACTGTTCTAGGGAGACTGTGCTGTCAGACAAAGTGCTTCTCCTCAGGCAAGACTTCAAGACTGACAGCTGAACACTCTCAGTAGTGGTTGAAAAGTACTTCCCTCCTGAAGTACTCGTGGGTGACATAGGATGCCATCCACTATACCTATCATTGATCAAGATTGAAAATTAACTTATTTTTATAAAACTGAAATATTTTAGGCTATTGTTTTCATTTCCAGAAAGATACACCAGAAGGGGGAAAAGCCTAAGAACTCTTGAAAAGAAATAAATATTAGATGGATGAGATGACTGAAGGCAAGTTTTGAGACATACACATTGGAAGGTGGAGGGAACACTCACCCAAAATGGAAGTTCCTCCACCTGAAAACTGGGAGGATGGAGATTGCGCACTGGTGATAGAGGAGTTTAGGGAAAGGATGTGGGAGATGCCTTAGCACCTCTCTCTCTGATCTGTCTGTCTCTGAGAAAGGTATGTGTTCTCATCTGTTCTGCTTCTCTATGCCATAAGCTTTTCAGGGGCTGGACCTTGTTAGGGAAACCTGCCAGAATCCAGCTTAACCTATGCTGAGTGGGTAAATGTAACTTTGGGTGCAATATTTGCAAGTCTTTTTGACCAAAAAGCTAAACTGCATTTCTCCCAACAGCTTTATCACCTAAAAAAAAAAAAGATTAAAAAATAATAATAACCTCTACATCAACGCTTCTATGTCCCAATCTGTTCTGAAGTCAGGGGAAGAAGAGTGGCTCTATTCACAGGTCCCTCCTTCTAACTCCTACATGGTCATCAGTATTAGTGATGAAAGAAACACTTTCTTTTCCTTTTCACTTTTGAAACTCTAAAATGTTGCTGTAGCGAAAGTTGCATCTCAGTCCAATAACCATGTGTATCCACTCAGAGTGAAGCACAGACAATTGAGCCTGCTCCTGCTTGAAAAGCAGGCAGGCACTGAAGAGTTTTCTCTCATCAGCTCTATAAATCATTTGACACAGATTCTAGGGCAAGCTTCCAGCTATGACTCCAAAAGCCACACCGTGGATTTTCTTTTTAGATACAATTGAAATAACATTATAATTAGTTTCAGGTGTACAAGGCAATGATTCGATGTTTGTGTATATTGCAAAATGATCACCATAATAGTCCAGCTAACATCTGTCGCTATACATTGGTACAAAGAATTCTTTTCTTGTGATGGGAACCACTTTACTGCTGCTGCTACTGCTGCTTAGTCGCTTCAGTCGTGTCCGATTCTGTGCGACCCCATAGACGGCAGCCCTGCAGGCTCCCCCGTCCTTGGGATTCTCCAGGCAAGAGTACTGGAGTGAGTTGCCACTGCCTTCTCCAATGCATGAAAGTGAAAAGTGAAAGTGAAGTCGCTCAGTCGTGTCCGACTCTTCGTGACTCCATAGCCTGCAGCCTACCAGGCTCCTCCACCCGTGGGATTCTCCAGGCAAGAGTGCTGGAGTGGGGTGCCTTTGCCTTCTCCAATCCACTTTACTAGCTACTTTCAAACAAGCAATACCGTATTATTAACTGTAATCATCATGCTATAATTACATCTCCATGACTTACTAACTAGAACTGGAAATGTGTACTTCTTGACCCCTTTCACCCATTTCACTCACCCCCACCTCCACTCTGGCAACCACCAATTTGCTCTGTTTCTATGAACACAGGTGTTTGGTTGGTTGGTTGAAGATTCCACCTGTAAGTGATAACATATGGTATTTCTCTTTTTCTGTCTGACTTATTTCACTAAACATAATACCCTCCAGATCCACCCTTGTTGTTGTAAATTACAAATTTTTATTTTTTTATTTTTGGATGAGTAGTATTCCATTGTGTATGTATATGTGTATATATATGTGTGTGTGTGTGTGTGTGTGTGTGTGTATCTTTTTGAATACATGTTTTCATTTTCTTTGGATATATACCCAGAAGTTGAATTACTGGGTCAGATGATAGTTCTACTTTTCATTTTTGAGGAAACCCCATGCTATTTTCCACAGTGGCTATACCAATTTACATTCCCATCAACAGTGTACAGTTCAGTTCAGTAGCTCAGTTGTGTCTGACTCTTTGAGACCCCATGGACTGCAGAACATGAGGCTTCCCTGTCCATCACCAACTCCCGGAGTTACTCAAACTCATATCCATTGAGTCAGTGATGCCATCCAACCATCTCATCCTCTGTCATTCCCTTCTTCTCCTGCCTTCAGTCTTTACCAGCATCAGCGTCTTTCCCAATGAGTCTGTTCTTCACATCAGGTGGCCAAAGTATTGGAGTTTCAGCTTCAGCATCAGTTCTTCCAATGAATATTCAGGACTGATTTCCTTTAGGATGGACTGTTTGGATCTCCTTACCATCCAAGGGACTCTCAAGAGTCTTCTCCAACACCACATTTTGAAAGCATCAATTCTTCAGCGCTCAGCTTTCTTTATTGTCCAACTCTCACATCCATACACGACTACTTGAAAAACCATAGCCTTGACTAGGTGGACCTTAGTCGGCAAAGCAATGTCTCTGCTTTTTAATATGTTGTCTAGACAGTGTACAAGGGATCCCGTTTATCCACATCCTTGCCAATGTTTGTCTTTTGTGATCTTTTTCATGATAGCCATTTTGACAGATGTGAAGCAGTATCTCGTGGACTTTGGCTTGCATTTCTCTGATAATTAGCAATGTTGAGCATCTTATCATGTGTCTATTGGTCATCTGTGTGTCTTCTTTGGAAAAATGTCTGTCCATGTGTTTTGCCCATTTTAAATTGTGTTGTTTACTTTTTTGAAATTGAATTATATGAGCTTTTTATATATTTTGGATATTAACCCCTTATCAGTAATATCATTTGAAAATATTCTCTCCTAGTCCATTGGTTGTCTTTACATTTTGTTAACGGTTTCCTTTGCTGTGTAAAAGCTTTTAAGTATAATTAAGTCAACTTTTTTTTTTAATTTTTGTTTTCTCTTTAGAGAAAGATCCAAAAAAAGATATTACTACAATTTATGTCAAAAACCTAGACAGCATATTAAAAAGTAGAGACATTACTTTACCAACAAAGGTCTGTATTATCAAAGCTATGGTCTTTCCAGTAGTCATGTACGGATGTGAGAGTTGGATCATAAAGAAGGCTGAGCACTGAAGGATTGATGCTTTTGAACTGTGGTGTTGGAGAAGACTCTTCAGAATCCCTTGGACAGCAAGGAGATCAAACCAGTCAATCCTAAGGGAGATCAGTCTTGAATATCCATTGGAAGGACTGAAGCTGACATTCCAATACTTTGGTCACTTGATGAGAAGAGCTGACTCATTGGGGGAAAAAAACCTGGTGCTGGGAAAGACTGAAGGCAGGAGGAGAAGGGGATGACAGAGGATGAGATGGTTAGATGGTATCACCAACTCAATGGACGCAAGTTTCAGCAAGCTCCACAAGATGGTAAAGAACAGAGAAGCCTAAAATGCTACAGTCCATGGGGTCACAAAGAGTTGGACATGACAAAGTGACTGAGCAACAACAAATCCCTACCTATGTTTTCTTCATGAGTTTTATGGTTTCCAGTCTTATATTTAGATCTTTAACTTGTTTGGAATATTTTTATATATGGTGTGAGAAAATGTTCTAATTTCATTCTTTCACACGTAGCTGCCTAGTTTTCTCCTCAATACTTAGTGAAGAAACTATCTTTTCCCCATTGTATATTCTTGCATTATTTTGTAGATAAAGTGACCGTAAGTGTGTGGATTTATTTCTAGGCTCTCTATTCTGTTTCACTGATCTATGTGTCTGTTTTTTTCCAGTACCATACTGTTTTGAGGACCATAGCTTGGTAATAGAGCCTGAAATTAGGGAGCACGCTACTTATAGCTCTGTTCTTCTTCTTCAAGATTCTTTTGCCTATTTGGGGGTCTTTTGTATGCCAAACAAATTTTAAATTTATTTGTCCTAGTTCTGTGAAAAATACTGAACCACAAAAGACCCCCAAATTGGCAAAGAAATCCTGAGAAAAGTGTCCAAAGTTGAAGGTATAATCCTCTCAAACTTCAGGGATACTGCACTGTAATAAAAATGGTGTGATATTGGCACCAGAATAGACATACAGATCAATGGAACAGAATAGACAGCCAGAAATAAACCCACACACCTATGGTCAATTAACCTATAACAAAGGAGACAAGACTATACAATGGAAAAAAAAAAAAAAACAAGTCTCTTAAAAGGTACTGCGAAAACTGGACAGCCACATGTAAATCAATGAGATTAGAACATTCCCTCACACCATATACAAAGAAAGATACACTCAAAATAGTTTTAAAGACCAAATGCCATAAAACTCCTGGGGGAAAATAGATAGAACACTCTGACATAAATCATTAACAATATTTACTTGAATCAGTCTAAGGCAAAAGAGATAAAAGCAAAAATATACAAATGAGACCTAATTAAACTTAAAAGCTTTTACACAAAGGAAATAATAGACAAACAGCTCACACAGCTCAATAACATTTTAAAAAATGCAATTTTTAAAAATGGACAGAGACCTCTTGAGAAATATCTCTTCAGAAGACATACAGATGGCTAACAGGCACAGGAAAAGATGTTCAATATCACTATTAGAAAAATGCAAGTCAAAACCACATGGAGGTATTGCCTCATAACTGTCAGAACAGCTATCATCAAAAAGTCCAGAAACAACAAATGTTGGTGAGAATGTGGAGAAAGGGAACCATCTTGCACTGTTTATGGGAATGTAAATTAGTGCAGCCACAATGAAAAGCAATATGGAGATTCCTTAAAAAGCTAAAACTATAACAACCATGTGATCCAGCAATTCCACTCTTGGGTTTGTATCTGGAAAAAATACAAACACTAATTTGAAAAGATACATGCACCCCAATGTTTGTGACAGTGCTATATACAATAGCCAAGACACAGAAGCAATCCAAGTGCCCATCAATATCTGATCGGATTAAGAAGATGTGGTATATATGAAATAAAATATTACTTAGCCATAAAAATTGAAATACTGCCACTTGCAGTAGCATGGATGAACCTAGTGTTACGCTTAGTGAAATAAGTCAGAAGGAAAAAAACTGTATAACCCCACTTATAAATTCATATGTATATGCAAAACAGACTCACAGATATAGAAAACAAACTTGTGATTACCAAAAAAAGAGAAGGAAGTGGGGAGGGAAATATTAAGAGAATGGGAATAGATAAGCAACAAGAATATACTGTATAGCATGGGGAATTATACCTATTATCTTATAATGACCTATTATGGAGTGTAGTGTGCAGTACTAAATCATTATGCTGTACACCTGAAACACAATATTATAAATCAACTATACTTCAATTAAATTTTAAAAATAAAGAACAGTAATGGATTGCAATCCATTGAATTATATAAGCACATACTAATATAAACACATTAGAGAGAAGGAAATGCCTGCCCTTACAGTTGAATATCAACTAATAAATGTAGAAGAAATGAGGAAAATACCAAACCATTTGGCAACGATTACAATGATGATTGATTCAAGTGGGAATTGTCAATGGATGCTAAGGCTGATCAGAGAAGGTAATGGCACCCCACTCCAGTACTCTTGCCTGAAGAATCCCAGGGACAGGGAAGCCTGGAGGGCTGCCATCTATGGGGTCACACAGAGTCGGACATGACTGAAGTGACTTAGCAGCAGCAGCAGCTAAGGCTGGTGGGTAGATATTTGAAATTGGGCCAGGATCCCATTTCTTATTAGAAAACTTACCACAAAGGACTTCCCTGGTGGTTCAATGGTTAAGACTTTGCCCTTCAATGCAGGGTGTGTGGGTTTGATCCCTGGTTTGGGAGCTAAGATCCCACATGCTTCTCAGCCAAAAGTCAAAACATAAAACAGAAGTAACATTGTAACAAATTCAATAAAGACTTTGAAACTGGTTCACGTTAAAAAAAAATGTGTTAATATAAATCTTTGCACAAAATACTTCTCAATTGCTAAGGAGGAAATGGCAGGCTTCTCCCTGTGTAAATTCACCAGACACCAACTTGAGCAGGTGATCAGAGCTAACGTAAACAGTAGTGGGTGGGTCAATGTCATGTGGCTCCTGATGTGATAAACTGAGAAGAACACAGCGTCACTTCTGAATAGCATTTTCTATTAGTGTTGACATCCTAATATAAAGCCACAATGCAACCATTCATAAGTAAGAGAGAGTCTTTGTACTCTAGATTTAGAGGTGAAGGTGCATCATGTTAGCAACTTGCTTTCAAGTGGCTCAGAAAGCAAGTAATGGCAATAGATATTCATATAAAGTTGCTTATACAGCAAATACATTAATAATTGGGAAATCTTGATGAAGGGGATATGGCAGGACTTTACTGTCATTGTAACTTTTTTGTACATTTGAAATTTTTTAATTTACTGAAATATCTTTTTAAAAATCATATTTGTGATATAAAATGGTTGGATGATTTGCATTTTGGCAAGGAATTGGAAAAACAGCTGCATAGACTTCTAGGTGGGAAAGTACATAAAAGTGCAATTTCTTATGGAGGGCAGTTTGTCACTAAAAAATTTTAAAAATGCATATACACTTTGACTCAGTAATTCTACTTTTAGGAATTAATGCTACAGATGTATACATCTATGAATATGGGGTATACTTCAAGTTGCATAAAACACAAATAGTCAAGTACAATGTTGTGTGAAAATATAACCATTTGTGTGAAAAAGAACCCATGCATGCATGTTTACTTATAATTACTGATAATATCAGAATAGAAAAGAAGCTGGGTGGCTAGGCGAAATGGTAGCCAAGATACTTTGTCTATCATTCTAAAAGTTAAAAAAAAATCATAGATATAGGAGAGGTGGAGAATTGAGGCTGTTTTTAGAATTGGTCTTAGATTCTACCTCTTCATGAGAGGAACTATAATTTCCCCATCCCTTGAATCTGGACCTTGGCCAGTTGAGTGTGGTAGAACTGACAGTGTGCCAAGTCCAAGCCTGGGTATTAGACCCATGCAATTCCCATGAGAACTTGCTCAGGGAATCTGGTTAGAAGATGAAATACATAGAATAAAGCCAATAACCCCAGCTGAGATCATTCTTGACTAGCCAGCACAAGCCAGTCACCAGACTAAGCCTAGCCAGGACCAGGTTGCCAAGTTAAACCCAGCAGGACTTACCCAGTGGACACATTCTCTTGTGATCATAATAAATGGCTGTTTTAAGCCACTAAGCCTGTGGTAGTTATGGGGTTGCTAAGAGTTGGATACGACTGAGAGACTTCACTTTCACTTTTCACTTTCATGCATTGGAGAAGGAAATGGCACCCACTCCAGGGTTCTTGCCTGGAGAATCCCAGGGACCGGGGAGCCTGGTGTACTTCCGTCTCTGGGGTCACACAGAGTCAGACACGACTGAGGTGACTTAGCAGCAGCAGCAGCAGTGTGGCAACAGATTATACCCAGCATGAACCCATTCTTATTGGGTCCTAAGTGAGCCTTGGTGTCTAGCATTACTTACCTCCTGCTGCAAATCCAGAAGTGCAATAAGTGAAAGTGAAGTCACTCAGTCGTGTCCAACTCTTTGTGACCCCGTGGACTGTAACCTACCAGGCTCTTCCATCCATGGGATTCTCCAGGCAAGAATACTGGAGTGGGTTGCCATTTCCTTCTCCAGGGGATCTTCCCAACCCAGGGATCGAACCCAGGTCTCCTGCATTGCGGGCAGACGCTTTACTCTCTGAGCCACCAGGGAAGCCCTGAAGTGCGAAGGTGTACTTGGCACCTTTCATCTTGGCAACCAGGCCTGGGCACATGACTGGGCTCAGTTAATCAAATGAAACTTTGACCCTGCTTTGCTGCATCCGCTAATGAAAGTGTCAACATTCTCCAGTGCCTTATTTCTTGGTGGTGTTTGTTCCAGATATACTGATTGCAGAATTGCCAGCCACATGAGGTCCTAGCACCAATGCCTTTATCTTCAATTGGCTCTTGTGGGGAGCTTTCAGCTCTGCCCCTATTTACACATTTTCTCAGCCTGATCTTCCTGCTCCTGAAAATAAGAAGGTATTAAGTAGCTCATGGAATTAAGTTTATTTTCTGTTTATGAGCCAGTGGGCCTCTTCGCTTTTAAATGGAACACCATTCATTTAGATTTTTGAAGTTGATTAGTCAGGAATTTGCTGGTGTGGACAGTCCAAACTATCACACTGGTGAAGTTAGAATAAGAAGGTAGGGGAGAATTTTAGGAATGGGGATAGTATTAATGTTCCTCTATGTTATTCTCCTTTGAAACATAAACATCTCAATTACTATGATACAGTACAAAGCAAGACAGACATCATTTATTGTTGGCCTTTGCAATGGAAATACATTGTACCAAGACTCAAGTCCTAGCAACCTTTTAAACTAGGATTGACCAGGATTCAAGCTTTGAACTCATATCTTTAACCCATTACTTCAGGATTGTTTTATAAGTTTTAACTACTCTCACACTGTCCTGAAAAGCAATTTAGAATCCCATACACTGAGATGCCTTCTATTGTCCCTGAGAAAGTGCCTTGGACACAGATATATCAAGTAACTCAGGAAATCTTGAATCAGACAAGAAATTGGCTAACTACCAATTTTCCCATCTCTTGGCTAACTTTGTCTCCCAATTAGTTTGAGATTCAACAGAACTAGGACCCTGGCTAAGTTTCAGCTGGCATTGATTCAATCTTTAAATCTCTCAAATCTATCCTGTCTCATCCCACAGTATAGGCCCTCATCTCTCATCTAGATGATTCCTGAAACATGAGACAAGATTGGAGGCAAGAGAGACTGAGTTTTTTCAGGGGACAGGCCTTCTGCGATTTGGTTTTTCTTACTTCCCACTGCAACTCCTGCCAATCCCAGGATAGAAAATAGACATTCGTCTGATTGTACCAATTATTTTCAGAACACCAAGCGCTTGCATGCTGTTCCCTGTGATTAGCAAGCCCTCCGTACTTGAAAAATGTCTACTCATCCTTCAATTTTCAACTCAAGCATTACCAACTATGTCCATCTCCAAGCAGAAAAGACTCTTCACCTTCTCTTATAGCCAAGCTATCCATTTAACCCTATCTGGTGGCTCAGAGGTTAAAGCGTCTGCCTCTAATGCGGGAGACCCGGGTTCGATCCCTGGGTCGGGAAGATCCCCTGGAGAAGGAAATGGCAACCCACTCCAGTATTCTTGCCTGGAGAATCCCACGGACGGAGAAGCCTAGTAGGTTACAGTCCACGGGGTCGCAAAGAGTCGGACACGACTGAGCGACTGAACTGAACTGAACTGATCCCTACTGTGGAGTATTAACTTCTTTGTTGTCGTTCCCATTGTTTAGAGTTCTTTTGTATCCCCATTACATAGGCTAAATGTACTAGAGTACTCAGATTATGCCTATGGGCAGCCTTGGATAAATAACCAAGAAAAGAAAAGGGGAAAAGGAAGAGGGGAGAAAAAAAGAATCTGAAGACCCGGGGCCTCAACTCTCTATTCCAAAAAAAACTTGTAATGTTCATCCTCCCAACAAAAACGTCCCTGACGTTTAAGAACCATACTTAGCAAAAGAGTGACAAGATAAAAATACATGACAGTTACTGCCTTGGATTTCAAAAATTACTCAAGAAATCTATCAATCACATTAATAAGAGTCCATTCTTCCTTATTAAGTATATAAGCTGAAAGGCTGGCAGTGTTTCATGGAAACTTTATGATCACTGGCGTCAGACATGGTTTAAATCTGGCCTTAGATAAATTTCTTGCCCTCTGTATCTCTCAGTTTCTTGAACTGAAAGGATTGTATTGCACTGCTAGCAATCTTTCATACATACACACACAAACACACACATATACATATCCTTAAATAGTTTTGTAACTTTTCCAGTGAACAGGCTTACAAGAGCAATGAATTGGGCACAACCAAGATTTTCATTACATGGAAAAGTGTTTTTTTAATCACATTGTCCTTACTATCTAGTTTTATATAGCATTTAAAGAATACTGATGGCATCACTGACTCGATGGACGTGAGTCTGAGTGAACTCTGGGAGTTGGTGATGGACAGGGAGGCCTGGCGTGCTGCGATTCATGGGGTCGCAAAGAGTCGGACACGACTAAGCGACTGAACTGAAGTATAACTGAATGTACTTAGAAACCTGTCCATGTGTTCTTTCATAGGGAAAATATTGATCATATGCAATTATGATCTTATTGATCATCTTGAAAAATATCTGTATATAAAGAGGTACATATATATGTAAAGTGCTTAGGGGTACAGTCATCAAGACCAAAGTGTGTAATATATGAAGGAGGAAGAAAGCGCTACAAGAGAAAAATAATTTCAGTAAACAATTCTATTTCAATTGATATAGTCCATTGAAGATGCCATAACAAACTACCACAAACTGGATGACTTATAAACAGATATTTTTCACAGTTCCAAAACCTGGGAAGTCCATGATAAAGCACCAGCATTGTCACGTAGCAACTGCCAACCAAGAAAAGTTTACCCAGCAAAGTTATCCTTCAGGAATGAAGGGTATATAAAGCTTTTTGTAACAACCAAAAGCTGAGGGAATCCATCACCACTATACCTGCCTTACAAGAAATGCTGGAAGATGTTTTTCATGTTAATATGAAAGGATGCTAACTTCTAATGTAAGCTTATGAAAGTATTCATCACACGTGTAGGGGCTTCCCTGGATGCTCAGTGGTAAAGAATCCACCTGCCAGTGCAGGAGGCATGGACTCCATCCCTGATCTGGGAAAATCCCAGGTGCCATGGAGCAACTAAGCCCATTCACCACAACTATTGAGCCCACACACCCTAGAGTCCAGGAGCTGCAACTACTGAGTCTATGCACCCTAATGCCCATGCTCCACAACAAGAGAAGCCCACGCATCACAACTAGAGAAAAGCAACAAAGATCTAGTTCAGTAGGTCTAGTACAATGAAGGCCCAGTACAAAAATAAATACACACACACATACATCACACCAATAACGCTAAGTATATAGTCAATTCAGAATACTTTTAATACTATAACCACTTAACTCTAGTATGGCAGTTAAAGGACCCTGTGGCTCAGCTGGTAAAGAATCTGCCTGCAATGTGGGAGACCTGGGTTCTATCCCTGGGTTGGGAAGGTCTCCTGGAGAAGGGAAAGACTACCCACTCCAGTGTTCTGGCCTGCAGAATTCCATGGACTGTATATGGGATCACAAAGAGTTGGACACAAGTGACTTTCACTCACTGCCCTACCTCCCAGTCAGTGCCCTGTCACTGCCCATTCTGGCCATGGCTAATGCCCTTGGGTTGTAATTTGACCAAAGCTCCCAAGGCAGCCCTGGTTTTGGCTAACCCACCTTGGCAGCTGGAACTGGAGGGCCCACTGCAGGCCAGGACTTCTGGTTTTGCTTCTTCCTGGCTAGAGGTGTTGCAAGATGCTGTGCCAGAACAGTTGCCCCTTTGGATCAAGCAAAAGTTTTATTACAAGCTCACAGTCAACGCTAAAAACATTTGGAAGTATTTTCTCCATTGCATGCTATTTCCCAAAGGATGGATACCTTGGATTGTATTAATATAAAGGGATTATTGCAATGATGACCTGAATATTTCCCTATGGTGCAATCCAGTTTATCGCATTTGAGCATGATGGAACAATTACTACTACAAAGCTGAGTTTCTGTTCTGTACACAGATTAATGGCTGGATCTGTGGCAGGTTTAACAGCCGTTATCTGTACTTACCCTCTTCATGTGGTTAGACTACACCGAACACTCCAAGTGAAAGAGGAACATACTTATACAGGAATTGGTCATGCTTCCAAAACAGGCTGAGCAAAGGAAAGTGATTAGCTTGCATTTTACAGAGGTCTGATACCTGCTGTATTGGGAATGGTTCCATAGGCATGTGTTTGGTTGGTTGGCTGCTTTTTTCCTTCTGGTCCCTTTCCTGTGCTCCCTACATTCTTGGCAGAACTTCTGATAACAGTGAGTCCCCTACATACAAACCTTCAATTTGCAAACTTTCAAAGATGTGAGTGTGTGTTCACATGTCCCATCATGTTAGTTCCTGTGTCGGGCGTACATTGTCACACGTGTGCATCTTCTACAAGTGGTTGTGATTGTGTGTACATCACTGTGTAGCACTGTAGAGAGTACAGTAGCACAGTATCTTTAGTTCAAGCCCAGGATGTCTAGAAGCAAGCATAAAAGAAGCGGTGATATAGCTGGTACTACTGATATAGCTGGTAAGTACTGTACTGTAAGATTAAAAATATTTTTGTGTTTTCAAGAGTATTTGTTTGCAAAGCTTTATAAACCTATCATAATGCAGTACTACTATATAGCCAAATATATTAGTTGGGTACTGAGGCTTACTTTGTTGGACTTACGAACAAATTGGACTTACAAATGTGCACTCAGAATGGAACTCATTCATTTGTAGGGGACTTACTGTATCCTAATGTCTTTGTTTTGAAAACTCACAAACATACATTGCAATGGTGTTGCTGAAATGATAACACAGTGTCGTTGTATCCTACCCATTTGTTGTAATTCTTTGGTAATTGTAATTAGGAACTGCTCTTTCAGAATTTGAAAAGTGCCTTACAATGAAGGTGACTATAAAGTATGCTTATGGACACCATGGAATTCAAAGGGATCATGGTTTCTCTCTTAATTATACCCACTGTGTTCTTCCTCACGCAGTGGCTTTTACAATACATGAACTTATGAAGCAGTTTTTTCACCTCAACTAAAAAAAGTTATGATTTCCTTAAACTCTTTGAGAGAAAAATGAAATCTTAATCTGTGGGAAGAACATACTTGAAGAGAGACATTTATCCTGTCACAGAAAACCACTGGTATTTTAGCACTTGATTTTTTTATTCATCATAAATCAAAAGTGCTTACTATGGTTTCTGATGCTGAAAGTTATACCTTGGAATATTGGGGGGAAAAAAACTTGTAAGCTGATGCTGGCTAATCAATAGGTTAATTGAAATCATTTAAAAGTATTATTTGGAAGTAGGATTAATTTAAAACAGGATTTAAGAGATTGCCATTAAGGCTACTTAAAATATGAAAATAGAGCTACTATTATATGATCCAGCGATCTCACACCTGGGTATATACCCAGAAAAGACAGCTAAAAGATCCATGAATCCCAATGTTCAGCACTGTTTACAACAGCCAAGACATGGAAATACACCAAGTGCCCATCAACAAATGATTGGCTTAAAAGATTTGTTGTGTACATAATACACATACATATGTGTCTGTGTATATATACATACAATGGAATTATTATGGATTTCTCAAGTGGTGCAATGGTAAAGAATCTGCCTGCGAATGCAGGAGATGTAAGAGATGCAAATTCCATCCCTGGGTTAGAAGATTCCCTGGAGGAGAGCATGGCAACTCACTCCAGTATTCTTGCCTGGGAAATTCCATGGACAGAAGAGCCTGGTGGGCCACAGTCCAAGGGGTCACAAAGAGTTGAACATGACTGAGCACACACACATATTAAATACATACACACATTCAATGGAATTATTACTTAGCTGTAAAAAAAGAATGAAATATTGCCATTTGCAGCAACATGGACAGATTATCATGCTAAGTAAGTGATTGCAGCCATGAAATTAAAAGACGCTTGCTCTTTGGAAGGAAAGTTATGACCAACCTAGATATAGCATATTCAAAAGCAGAGACATTACTTTGCCAACAAAGGTCTGTCTAGTCAAGGCTATAGTTTTTCCAGTGGTCATGTATGGATGTGAGAGTTGGACTGTGAAGAAAGCTGAACCCCAAAGAACTGATGCTTTTGAACTGTGGTGTTGGAGAAGACTCTTGAGAGTCCCTTGGACTGCAGGGAGATCCAACCAGTCCATTCTGAAAGAGACCAGTCCTGGGTGTTCTTTGGAGGGACTGATGTTGAAGCTGAAACTCCAATACTTTGGCCACCTCATGCGAAGAGTTGACTCATTGGAAAAGACTTTGATGCTGGGAGGGATTGGGGGCAGGAGGAGAAGGGGACAACAGAGGATGAGACGGCTGGATGGCCTCACCAACTCGATGGACATGAGTTTGAGTGAACTCCGGGAGTTGGTCAAGGACAGGGAAGCCTGGTGTGCTGCAGTCCATGGGGTCGCAAAGAGCCAGACATGACTGAGCAACTGAACTGAACTGAACCTAGAAAAGCTGGATAAGTTCTTAACACACTTAAACAACCTACCAAAACTAAATAAGAAATAGAAAATATGAACCAACTAATAAAAAGGAGACTGAATCAATAATAAATACAGGAAAGCCCAGGACTGATGGCTTCACAGGTGATTTCTACCAAACATTTAAAGAATTAATGCCAATCCTTCCAAACTTTTTGGAAAAAATAAAATTTTCTAAAAATGAAAACTCATTTAAAGAGGCTAGCATTACCCTGATACTAAAGCCACATATAGGCATGTAAGAAAACCACGGACCAATATCCCTGATGAATATAGATGCAAAAATTCTAAAGAAAATATTTGCAGACCGAATTCAAGAGCACACTAAGCAGATTGTTCACCATAACCAAGTAGGATTTATCCCTGGGATGCAAGGATGGTTCAACATAAATAAATCAATAAATGTAATACAGCACATTAATAAGTGAGAGATGAAAATCATATGTTCGTCTAGATTCAGGAAAAGCATTTCAGAATTTAACATCCTTTCAAGATTAAAACACTCGAAACTTGAGTATATAAGGAACATACCACAACATAATAAAGGCCATATGTGACAAATCCATAGCAACCTCTTATTCAATGAACAACATTTTAATGCTCAGCCAAGGCAGGTCTCTTTGCGACCCCATAGACTATACAATCCATGGAATTCTCCAGGCCAGAATACTGGCTCCCTGATAGCTCAGTTGGTCTTTACCTATAATCTAGGAGATCCCGGTTCAATTCCTAGGTTGGGAAGATCCCCTGAAGAAGGGAAAGACTATCTACTCCAGTATTCTGGCCTGGAGAATTCCATGGACTATATAGACCATGGGGTCGCAAAGAGTCAGACACGACTGAGGGATTTTCACTTACAGCAGGTCTGCTATGCTCAAGTCAGGGCCCTGTTTGGAAAAATACTATCCACACTTCCCCATCCAGAGTCCCTTGAAGGGGTTGGTTCTGCAGACCCCCTGAATTCTTAAGTACACAGAGGTGGCCCACTCTTCCCTAGTAAGAACTAGCCCTTCACACTTAAGCACTGTGTTACTAAGGCCATCAGGAATGTGTGGGTACATGGGAAACCAGCATTGCTCAGAACTTCCTTCTCCTACAATATGTGATTCTGTTTGAAAGTCAGAGCTGATAGTAGAAGTAGCGACATGGGTGGGATCATATATATCCATGGGGCAATCAGAAACTCAGGGTAAATGTCTAGGCCACCAGGCAAGTGGTCTAATCCAGCAAAAATACTAGCCAAAGGGACAGGTAATCTAGAGTGGGTAGTAATGGAAGAAAAATGATGAAAATTATGCATGACCTCATGCAGCAGTGAGGGTTAGAGCTAGCGTACTGACCCTGTTACAGGTTTCCCCCCAAATTGTGACCACCTTGTATACCTCTCACATCTATTTGTGTCTCACTTTAAGTTTATTCTTACCTGTCACATCTTCAGGATGGTTCTTGGACTCTATCTAGAAGATGCTATGGGCACCCAGATTCAGTTGAGCACTTTTTAGCATCTCTGTCTCTCCCAATCTCAGAATGCACTGTTTTCCTGGTGTCCACACTCATCTCTTCTGAGGCCTGCCACTGGACTCTGGACCTGGACATGTCTGCGAGTTTGCATCCCTTGTGTTGGCCCTTCTCCAGTGATTGCTGTTCAGCATGGGCCCACAGTCCATGGGGTCACTGAGGGTTGGACACGACTGAGCGACTTCACTTTCACTTGTCACTTTCATGCATTGGAGAAGGAAATGGCAACCCACTCCAGTGTTCTTGCC
>SJYT01015449.1:54354-82793 GCA_006410635.1 Cephalophus harveyi | reverse complement strand
GCCCACTTGACTTCACATTCCAAGATGTCTGGCTCTAGATGAGTGATCACATCATCATGATTATCTGGGTCGTGAAGATCTTTTTTGTACAGTTCTTCTGTGTATTCTTGCCACCTCTTCTTAATATCTTCTGCTTCTGTTAGGTCCATACCATTTCTGTCCTTTATCGAGCCCATCCTTGCATGAAATGTTCCCTTGGTATCTCTAATTTTCTTGAAGAGATCTCTAGTCTTTCCCATTCTGTTCTTTTCCTCTATTTCTTTGCATTGATCGCTGAAGAAGGCTTTCTTATCTCTTCTTGCTATTCTTTGGAACTCTGCATTCAGGTGCTTATATCTTTCCTTTTCTCCTTTGCTTTTCACCTCTCTTCTTTTCACAGCTATTTGTAAGGCCTCCCCAGACAGCCATTTTGCTTTTTTGCATTTCTTTTCCATGGGGATGGTCTTGATCCCTGTCTCCTGTACAATGTCACGAACCTCATTCCGTAGTTCATCAGGCACTCTATCAGATCTGGTACTGCTGCTGCTGCTAAGTCACTTCAGTCGTGTCCGACTCTGTGTGACCCCAAGGACGGCAGCCCACCAGGCTCCCCCGTCCCTGGGATTCTCCAGGCAAGAACACTGGAGTGGGTTGCCATTTCCTTCTCCAATCCATGAAAGTGAAAGGTGAAAGTGAAGTCACTCAGTCATGTCTGACCCTCAGCGACCCATGGATTGCAGCCTTCCAGGCTCCCCGGTCCATGGGATTTTCCAGGCAAGAGTACTGGAGTGGGTGCCATTGCCTTCTCCGCTATCAGATCTAGGCCCTTAAATCTATTTCTCACTTCCACTGCATAATCATAAGGGATTTGATTTAGGTCATACCTGAATGGTCTAGCGGTTTTCCCTGCTTTCTTCAATTTGAGTCTGAATTTGGTAATAAGGAGTTCATGATCTGAGCCACAGTCAGCTCCTGGTCTTGTTTTTGTTGACTGTATAGAGCTTCTCCATCTTCGGCTGCACAGAATATAATCAATCTGATTTCGGTGTTGACCATCTGGTGATGTCCATGTGTAGAGTCTTCTCTTGTGTTGTTGGAAGAGGGTGTTTGCTATGACCTGCAGTGCGCGGCAAGGACCCATCAGTGTGATGCTGTGGACCCCAGAACCCTAAGCCAAAGAGATACCAAGCAGTAGAGGGATATGTTCCAGACAAAGAAACAAGATAAGATCCCAGAAGAACTAAGTGACATGAAGATAGGCATCTACTCCCAAAGAGTTCAGATTAATAAAGACAAAGAACTCGGGAGAATAAGTGCACAGAGTGAGAAGCTAGAAGCTTTAAGCAAAGAGTCAGAAAATATAAAGAATAACCGATTTAAGAATACAATAACCGAAATGAAATACACACTAGAAGGAAAAAAGAGTAGACTAAATAAAGAAAGAACAGGTCGAGTCACGGAAATCACTACCACAGACCAGAAAAAGAGACCGGAAAGAAACGAGGACAGTTCAAGAGACCTCAGGGACAATATCAAGGGGACTAATGTTTGCATGAAACAGGTCCCAGAAGGAGAAGAAAGAAAGAGCCTGAGAAAATATTTGAAGGTTTACTAGCTGAAAATTCCCTAACCAGGGAAAGGAAAGAGTCACCCACATCCAGGAAGCACAGACAATCCCATACAGGATGAACTTAGTAGGAAGACCTTTGGGCTCCCAGAATTGAGAGTTAGGAGCTTGAGATGTACTCCTCTCCATCTCTCCAAGAGACAGGCCATGTCATCTCATGAGACAGAATTTTTACAAGCATAACTGACTGATCATCAAGAAGCTGGGCTGCTTTTACATGATGGGAGCAGGGAATCATGTATGTTAAGCCCAGGTGACCCTCTTGACCATCTCCTCAGACTTCCTTCCCTTGCCTCACTGTAACTCAGGTACGGTCAGCAGCTCAGGCTTGATAAGGATCTACTAGTGAGGATTCAGACCACACTGATGATAGTTAGGGTCACACCACACCAATCTTCAGATGAGGTGAGAGCCAAGAGTGAAGAGAATTTTGAGGGGAGAAGGGAGAAGACAGGTAACAGTTGTGACCCAAGATCAAGCCCCCCAAGGCAAGCTGTATTTCACCCCACTCACACCCTCTGAAAGGGAGGCCTTGGGAACCATGATGGGCTGCTCTGCGGACCTGGTGGAGAAGAGGATCTGTGAGCACAAGGGGGCCTCTGGTGACCATCAGACCCACACCCCACGGGCTGTTTTCAACCAGTGACCGAGTGCAGCAGGGACCTGGGGAAGGTCTCTCCCTGGGAGACCTGGGTCTGCTGAGGGGGCATTTCTGGTCTCTCAGTTGCCATTGATGACACCAAGGCACTTAGTATTGCAGCACAATCTAGCTCACATCCTATCCAACATTTATTCCCTCTTTCCTTCCCTGGGTTAGACCTGCATTGTAATTGATGGCTCCTACAGATTTGACTCATTGAAAAGGACTGTGATGCTGGGGAGGGATTGGGGGCAGGAGGAGAAGGGAATGACAGAGGATGAGATGGCTGGATGGCATCACTGACTCGATGGACGTGAGTCTGCGTGAACTCCGGGAGTTGGTGATGGACAATGAGGCCTGGCGTGCTGTGATTCATGGGGTCACAAAGAGTCGGACACAACTGAGCAACTGAACTGAACTGAACAGATACTCCAGTTCCCTCTAAATTTCCACTGTAGGCTTGTTTCTCACCACACACAAAAAAGCAAAGGTTTCCAAATATCAATCCCCTCTTTGCATCTACATAGCCCAGATTGCAAAACGGTATAAACATTTAGATCCCACTTAAAATACTAACAAATATATATAAGACACCTTTATATCTGTATAACTTATGCCTGCAGATGCCCCCAAAGCTTTTCCATTCAGAGAGACAATGACCACCAGGGGAGGGAGGTAGAAGGGATACTCCTGAATGACCTCATCACTGTGGATATTCATTCATCCCGTAATGAGAGGATAAGCCTGAGATAAGGATACTTCTTTCCCAAAGTTTGTCAAGAATAAGGATTAGGAGATAGGGGAACAATTTGCCAAGTTTCATCATATTTTCATGGGTCCATTTCTTTTCAATTCTTCTGTTCTTGCCTTCTCATGTTCCACCATATGCAATTTCATTTTTCTGTTGACCCAGACGAGCTACATCAGGGATGGTTGTGAGTTGTCAGTTTGTGGCAGCCATCAATATCTCCATCCTGCCTCAAAAAACAGATCACTGAGCATCTGAAATTTAAGTCGCTATAGGACTCAGCCGTCAGACCAGGGAAGCCAGGACTCAGATCTGTTTCTGTAGATAGAAGGCTCACTGGATCCAGATTGACTGTTACCTAGGCAACTCTACAGATCAATGCTAGCACAAGGGTTGATGTTAATATCCATGAGATTTCTCAACTAATCCTCTCTTTGGCATACTTTTTCTTAAAGCTTTCTCCTTCCTTGCTGTAAGTTTTATCATTTCCAGACAGAAGTCCCAGAAGTGGTAGTGGATTCCTAAATTTCCTCGACTTGGAATATTCATGACAGATTGTTTCCAAAGCACTACTAACTACCTTGTCTCAAAAATGGCACCTATGTTGGTAAACTCAACTGTAAGCAGGATAGCCATGTGGATATAGAACTTTTTATGTTGGCCTAAGAATAGATTTTCCAGCCTCTTTGGGGTTTTTTTTTTCCCCACTCTCCCCTGACCCATTGTGACTTAGTCTGAAAAGCCTTTAAAACATATCTACCACTTAAATCCCCAAATTTAAGCTGCAAATTGGTTTTAATACTGCAAACAATGGAGAAATCCAGTTTACTCTAATACCCACATCTTTGTGACAGTCCACTAAGCTCTATCACTTAGGATTGTTTTGCTTGCAAGTGAGAGAAAAGCCTAACTGTAATTTCCTTGAGACAGGAAGACACTGGCTTACAAAATGAAGATTCAAGGTGTTTGATCCACTGAGGCTGAATCAAGATGTCAGTTTTTCCAAGAACCAGCCAGCTTTCTTTCCTCATCTCTCTTCAACTCCCAGTGGTTTTTCACATTCACTCCTCAGGATCCACATGGGGACCCACATAAGACCCCAGGCTCCCACCTTCCAGGAAGCTCTCCCTTTCTAACAGCAAATGCTCTAGCCTTCATTATCATTCAGATATATTTTCCAAAAGGCCTTCTCAAAAAACAAAGTGGACCTTTCCAGCAATCTCTTCTTGGATGATAGGGGCTGATTAGACAGCATGTCCCCCACCCTGGGTTAGTCATTGTGGACATCATCTATGGGAGGGAAAGTGGACACTCTAATGAGCTAGTCATAACCCATGACCAAGACTAACAGACTAGATTGAAACCAATTCACAACTTAGATGATTTCCTAAAACAAAGTCAGGAATAGATGTGACTAAAAATGTGGGAATAAACATGGAGGAAGGATCTGACAAGTCTCTTCTCTAAAACACAAGCTCAGTAGGATGGCTGGCCTCTGAGTTCACACCTCCTATCTCCCTGAGGTGATCCCACTCTGAAAATTCCAGGTCTAACTTTAATATTAACTCTCATCCTAAGGGCTTCCCAGGTGGCCCTAGTGGTAAAGAATCCACCTGCCAATGCAGGAGATGCAAGAGGCACAAGTTTGATCCCTGGGTCAGGAAGAGTCCCCAGAAGAGGGCATGGCAACCCACTCCAGTTTTCTTGCCTAGAGAATCCCATGGACAGAGAAGCCTGGCAAATTACAGTCCATGGGGTCGCAAAGAATCGGGCACAACTGAAGTGACTTAGGATGCATGCATGCATCATCCTTTGAGACCTGTTAGTCGGCCTCCATGATCAAGGGCAAGGAGACAAAGTCTTAACTACCATTTGGTATTGGCTTACCTACTCAAAGACATGAAGTTTAGCTTTATGATCCATTTCTAAGTTAACATTGGATAGGGGCAACACAGTTCACCAACACCTCCTAAGGAAATTGTAGATAAACTACAATAGTTACTGTGAGTTCTCTCATTCATGTGGCCCCAAAGATGACCCAATAACAAAATCTGCAAAACATCTCAGAACAGTGCTTGCATTGTATTTCCAATAACTTTCCCAACAACACATCCAGCCACTTGACCTGTTTTACAGAAGACTTACCGAGTTTAAACCTATCACACCAGGAACTGAAGCATAGAACTAAGAGGGAAAATGTCTCAATTTCAACTACAGCTGGATCAGGAACCGTTAAACCAGTTGATAACTCCTGATCCCCTGGGCTCGAGGAAAACTTGAAGATTCAAACCTTCCCTCAGAGGTAAGCAGGTTTCCAAGCCTCTTTGGGGGAACTCAGCAGTTGGCAACACAGCTCTAAATTTCTTACACTTAACGCCCTATTTCAGTATCTACAGATCCATGTCCATACCAAGAGGGCCCCTGTAATAGACATAAGAGCCAGATGAGAGCTGGCAAATATTAATAGTTTGGGCACATGTAAAGGGAACTGTGAGCCAGATACAGCCAAGGTCACTTTCTCTGTTCTGCCACCCTGCACTGGGTCCTAAGGAATCTCCTGTGAACCCTAGTGCAAAAGCCTAGACTTGCACTCAGGCCTCCAACCCTCTTGCCCACCAGGAACAGGAAGGAAGACTTCTCCCTAACCACGAGGCAGGGTCATGTCCCATGTGCACCCATCACATGGAGGTTCTGCCCAAGGCCCTCCGACCTCCTTCAGGGAATGAGTTGCCTCATGTCCTGTGAGGTCATCACGTGCTACACTCAATGTGGCTGTGCCTTCAGAGGGCCTTGATGTCTCCCAGGAAATCTGATATTCTTCTCAGCTCCAGACCAGAGAGGAAAAAAAAGCATTTAGTCCCATCATGTCATAACCGACAGTGAGCTTCCCAGAATAGCTTCTGACATGTTAAATGGAGTATTTAAAAACACAACTAACTCTTGCCTCTTTCATTCCTCACATACCTTCTCTGCCAAGGTTTAATTTCTGCTCAGGACCACAGATCTCAGACTTTAGGTTTTGGCACACAAGCAGGTAGTATTCATAATGGTGGCGGATGAGATCGCCACATTCCAGTGCCAAATGCGTGGATGTCAGCGGTGGCCACTCAGTCCTAACAGCCAGTAAATCACTGAGATAGAAGAGGAAAAAAAATAGACAATCCTTCCTGGATGCTCACAAGAGGGGGGGGTCCAGGGCAAACTGCAGCCCCCTAGATTGGAGAGACAGGTAAACACAGGGAGCTCCTGCTCACATGAGCAGGAACTCAGGGAAAAACCCAAGGAGAGCGAGCAGGGGGAGGAAAACCTGAACTATACTTGATCAATTACTGAAAGTTCAGGGCAGACACACTTGAGACTTAAAAACTCCAGTGGGACCCAGCCATAGGAGGCCTTCAGACTATCATGAGGTTCCCATGGACGAGTCCATGGGGTTGCAAAAAGTGGGACATGACTGAGCAATTTTCACTTTCACTCTTCTCCACAGGACCTAAGCTGGGTTCCCACCGTGAAAATCTGAGTACAATCTGCTCTTGTGTCTGGCAGGGAAAGGAGAAAACGCCATTTAGAAAGGTCAGTGCATTCTGTTAATAAGACCTACCCTCAGGGAACTAGTACACCAGATTCTCACCCTCACATGAGAACTTATGTGACCCAGAGGGAAATACCCAACTCCAACTCAATCAAGCAGCTTGGCCTAGCCTCAGAGGGAGAAAAACTACTGATTAACTCTTGTGAAGGTCATAGTTCCAAAGCACAGAAACTGAAACACTTAGACCTCATCCTATGATAAGGGAGTACTTCTCCGATTTGTTACCAGACTAATCAAAGTTCTACTCAGAGTATTTTTACCCGACACATCACACCTTGCTATCACACACACAAAAATTGCAAGGTATAGAAAAAGACAAAATGATAGAAGAAAAAGCACATTATCTTTTATATTATATCTATTATACCCCCCCTTTCTTCTGTCAATCCCCTGCAAGGCATGGTTTCCACCACATGGGCATTCCTCAGAACAAGCTTTCCAGAGAAAAATCTACTCATAATGGGCAACACGTGGGCACATTGGACCTCAAAGTAGAACAAAATCCTGAGAACTTCAGCAACAAAACCAAATCATTCTTAATTCTACAGCAACACTATGATAGGAGACAGTGTTGAAATCTTAAGTTCTATCAAGAAAATGACTTCATTATTACAAGAAAAATGAAAATGACTTTCAAGAATAAGTTCAAAAGCTATAACATACACCCAGAATCCTGGTCCAACAAGCCCTTCCTTTGGAATATACTACAGAACAATCTTCAGAGCAACCAAAATGACTCTGAGATGCCAATATTTAGACTACAGATGGTCTCCAGTTCATTAATACTACAGTTACACTTGTGTTCAGTGGAAACCACAGAATGAACCACTTTCCCTAGTCCCTGGAAGAGGAAAGTAATGAAGACATCCTGTAGTTGCTGAGTCAGTCAGTTAACTGTACCATCTCCACAGAATGGCTGAGGTCACAGTTCATTTACATCAACATCTGAACCTGTTGAATCTACATACCCTGAGTCTGCATACCACAGATATATGCCCATCCATGTGATGACCTGGAGAACCACTTCCTGAAGTTACAAGGCCTTAAGAGGAGTGGCTTCCTGAGCAAACAGTGCAGATAAGACAAGCCCCAGACTAGCTGGGAGAGGCCTTTCAGAGATACTCAGCCTCAAGTTGAACAGGGTCACCTAGACTCAGCACAGTTCAACACTGTATTTCCTGTCTTCGCCTGACTGTTATCCAGGATCTTAGCAGTTTAGCCTCATGTCCACTGGGGATATGATGCCGCTTGTTTCAAATCAACATTTCAATATCTGCAATACCATAACCAAATTATATTCTATTATTTGGTATTTTGGTTATGAATATAGTACTGTAGCTTTCTAGAACAAAAGATAGAAGTAGAACAGGTTTTCTCACTATTTTACCATGTGATCCGCTAGGAGAGGAGGTGCTTCCTGTCCCCACAGCTACAGGCCCTGCAGGATTAGTGGTTCTGACCCCCCAAAGAAGAAGACTTCCACCAGGAGGTACAGAACAGGATCCAGAGACCTAAAGCCACAATTGGTCAGGCTACAGACCTCATGCCAGGAGGCAAGTAGACCAAAGAAGTGGTAAATAAGGCAGAGATCACTGACCCTGAACATCATGAAGAAACCAGTTTCTACTACACAAAGGGGGACCGTGTATAGACTTATTGGGTTTAAGTGGCTCTGTTAGTGAGACTCGTGACAAGTACACTTATGCAGGAACCATCATGTGCTTAGACAAAGTAGCCAAGTGCTTGGATGCTCCATGGATATGTAATATATGTGTCCTCATATGAATAAGCAGAGGGACTGGCAGAGGATCAAGAGGCATTTAAAATGTGTAGTTAAAGAGGGAGATGAGTATCTGTTGCAGTCTAGAAACTCCTCATGGCAGCTGTGGGAATAGTGGCTTCTCACACTAATCACCTTATTGTCAATTTCCTTGTACAGGTCGATTCTTCAAGTCAAGAGAAGAGAAGTGCACTCACTATGGGGCACAAGTGGTTCCAAATAGAATAGTGTTTCCAAGAGTGAGCCAAGTAGACCGAGCCGACACTCGCAGAGTGAGCAGACCCACCCAGAGGAAACCTACAGACACACCCACGTGCCAGTGTTTCCTGTGTGTCTGTTCTGCCACAGGTCAATGCTGTGCAGGGCCGGCCAAGAGTCCTGGAGTAAGTGGCCCAGCAAGAACCCTCCGTCAGTGAGAACTGGTGGCCTTCCCTTTCAGAGTCTGCCTAGATCGTTCCTCAGAATTGTCCTGGCAGAGGTGGCCCAAGTGATCCCCAGTGGTCATTCCACTCATGTGTTGTAGTGGTTGACCTGCCTTCCCTGATTCACTTCCGTAACTCTGTTTCCTGGCATCACCTTCCAGGAATTGACTTGCATCCAAATACTCGTCTCTCCTGTTGCTTTTCAGGAAACCTAACTAGACTGAAGTGAATCTGAATTGATTGATTGTAATTAAAAAAGGCTTTAACCCAAATGTAACTCAAATAATTGATATATTTATCTGGGACTCAAAGGTAGAGGTCATTTCAAAGGTAGAGGTCATTTGGCCATTTAGAAATCAAGGATGCTGTATTTTTCCCAGCCTAGTAGAAGAATCATAAGCATGCTAGGCCTGGCCTGTCTGCTTCTTGCCTGTCATGTTCATAAATGAACATATGAGACTGATTACTTGGATATGCAGATGACATCACCCTTATGGCAGAAAGTGAAGAGGAACTAAAAAGCCTCTTGATGAACGTGAAAGAGGAGAGTGAAAATGTTGGCTTAAAGCTCAACACTCAGAAAATGAAGATCATGGCATCTGGTTCCATCACTTCATGGGAAATAGATGGGGAAACAGTGGAAACAGTGTCAGACTTTATTTTGGGGGGCTCCAAAATCACTGCAGATGGTGATTGCAGCCATGAAATTAAAAGACACTTACTCCTTGGAAGGAAAGTTATGACCAACCTAGATAGCATATTCAAAAGCAGAGACATTACTTTGCCAACAAAGGTCTGTCTAGTCAAGGTTATAGTTTTTACAGTGGTCATGTATGGATGTGAGAGTTGGACTGTGAAGAAAACTGAGCACTGAAGAATTGATGGTTTTGAACTGTGGTGTTGGAGAAGACTCTAGAGAGTCCCTTGGACTGCAAGGAGATCCAACCAGTCCATCCTAAAGGAGATCAGTCCTGGGTGTCCACTTGAAGGACTGATGCTGAAGCTGAAACTCCAATACTTTGGCCATCTCATGCAAAGAGTTGACTCATTGGAAAAGACCCTGATGCTTGGAGGGATTGGGAGCAGGAGGAGAAGGGAACGACAGAGGATGAGATGGCTGGATGGCATCACCAACTCGATGCACATGAGTTTGTGTGAACTCTGGGAGGTGGTGATGGACAGGGAGGCCTGGCGTGCTTAAGAGTTGACTCATTGGAAAAGACCCTGATGCTTGGAGGGATTGGGAGCAGGAGGAGAAGGGAACGACAGAGGATGAGATGGCTGGATGGCATCACCAACTCGATGCACGTGAGTTTGTGTGAACTCTGGGAGGTGGTGATGGACAGGGAGGCCTGGCGTGCTGCGATTCATGGGGTCACAAAGAGTCAGACATGACTGAGTGACTGAACTGAACTCATGTTCATTTAGGAGACAAGGGCAATTGGAACCCTGAAGATCAAAGAGATCAAACCAATGTAAGCAGAAAAATCACACAGAAACCAGAACAACGTGAATGCTTAGTTATACAAAGCTAAGAAGATGGTCAGGCTACAGAGGAAGAATTTCAGCACCCGTCCTTAAGTCCAAATGTTCTGTATGCAGATACAAGAATGGAAAGTAAGAGATCTAATAGCACCTCAAATTACAACCAGACATTTGAAGAGGTAGGAAATATAAGGAAATCTCAGGAAAAGCTCATAGGTCAAAGGAAAGGAAGATTGAAGAAGGATCATGTCCTTCTTCCAAGAGTAGCCATAGACTGTCTGTACACAGATCTGTCCTTTCAGTATCCATAGGAAACAAGCTCTGGACTTGATCTCTACTGCAACAGGAGTGCCCGGCATGTATCCCACAGGAAGTGTCTGCACAGTTAGTGGACCTCAGTGACTCCTTCATGAGCCCCTGTTCTTTCCAGGTAGAGACTGCTTCCTATTCCCTTCTATGGTAGAAGAATGTTCCCCCAAGAGGTCTACGTCCTAACTCCCCAAAGCCATGAACAGATTAGGAGACATGGAAAGAGAGAATTAAGACTGCAGGTGGAATTAAGTTTGTTCATCAGCAGAGCACAGAACAGGAAGATTATCCTACATTATCCCGGCTGGAAGTTAGTCAGAGTCCTAAAACTAGGAGAGGGAGGCAGATGAATCAGAGTAATGGAATTAAGAATCTAGACCAGCCATCACTGGAGTTAGAAACAGACAGGGCCAGGAGCCAAGGAACTCAAAGCCATTGTAGCTGGACAATCAAGAAAATGGATTAATCTCCCATCTAAAACCTCCCAAAAGAATGCAGCCCTGCCTACTTATTCGTTTTAGCAAAGTGAAACTCTCCTCAGACTTACTAGTTAGAAACAGACGGGGCCAGGAGCCAAGGAACTCAAAGCCATTGTAGCTGGACAATCAAGAAAATGGATTAATCTCCCATCTAAAACCTCCCAAAAGAATGCAGCCCTGCCTACTTATTCGTTTTAGCAAAGTGAAACTCTCCTCAGACTTACACACAAAATACTCTTTGTAGTTTGGGTCTACTTTGTGGAAATTGAAGTGTATGCATAGAATACCTAGAAGGAAAGAAAGAGGGTTTCTTCTAGATGAGAGAATTGGGCTGTCTACAGAAAAAATAGGGGAAAACTACATGGTTTCAATCTTACACAGGATAAGTGAAAAAAATCCAGAAGGAAATGGCAACCCACTCTAGTGTTCTTGCCTGGAGAATCCCAGGGACGGCGGAGCCTGGTGGGCTGCCATCTATGGGGTCGTACAGAGTCAGACACGACTGAAGCGACTTAGCAGCAGCAGCAGCAGGCAGCTAAATAGACCAAAGCAAGTGAATTGAGAGAAATGTGATACCTCATGTCCAATATTAAAAAATGTTACATATAAAATATTTAAAGTAAAATGTCAAAGGCCTAGCATAGGTTATTTTTAAGTACCTATTAAGCACTTTAAAAGTACTCAATTTCCTGGTAGCAGAGTAGTCTCATTTCAAATTGAAGGACAGAAAAGATTAGAGAATGATGCAGGGTACTGGCTTGCTTTTAGGAATTCTTAAATGCCCTGGTAATAGGAATGCATGAGCAGTTATTAAAGAACTGGAAAGTGCACCTACATTTTCAACATTCCACTCAAATTCCTTCAAATACTCACCCAGATATAATAGAGATCAGGTACAGTCTCTCAGAGAAAAATACAAGGACACTCAAAGCTTCCACAATCATACCAGACACTACACTGCTATGGTATCAGCTAAGTAACCAAGAGCAGTTCAATTTACAGCTCATTCACTCTACAGTGGATCATTCTCCCTATAGGAGTCTCCATGAAGTACTTCTACTTTTGAAAATAGTTGTCTTTGCACAGAGATCAGATCTCCTCTCCAGATCTTCTCTTGGTGGAGAAAACCAACCATCACTCCCCAGTATTCCCTGCTAGGAAACCCAGTTCAATCAGTGAATTTTCCCACAGTGGCTACACCCACCACCAAATTCTCTTGCGTACCCTTCCTACTCAGCGGGCCATCACTCTTGTGGATGCTGCTAATGTTCTGCTGTGGTCCCTATGTGGCACTGCAGCTCTTCTTAACCTTTTCTGCTTCCGTTAGGCCCTTACTGTTTCTGTCCTTTATCACGGCCACTCTTGCATGAAGTGTTCCCTTGATATCTCCAATTTTCTTGAAGAGATCTCTAGTCTTTCCCCTACTGTTTTCCTCTTTTTTTTTTTTTTTTTTTTTTTGCGTTCTTCATTTAAGAAGGCCTTCTTATCCCTCCTTGCTATTCTCTGGAACTCTGCATTCAGTCGGGTATATCATCCCTTTTATCCCTTGCCTTTTGCTTCTCTTTGCTTAGCTGTTTGTAAAGTTTCCTCAGACAACCACTTTGCTTTCTTGCATTTCTTTTTCTTTGGGATGGTTTTGGTCACTGCCTCCTGTACAGTATTATGAATTTCTACCCATAGTTCTTCAGGCACTCTACCAGCTCCAATTCCTTGAATCTATTTGTCACCTCTGTTGTATAACCATGAGGAATTTCATTTAAGTCATACCTGAATGGTCTAGTGATTTTCCCTACTTTCTTCAAATTAAGCCTGAATTTTGCAATAAGAAGCACATGATCTGAGTCACAGTCAGCTCCAGGTCTTACTTATACTGATTGCATAGAGCTTTTCCATCTTTGGTGGCAAAGAATATAATCAATCTGATGTTGGTATTGGCCACCTGGGGATATCCATGTGTAGAGTCATCTCTTTGGTTGTTGGGAAATGGTGTTTGTTCTCTTGACAAAATTCTTTTAGCCTTTGCCCTGCTTCATTTTGTACTCCAAGGCCAAACTTGCCAGTTATTCTGGCATCTCTTTTCGACTTCCTACTTTAGCATTCCAGTCCTCTATAATGAAAAGGACATCTTTTTGGGGTGTTAGTTCTAGAAGATCTTGTAGGTCTTCATAAAACCATTCAATTTCAGCTTCTTCAGCATTACTGGTTGGGACACAGACTTGGATTACTATGATATTGAATGGTATGCCTTGGAAACGAACAGAGATCATTCTGTCATTTTTGAGATTGCACCCAAGTACGGCACTTTGGACTCTTTTGTTGACTATGAGGGCTAGTCCATTTCTTCTAAGGTATTCTTGCCCACAGTCATAGATATAATGGTCATCTGAGTTAAATTCACCCATTCCAGTTCATTTTAGTTCACTGATTCCTAAAATGTTGATGTTCACCCTTGCCATCTCCTGTTTGACAATTTCCATTTACCTTGATTCATAGACCTAACTTTCCAGGTTCCTATGCAAATTGTTCTTCACCACATCAGACTTTACTTCCATCACCAGTCACATCCACAACTGGGTGTTGTCTTTGCTTTGGCTCTGTCTCTTCATTCTTTCTCTAATTATTTCTCCACTGTTCTCCAGTAGCATATTGGGCACCTACTGACCTGGGGAGTTCATCTTTCTGTGTCCTATCTTTTTGCCATTTCATACTGTATGCAGGTCAGGAAGCAACAGTTAGAACTGGACATGGAACAACAGACTGGTTCCAAATAGGAAAAGGAGTACATCAAGGCTGTATATTGTCACCGTGCTTATTTAACTTATGTGCAGAGTACATCATGAGAAATGCTGGGCTGGATGAGGCACAAGCTGGAATCAAGATTGCCAGGAGAAATATCAATAACCTCAGATATGCAGATGACACCACACTTATGGCAGAAAGTGAAGAAGAACTAAAGAGCCTCTTAATGAAAGTGAAAGAGGAGAGTGGAAAAGTTGGCTTAAAGCTCAACATTCAGAAACTAAGATCATGGCGTCTGGTCCCATCACTTCATGGCAAATAGATGGGGAAACAGTGGCAGACTTTATTTTGGGGGGTTCCAAAATCACTGCAGATGGTGACTGTAGCCATGAATTTAAAAGATGCTTACCCCTTGGAAGAAAAGTTATGACTAACCTAGACAGCATATTAAAAAGCAGAGACGTTACTTTGCCAACAAAGGTCCATCTAGTCAAAGCTATGGTTTTTCCAGTGGTCATGTATGGCTGTGAGAGTTGGACTATAAAGAAAGCTGAGCACCGAAGAATTGATGCTTTTGAACTGTGGTGTTGGAGAAGACTCTTGAGAGTCCCTTGGACTGCAAGGAGATCCAGCCAGTCCATCCTAAAGGAAATCAGTCCTGAATATTCACTGGAAGGACTAATATTGAAGCTGAAACTCCAATACGTTGGCTACCTGATGGAAGAGCTGACTCACCTGAAAAAAAACCCTGATACTGGGAAAAATTGAGGGCAGGAGGAGAAGGGGATGACAGAGGATGAGATGGTTGGATGGCATCACCAACTCAATGGACATGAGTTTGGGTAGGCCCAGGAGTTGGTGATGAACAGGGAGGCCTCACATGCTGCAGTTCATGGGGTTGCAAAGAGTTGGCCACGACTGAGCAACTGAACTAAACTGTTCATGGGGTTCTCAAGGCAAGAATACTGAAGTGGTTTGCCATTTCCTTCTCCACCGGACCATGTTTTTGTCAGAACTCTCCACCATGACCAGTCTGTCTTGGGTGGCCTTACACAGCATGGCTCATTGTTTAATTGAATTAGACAAGGCTGTGGTCCATGTGATCAGTTTGATTAGTTTTCTGTGATTGTGGTTTTCATTCCCTCTGCCAGTGCAAAGATTGGGATCATGAAATCAGTTCCTGAAAATATCCAACTATCTAAAGACCCATCCCCCCAGATTCCCTGGAGCACAGAGTGCCTCACTCTTCACCCTGAACTCCCTCAGGGGTTGTTGAAGGTTGACAGCTGCAGCAGGAAAGGGGTTCAGTCTCTGCAGAGGCAGAGGGCAAATGCCCTCGTTCAGTCACTGGCAAGTGCTCTTGGCAAGTGCCAGTTTGTAGTTGACACTGTGGTCCCTGTCGGGATGCTGGCTGCCTACACAAAACCTGGCCCTGCTGCCAACTCTATAACATGCTCCCAGAAAGAACCACTATCCTTCTTCAGTCAAGTGGCCTAAGAAACCATTGTCATCTCCCAGCCAATCCATGTTATCTCTTCAGCGCCAAAAAGTCTGGAAGCCAAAGGGATTCAGAAGTGCAAACTTTGTTTTTAAATAAACTACAGATCACCCTTGGGGTTTATCTGATCCCCTCACCTGCACTTCCAACCGGGAAGAGGCAGGAACTCAGAAATATGAGGAATTTATCCAATGGCAAAGTCATAGGGAGTCAGAAGCCTCAGTGAGTCTAGACTCCACAGTCTACTCCGAAGAAGACCAGTTCACATGCTCTAACCTGTTTTGATCCATTTAGTCACATAAGCCAGGTTGCGTGGACGGGAGGGGCGGGTTGGCAGGTGGGGGGGGTGGGTATACAAAGAGATATCTAGATACTAAGTACAATATCTAAGGGCCAGATCATGGTTTTCTGTTGGCAAAAGTTGAAAAGTAAGTTTTTTTTTTTTCTTTACTGAAAAAAGAGAAACCTCTGTTAGCATCACTAGTAGTGGTTTGGTGAAGAGAGTTATGTTACACTTGGTAGGTGAATACTAACTCTAATACCAAAGCATCTTTGATCCACACTACACGTGTGGCAGCCTTGACAATGCATCTCTGGGTCTTCCTACTTAAGAGAGAGTATTTGAGCCACAGCTCCAGCTGCTGCTTTATAAACCAGCTTCATGTCAAAGATATGGTGAATATAGACTGATTTCTGGGCAGTGGGCAAAGGCCCAGCCATCTGATCAGGGTCTGGGTGGAGAAGGACCAGAAGATTAAGCAAGATGGAGGGCATGTGGACATACAAAGTATGCAGATTTTCATATCCACTACAAAGTACCCATCACAGAAGAGGCATGCTATGACCAGACAGGGAAAATGTCTCTGCCTGTTGACATCAGCAAGCCTTCAATGGGCAAATGAATGCAGTGGTCACGATTGCAGACATGGGGGTACTTTAGCACCAAACAACCTAGCTAGACTTTCTCTGGAACGTGACATTCTGCCATTCCCTCTGAAAGTCAAACTTGTCAGGCACTGTTTGAGCTCTCAACATGGCAGGATTTGTAAAGACTGCCAGCCTGTAACTTGGTAGCAAGCTAACTACTTCAACTACATGAAGGCCTTTCCATTAGGGAAAAGCCATATATGAAGCCACCCATGAATGGATTCCTAATCTTGGTGTGGGTTAGTATTTCCTGCCGGTAGAGCCTCAAGCAGCACCACTCTCTGGGGGCTTCTGCAGTGCTCCAGCCACAGGCATGTACCCTGTTAAAGAATACACCTTACCAGTTATCGCTTCAAAAAAAAAGAAGGTACAGAATGGGCCCCTGATCATGGAGTTCATGGCCCTATCACAAAACAGCGCTCAGAAGAGACTACCCTTTAAGTAGAAAGTCGAAAAAACTTCAGAAAGCTTGGTAGATGCAATAACTTAGGTAACCTAAGTTGTAAGTTTAGGATTGTCCTTTAAGAAGCAGTCTTTACATTAAAGAACATCTATGTGCTCTTGTATCCCTACTAGAAAGACCTTTAGGGTCCAGTAATCAGGAGGTAAAACCTTGACCTGTCTACTACCCCTCACTCCAAATGACATGAAGGGGCATTTCAAGAGTCATTGTTGTTGGCAAAACTGACTGATCAAGAGGCTGGGTTCCATTTACATGATGGGAGCAGTGAGTAATGTGTATTGAACAAGAGTGATTCACTTTTCAAGTGATCAGACTTCTTTCCTTGTGTAGGAAGATACAGTCAGCTGTTCAGGCTTGAAAAGGGTCTACTAGTGAGGATTCACACACTACAGATGATACTTAGGGCCACACCACACCAATCTTCAGATGAGGTGAGAGCCAAAACTCTCTTCAGCAGAGAGTTTTGAAGAGAAAAGGGAGAAGAGAGGGCTATCAGTCATGAGCCAAGTTCAAGCCCCCAAGGGGAGCTGTATTTCACCCCACTCACACTCTCTGAAAGGGAGTGATGGGCTGCTCTGTGGACCTGGTGGAGAAGGGGGTCTGTGAGCTCAAGGGGGCCTCTGGTGACCATCAGACCCACACCCCACGGGCTGTTTCCAACCAGTGACCGAGTGCAGCAGGGACCTGGGGAAGGTCCCTGCCGTGGAGACCAAGGTCTCCTGAGGGGTCATTTCTGGTCTCTCAGTTGCCATCGATGATAGCAAGGCACTCAGCATTGCAGCACAGTCTAGCTGACTTCCTATCCACCATCCCTTCTTTCTTACCTTCACAGCGTTAGACCAGCATTATGGTTATGGCACCTACAGAACGCAAACCTACAGTAGAATTCTTCAAACCTCACCAAAATCTTAAGCAGCATATACAGGACAAAGCTATATCTGAATATATTGTACCTGAAGATACCCAGTCACTGGATCAGTGACCACCTAGGGCAGGGGGGTGCAGGTGTAACTCCTGAGTGATCTCGTCACTGTGGATATTCATTTATCCCATATTGATGGGATGCCTGAGATAAGGATACTCCTTTCCCAAAGTTCCTCAAGGATAAGGATTAGGAGACAGAGGAACGATTGGCCAAGTTTCCACCTCACTGTGCTTGGGTCCAATCCTTTTGGGTTATTCTGTTCTTGTCTTCAGTTTTCACCAGGTGCCACTTCATTTTCCTATTGACCCATGTTAACTCGCAACCAACCCCAGCTGTACCTGTCAACATGTGACAGCCATCAACATCCTCATTGTGCCTCAAAAAGAGGCAGACTGTGGACATCTGACATTTAAGTGGCTAGAGGGACCCAGCCTGACCAGGGAGACCAGAGCTGTTCCTTTAGATGGAGGCTCATTGGATCCAGACTCACTGATAGCTAGGCAACTCTATAAGACCCTAGCTAGCACAAACCCTGGTGTTAGTAACCATGACATCACTCAGCTCATCCTCTATTTGTTGTTTCTATTTGGAGGCTTCCCAGGTGGTGCTAGTGGTAAAGAACCCTCCCGCCAGTTCGAGATACTTGAGACATGTGAGTTCGATCCCTGGATTGGTCGAGAAGATCCTCTGGAGGAGGACATGGCAACTCACTTTCTATTTTAAGATTTTTTTCTTCCTTGCCTCAAGTTTCATCATTTCTAGACAGAAGTCCCAGAATCAGGGAAGGCTTCCCAAGTTTGCTAGACTTGTATTATACAAGACTCGCTGTCTTTGTAAAAATAGCACCATTAATTGTAAACTCAATTATAAGTAGGATAGCCTTATGGATATAGGTTTTTTAACACTGGCCTTGGACAAGTCTTGTCAGCCTCCACTTGAGGGCCTTTTCATTCTCCCCCTGCCCCACTGTGAACTTACTCTGAAAAGCCTTTAACATACATTTCTACTACATATCCCAAGTTTTTTAAGTTGCAAGTTGGCTTTCATATTGTAAACAATGGAATAATCCAGTTTATTCTAATACCAACATCTTTGTGATGGTCCACTGAACTCTGTCACTTAGGATTATTTTGTTTGCAAGTGATAGAAAACCCCAACTATAATTTCTTTGAGTCAGGAACACACTGGCTTACAAAATGAAGAGTCTAGGTGTTTTGTCCACCGAGGCTGAATCAAGACATCAGTTTTTCCAAGAGCCAGACAACTTTCTTTCCTCCTCACTCCTCAGCTCTCAGTGGTTTTTCATATTTACTCCTCAGTGTCAACCTGGGGGACCCACACAAGACTCCAGCTCCCACCTTCTGGGAAGGCTCTCCCTTCCTAACAGCAAATGCTCTAGCCTTCATTTTCATTCAAATATATTTTCCAAAAGGCCTTCTCAGAAAACAAAGGGCACCTTTCCAGCAATCTCTCTGGGTTGTAGGGGCTGATTAGACAGCATATCCCTCCCTGAGTTAGTCACTGTGGATATCATCTATAAGAGGGAAGTGGGACTCTCTAAGAGTTGAAGCCAGTTAGACCCTTGACTGAGACTCACTGGGACTGGAAAGAAACCAGGCAACAGATGGTTTCCTAAAACAAAGTCAGGGGGTGTGTGACTGATAATGTGGGAATAATGTGGAAAAAGGATCTAGCATGTCTCCTCTCTAAAACTAGCTCACAGTAGGATGGCTAGCCTTCTGAGTTCACATCTGCTATCTCCCTGAGGAGATTCCACTCTGAAAATCACAGGTCTAGCTTTGACATTAACTATCATCCTTTGAGACCTGTCAACCTCCATGATCAAGGGCAAGGACACAAAAAAATCTTAACTACCTTTTGGTGTTGGTTTACCTACTCAAAGCCATAAGGTTCCATTTTGTGATCAATTTCTAAGATGATTTTGGATGGGGTTATCATACTGCAGCAATACCTCCTAAGGAAATTGTAGATAAACTTCAGTAGTTACTGTTGGTTCGCTCATTCATACGGCCCCAAAGATGACCCAGTAATGAAATCTGCAATACATCTAAGGCAGAACAGTGACATTCAGCCACTTGACCAATTTCAGAAAAGACTTGAGTTAAAACCTATGAGACAAGGAACTCAGGCATAAAGGTAACATAAAATTTCTCAGTTCCGACTACAGCTAGAACCATTAAAACAGCTTGACCCCATGGGATGGAGGTAATGTGAAGTTTCAAACCCTCCCTCAGAACTAAGGCTTTCAACTGTCTTTTAGGGAACTCAGTGGTGGTCTAGGAGAAGACTTAAGTTCCTTGCCCAGTTCCAAAGTCTGCAGATCCAAGTTCAGCTCAAGAGGATCCCAATAACTATCATAAGGGCCCAGACAAGGCCTGGCGTATAGAACAGCTCAGACAGTAGTAAAGATAACTTGAAACAGATACAGCTCACAGCCAAAGTTGCTTCCTCTGTACTGCCAACCTGCACTGGTCCCACAGAATCTCCTCCAAACCCCTGAGGCCAGAGCCTCAACTTGCACTCAGGCCTCAGACCCTCTTGTCCACCATGAACAGGAACGAGGACTTCTCCCTGACCATGAGGCAGGGTCATGTCCCACGTGTACCCATCACATGGGGATGCTGGCCAAGGTTCCCTAACCTCCTTCAGGGAATAGCTGCCTCATGTCCTGTAAGGTCATCACATGTTACACCCGACATGGCTGTACCTTCAGAGCAGGGCACCTTTGCATCTCCCACAAAAGTTGGCCTTTGTCTCAGTCCCTGCCCAGAGAAAATGAGAGCACACAGTCCAACCATGCTGTAACAGAAGCTATTCTGGGAAGAACCCTGTCTGATATGCACAAATATTTTCAAAGAAAGTCATCTCTTTGACCTGTCTGCTATCCATCACTCCAAATGACACAAAGGGGCATTTCATGAGTCCTTGATGCAGGCAAACTATTGGCCAACCATTCCTTTTGTTCTTCACATTTCTTTTATTTCAAGGTTTATTTTCTGCTGAGGAACACGGATCTCAGACTTCTGATCATGGAACACAAGCAGGCAGAATATTGAAGATGGTGGAAAAAGAGATTCCCACATTCTAGGGCCACATGCATGGAGGCTAGAGGTGGCCACTCAGTCCTAACAACCAGTAAGATACTGAGAACGAAAAGAAAAAGACAGTCCTTCCTGGATGCTCACAAGAGGGGAAGGTCCAGGGCAAACTGCCGACCCCTAGGTTGGAGAGACACACAGGTGAATACTGGGAGTTGCTACACTTGTTGGGCTTTCCAGGTGGTGATCATGGTTAAGAGCCCACCTGTCAATGCAGTAGATGTAAGAGACACGGGTTCAATCTCTGGGTGGGGAAGATGCCCTGAAGGAGGGCATGGCCACCCACTCCAGTATTCTTGCCTGGAGAATCCCATGGACAGAGGAGCCTGGCGGGCTACAGTCTAGGGGGTTGCACAGAGTTGGGCGTGACTGAAGTGACTGAGCAGGCATATGCAGGCGCTGCGCTTGTGCTGAGAACCCACAGGGAGAACCAGGAGGGCGAGAAAAGCCTTGACCAGTCCCTGGAGGGGCAGTGCAGACTCCCCTGAGATTGAACACTCCAGACACTGAAATACCCAGCCGCAGGGAGCCCCACAATCCCATGAGGTTTCCCTGCAGGACACTGACTAAGTTCCCACAGCAACTGCCTGCAAAAAAAATCAGCTCTGTGTCTGGCAGGGAAAGGAGAATTGGAACCAACTAAAGGAGGTCACAGCACCCTGTAAAGAATATAAGAGAGCTTAAGGCAGATGGTTCTATAATAGAGCCTGAACCTACTTTTGGCAAATGGCAGAGAAAAAACATCTTCCATGTTTATCCCGACTTCCTGGCTCTAAGAAGAGCATGTTGATCTTAGTCATTCTGTACAAGCTCCAGAAGTGACATTTGAGAGGAACGCAGACCACTGTTGAAGTGTTCTCTAAAATGGTCCCCCAAATTGGAATCCGACAGATGTATTTCTTCTGCAATAGTTTCTTGATTCCCTAACATTAAGTGGGTTAAGTACATGGCAGTTGCTGGCAACCTGCTCCTCTGTGAGTCTCCAAGTCCTCCTGGGAATAGGATTGACTCTAGGTCCCATGTAGCTCCTTTCTGCCCTGCCAGCATCCAGTAACGAGTGCTCCAGTTCCATGGTGGGGGCTCTGTAGGAAGGCAGGGGCTCTTGGGAAGACACCTGAGCTGAGCACACCCCTGTGAAGAGCAGGCCAGAGACTATGGAGGATGCTCCTGTTCATAGAGTCGCTAGATACGGAGGACTTGGAAATGCACCCCCAGATCTTCTTCAAAGAAGGGGGCTTTGTTCCAGCTGCTCAGCTGGATGGCAGCTGCCTCCAGTTCTCATCTCCTTCAGAGTTTGCTTCACCCCAAGGATGTGCCCTCCCCTTGACAGCCCACATCCTATTCCTGACTGCAGAGCCCAAATGACAGCCATTTCAGGCCACTGTGGGGCAACTCTAATGGGTCGTATACACGTTGAAGCCTCTCTGGGCCCAGTGTCAGTGAGGACCAACACAGCCAGTGTTAGTAGTGGGAGTTGAGTGTCTAGATCACCACATTCCTACCACTAGAATACCCAGTAATCAAAACTCTATACAGCTCTCTTCCATGAGACTGAAATAACGTAGATGTGCTTTCTGCCCAGGTAAACTTCATAGTGTCTATAAAACCACTCTCAACAAGTCAGAACTGGGCTGTACACTTAGACCAACACCTGAGCTCAATTAACTTAAGATATTTACCTCTCACTTCCAGATTTAGTAACATTTAGATTCTAACCTCCTAGGCTGTTAAACGGAGAAGGCAATGGCACCCCCACTCCAGTACTCTTGCCTGGAAAATCCCATGGACGGAGGAGCCTGGTAGGCTGCAGTCCATGGGGTCGACTTCACTTTCACTTTTCACTTTCATGCATTGGAGAAGGAAATGGCAACCCACTCCAGTGTTCTTGCCTGGAGAATCCCAGGGACGGGGGAGCCTGGTGGGCTGCCGTCTATGGGGTCGCACAGAGTCGGACACGACTGAAGCGACTTAGCGGCAGCAGCAACAGCAGGCTGTTAAACAAACAAACAAACATAGGATTTTACAGTATAAAAGCTACTCTAACTCATATAGAGCACTGTACTAGCATTCTTAATTTTCCACCCTCTTGGGAAGAGCTAAAAAATTTCTTCTGAATCAATAGAGACATCTCTTCACCAAAGAGTTCTCTCTTCCTCAGAGATACTGCTAACAATCTGATTTCACCAGGCATGTTTTGGTTTAATGATTGGCATGCCATTCTAATGAAGAGTCACTATGCAAACAAATGCAAAAAAAAAAAACAAACAAACATAGGATTTTACAGTATAAAAACTACTCTAACTCATATAGAGCACTGTACTTGCATTCTTAATTTTCCACCCTCTTAGGAAGAGCTAAAAAATTTCTTCTGAATCAATAGAGACATCTTTTCACCAAAGAGTTCTCTCTTCCACAGAGATACTGCTGACAATCTGATTTCACCAGGCATGTTTTGGTTTAATGATTGGCATGCCATTCTAATGAAGAGTCACTATGCAAACAAATGCACCTGAGGAGCCTGGGAAGCGGGGGTGGGACCCCAGCGAGTTCAGCCGCCCGCAAGCACAGCACTGGGTGGCGTCGAGCTGCAGTCTTCTGTTTCCCATCACGGCCCCCATCTCATGCTCCCATGGCTTAATTTGCTTAATTTGCTGTACTTTATCCACAATCTTCCCCACGTGAGGGAATTGAATGAGCTCTAGAGGATGAGAACACCCCCATGTCTGTGGAAGAGTTATATGCAGTCAATATCTGAAAGGCAGATGTATAAAAGACATTTAGCCGCACACTGAATTCCTTCTGATGCCACATTTTTGTCTATGTTAAAGAGGAAAAGTTGAGTGACGAAAGAGCGTTGGACTCCGTGGGAGAAGGAGAGGGTGGGATGATCTGAGAGAACAGCACTGAAACATGTATATTGCCATATGTGAAATAGATCACCAGTCTAGGATCGATGCATGAGGCAGGGAGCTCAGAGCCGGTGCACTGGGACAACTCTGAGGCATGGGATGGGGAAGGAGGTGGGAAGGGGGTTCAGGATGGGGGACACGTGTATACCTGTGGCTGATTCGTGTCAATGTATGGCGAAAGCCACTACAGTGTTGTAATTAGCCTCCAATTAAAATAAATTTTAAAAAAATTTTTAAAGAGGAAAAGGTGAAAGGGTTGGTTTTTTGAAAAGGAATCAGGCTTCTCAAGCACAGGTCCTTTCGAAAATGTGACATTCTCCACTACTGTGACACCCCAGCCACCCACCTAGGTGCGTCCCATTGTTACCTAAGAGCCCGCTCCTCCTCCTCAAATCCTTGGCTCTGCTCTAGGCTTCAAAGGCTATGCCTGCACTGAGGTGTTCTTTCTGTCAAAGGACTTCAGCTTTGCATTAGCACCTTGAGAGTCAGTTTCCTTTTAGCTTATGCTTCATTTTCCGCCCCCTCCAAAACCACCTCCATCCATGGTTGTATAACCTGGATATCCTTTAGGGCTGAGGATTCCCAGCCTCTGGGATCTATTGCCTGATGATCTGAGGTGGAGCTGGTGTAATAATAGAAAGGCATGGAAACAAATAAAAGATCCCAATGAAGTGTACAATAAATACAATGTGCTTGAATCATCCCAAAACCACCCCCTGCCTTCCCTCCATTAATGGAAAAATTGTCTTTCACGAAACTGGGCCCTGGTGCCAAAAAGGTCGGGGACCACTGCATTATGGCCATCATAGTCAACCACACCCCGCAAACCCTCCAGGAAGCTGCGCAGCTGACTTCCAACTCAGCTGCTCAGAGAACACAGCTCTGCTGTGTGATCCAGTGCTGCCATCTCCTGGCCAAAACACTGAACTCAGTCCTATGATATTAATTCCACACTTGAACTTTGGACTTCCCGGGATTCCCCAATCTGCTCTGCCAGCTAGCATGGGAGAGGAACTCAGGTCCACCCACATCTCATGAGGCATAGAACATCTTACAGTAAATTAATAGCAGCTTGGACCCAGAAAGCTCATTGTTTTTAGGTTCTTAAGTCATTTCCCTCAGTGAGGAAGATGAGCGTTATATATTGATCCTCTGGTCAGAGGAGCCACATGAAGGGGTCAGGAGAAGTGCTCTGTGGCTTTCAGGTGTGGCCTTGCTTTCACAGGGGCTTTCCTGGTGGCTCAGATGGTAAAGAATCTACCTATAATGCTGGAAAGCCAGGTTCGATCCCTGGGTCAGGAAGATCCCCTGGAAAGGGGAATAACTATCCATTCAAGTATTCTTGCCTAGAGAATTCCATGGACAGAGGACTCTGGTAGGGTATAGTCCATGGGGTCCCAAACAGTCGGACACAACTGAGTAATTGACACTTTTTCCTTCACGTAGAGTACAAGCTACATTCAGGGTCCTTTGAAGGTAAAGTTGATTCCTGAATGATAGCATATGGAAAACAGACACTTTGATGTAAAATCTGATACAAATACAGAGCATCTCTTATGGATCTGAATGCATAGGTGACTTCTGCTTCCTCCAAAGGCAATGAAAGGCAATTACTACCTAGGATCAGAGGATCTTCTACCAAGTATCTATCTTAACCAAGGCCAAGTCTTTAACAGCCCACTACATACAAGTTCAGTTTGAAATGTAGGTACAAAGGACTTAAAATTTTTTTACACCACGTCAGTAACATCAGTAATCTGCCATGCCATCATCGGACAGAAGTGACTTAATGGCAGCATCCCCATGTATATCCAAGTGTCCACTGTAGATGAATGAGCCCAGGCTCCTCCAACTAGACTCATAGGCCTGCCTGTGATCTAGGATTCTTCCAGGGACCTAGACGTTCTTAAGAAGAGACTAGATAGGCAAGTATGTTGTATTTCTTCCAAGACCACGCAAGTCTGCTTATACCTCTTATAGAAATCTACCCAGCCTTAGAAAGCTCATCTCTCAGGAAATTAGGAATAACCAATTCTGAGCAGCAGGAGGAGGCTGGGCTTCTTTTACATGATAGGAATAGGGAAGAATATATGTGGAAATACACAAGTTTGGGATCTCAATGAGATACTAAAGCTGTAATCCACTTGGGTATGTCCTTACACTTCTTGCCCCATCATACTTGACACATTCAGTAACCCGGACTTGAAAGGGTGTGAATAGCAAGGATTCAGGCCCCTTATGATGCTGGTCCTGATCGCACCAGACTTTAAATGAGGTGATAGCCAGGGGTGAAGAGAGTTTAGACTGGAGAAGGGAGAAGACAAATATCAGTTGGGAGCCAAGACCAAACCCCCCAAGGGGAGCTGTATTTCATCCTCTGCAAGGAGGCCTTGGGAACCATAATGGGCCGTTCTGTGGGTCTGGTAGAGAAATAGATCTGTGGACACCAAGGTGGCCATTAAAGACCACACCTTTTTCCAACCAATGACTACGTGTAGCAGGGGCCTGGGGAAGGCCCATCCTTGGGAGACCTGGGTCTCCTGAGGGGTCATTTCTGGTCTCTTAGCTGCCAAGGCACTCTCCACCGTTTCTCCCTCCTTTCCTGCATAGGGTCATTCCTGCATTGTTCTCATGTCCCTCCTAGAATCCTCCCACTCCTCCTCAGCTTCCTTTATTTTTTTCTTAAAATTTTCCTTAATGAATCTCATTTTGACACCTGCTTCTCCAATAACAAAAACAGTATACAATTTTAGGATCTCAATGAAAGACTAAATCTGTTCAATGCATTCAGCTGTGACAATGAGTTTCTGTGTCCCTGTAGTTGTTTACAAGGCTATTTCATTCAGAGTGAAGATGATCATCTATCTAAGGCAGAAGAGGAGGCCAGGCACAGCTCCCAAGTTACCCTGACACTATGGCTGTTAACTTTACCCCATACTGATGCGTTACTTGAGGTATGTGGGTCCTCCTTTGTAAAAGTTAGCCTCTACCCAATCCTAATATTGTGCTATTGGCCACACTACCACCTCACATTTGCACGTGACCAATTATCTTGGATTCTTCTGTTCTAGTCTGCTCATTCTATCATATGCCTTTTCTCTCTGCCATTGACCTAGATCAACTCATGCCTTTCCTGGGTGCAATTATCTACTTGTGGCCATCCCCCTTGGTGTCTACATCCTGCTTCAAGAAGCTAATCACTAAGTATCCAAAAAAGGGGCCAGAGGAACTCAGACTGACCAGGGAAGCCAGGACTCATATCTACACCCTCAGGTTGGAAGCTTACTGGATCCAGGCTGATGGGGCCCTGGGCAACTGTATACCTTCAACACTAGCACAAGGACCAGTATTATTAGCCATGATGTCACTCAGCTAATCCTTCATTTTTGTTGGATGTTTCCATTCCAAGCTTTTTCCTTCCTTGAAAACTTCTGGACAGAAATACCACCAGAAGTGGTGGTAACTTCCTAACTTTTGAATCATATCACTCATGGCACTCTTTGAAAGCATCATCTTTATAAAAAGTGGCAAATACCCTGGTCAAGACAACAATTAAAAAGGATAGTCCTTTGTCTATAGCATCATTTCCTTTTGTGTTGGCCTTGGCATAGCCTTTCCAGCTCCCTCTAGGGAATCCTCTCTTCTCTTCTCCTCCCCACCCCATTCTGAACTACTAATACATAGTCTGAAAGTCTTTAGTATTATGCTACCACCTAACTACCCAAATATATTAATAAGCAAGTTGGCTTTGACATTGCAAGTGATGAAAAATTGGTTTATTCTAATACCCACATCTCAGGGATATTCTACTGGACTGTAACTGTTGGGATGTTTTTGGTAGCAAGTGACAGAAAATCCAAACTAATTGTCTTAAGATAGGAATACACTGGCATGAATTGAAAAGTCTAAATTTAGAGTTGTCTCCACATAAGACTGGTTCAAGTGGCTCCAACTTCTGGGAGGTTTGAATTTCCTCCTTAATGATAACAAGTATTCTACCTTGTTATCTTTGATGTATTTTTTTGCACATGCTCCTCTTGAAAGTGAGTTGCTCATCATCAGCAGTATTTCCTTGGGTTTATAATTAGTGAATAGATAGCATGCCCATTTCTGAACTAGTCACTATAATCATGGGTATATGGGTAGGAAAATTGAATAAGCTGAAGACAGACCTATGCCTGAGAATGACTAAGTTTAGAGGGAAACTGGAGAAATCATTTACTAAAAGAAAATCAAGGGTATGCGTGTCTGAAAAGGTAGAATTAGATGTTGAGGAAGGATCTGACAAGTCTCCTTTAAGACTCAAATCTGCTATAGGATAACTAGCCCTCCAAGTTCATTATTCCTTTTTCTTGAGTTCTTACTCTGAGAATTCCAGGTCTGACATTAGTTATTATTCCTTAAGAACTGTCCAGTTTACCTCCCTGATGAAGGGCAAGGGAACAACAACAACAAAATGCTAGCTAGCCATTTGGTGTTTATATGCCTACTCAGAAACACGATGTCCAGCTTTATGAACAATTTCTGAAATGATTTGGGATGAAGGTATTATGCTGAAGACAACTTCCTAGACAGCTAAGGAAATTGTATTAATATATTCCAATAGTTACTGGAGGTGCTCTCCTACTTGACAACAACCCTGCTAAATGACCACCAACTGATTCTGCAATAATACCTCCAGGGCAAAACAGCAATTGTATCGCATGTTTAGTAGGTTTCCATTTGGCAAGGTTTTAGAGACTTGTGAGTTCAATAAACTGTGGAAAATTCTTCAAGAGATGGGAATACCAGACCACCT
>SJYT01015449.1:0-54014 GCA_006410635.1 Cephalophus harveyi | reverse complement strand
ACCCAAATATCTCCAGCCCATTTTCTAGGCTTTTTGCACTTCATGTCATGCTCCATTGCCTAGATTCATGTCCACACTGAAAGGGTCCCCATGGTAGAAACAGGGAACAACTCTGGAGACCACAGAAAACTCTGGAGACCACTCAGATCTCCTACAGTGGGCAGGGTAATTGATGGGTCCAGTTCGTGCCCTGTGGTAGGGAACCTAAGGCAAGCCCATCTCTACAAGACACAGGACCCCTCTCTCTGGCAACTTTGAAAGATTCCCTATCAGCCTATCCAAACCTGTTGTACAACTTCATTAAGTCTGAGGCTTTGTCCCCACCTACCCTCCCTCCTTCCTTGCATGATGAAAGCTCTACTGCCTTCTGAGGTTCCTTTCTTCCTTCATAGGAGTTTCCTTCACTGAGGTTTTGCCCATCCATTTTCTCCTAGGATTTCACTCACAAGACATCTCCAGTTTTTCCCTAACCTTAGCTCAAGACCCTAAAAACAAGTCTCTTATACATCCCTCAAACCTACAGCTTTAGGTACCTGCCTCTGATAGAGACTGTGGTCCTAAATTCTCATTAAGTCTCTGCTTTATACCAAATACAACCCATGCTGACCTATTCTAGTAGCTCACATCTGGAGATAAAGAAATATGTAGATGATGGGGGTGATTCTAAAGCATTGAGAAGATGAGATCTAAGTTATGGAGAGGCAACAAATGCATTTCATGTCCTGCTCTAGTGTCTGTGGATCCAAGTCCATACCAAGAGTCCTAATAGTAGAAATAAATGTGTGGACTACATTCAAGGGCTGGTAAGTGGAAACAGCTCAGGCAGAAGTGAAGAGAACCGTGAAACGGATCCTGCTCATAGCCAAGGACAACTCCAGCCCCCCACTCCCTGTGTTAGTACCAGGGAATCCCTGAACTTGGTCAAGGCAGAGCTCAGAGTTGCACAGAGGCCTTGGGCCCTGTTGTCCACTGAACAGGGAAGAACTTCTCCCTGACCACTAGGCAGTCATGCCCAAACCTGCACCACCATGCTGTGATATGAAATGCTCTAACATGCTTCATCTCACCAGTATTGCCACAAGTTTTACACGCAATATAGACACACCTTCAAAGCAGAGCTCCTTGAGTTTTCCTCCCCAGATCTAGTCTTCTCAGGTCCCCAAACAGAGAGAACAGGAACATTTATTCCTATGTCATCAGAGACAGTGTTCTGCCCAGATTAGCTTCTGACATTTAAAATCAGGTGTTTTAATAGCATTTTTCATTCTTACATTCCTTCTATGCCAAGGTTGAACTTCTTCAGTGGATGCAGACCTGACTGTTTTGGTTGTAAAGGGCAAGCAGGTGATATTTAAAATGGTGGAAGAGATTCCACTTTCCACTTCGACAGATATATGCTTGGTCATCACAGCTCTATCCTAACAAGTTGGAGATCTAAATAAAGAAAAGAATACTTTGTTCTTCTGGGATTCACACGAGAAGGGAAGACAGAGAAAACAGCAGCCCCCTAGACTGACGAGACAACAGGCAATCAGGGAATCCTAGGTTGTAAGAGGAGAGTTAAGGGGTAACCACAGTGGGGAGGATCACCTAAACTGGTGTGGACAGTTTCTGGAAGGTTAATGTACCCAGTCTGAGAGTTAAAACCAGGGGGACTTAGCTGCAGGAAGCCCCGCAGTATCAGGAGGTTTACTACCCAGAAATCGACTAGGTCCCCACAGTTAGGAACTAAGACACGCCCCTTCCTGTTTCTGGCAGGGGGAGAGGCAGAAGGTTCATTTGAAACACGTCAGAGCACACTGTTCCTAACAAGGCCTGCCCTCAGGGAAACAAGTACATCAGAGCCTTACTTACTGACCCAGAAGGAAAATACCCAACTCCAACCCACCTACATGTACCATGTCCCACCTACAGGGGAGAAAAACCACTGACACACTTGTGAAGAGCATAGTCCCAAGACACGTGACTCTGAACCACTTCTCCACACCTCACTACCACATGACCAAAGTCTTACGGTAATTCCTTTAATCTGGCAAATCAGTCTATCACTGCAAGGCATACAAAAGTTAAAACCGAAGAAAAAGCACAAATTTTTACATGGTCTCCCATTTTATTCCCCCACATGGTATGACTTCAGCCACTTAGACAAAACCATCATGACACCAATCCTCAGTTGGAAAAAAAAATCTCAAGAAACCTTACTCATAATGGCAACACATAGGAGCAGTGCATTTCAAAGTAGAACAAAATCCTCTGGGCACTTCAGCAACAAAGCCAAGTCACTTAACTTCAACAGCAACACGAAGCCAGAAGATAGCACAGAAATTTAAAGAACGGATTACCCAAAGGTTTTGTAGAACCAAGAATTGACTTTCACAAATAAGTCCACAAGCTATCATTAACATGCAAGGCTTAGGGACTTGCCTGGCCAGGGACTAAGACATGGTGCTTTCACCACACAGGGTGTGGGTTTGATCCCTGGTCAGGGAACTAAGATCCCCTAGGCTGCTTGGTATGGCCAAAAAAAAAAAAAAAACAAGGTTTAGAATGCTGCTTTAACAAGCCCTTCCTTAGACTCCTCAGAACAGAAACGACAGGTGAGAGGCCAGTATTGAGACTCTTGTCCCCACCAGGGAGCAGTGCCAGGATGGGCACTGTACAACAGGAAGTGCTTCCATTTTGGTCTGTTGTCTCCCTCTCTCCCATGATGACCTGCCTCAGCTTCCACTTTCTAGTGTCAGCGGCCCTGACGCTAGGTTCTCTGGAAAATTCTCAGCCTGCAACTGATTGAAATTTTAGAGCGTTCAAGAAGATGCTGAACTAGTTCTCTTCAGACCAGAGCAAGGGACTTCAGGAGTCTACCTGGAAAGCGTTGCTTATGATTTAGCCTAAAGGCAAGCCTGTGCACCACGAGGGGTCAAGTTTCTAAGACAGGCATGTAGGAAGGCATTGTGTGAAGGAGCAGAGGCAAGGAATCTTACCTCCCTCTTATTAGTCTTTTTTCTCCTCTAGCCACAGGCTTATAAGGGAACCATGTTAAGGCCACACCTATCTCTCAAGTTCCTGTCTATCATTTCTCTGTATCCCCTCAGCTCTGCTTCTCAGGTGGCTTCCAAGGCCAGCTCCCATGTTTCTTCCTGAGCACTGGCCTTAGATTATTGCACCTGTCTTGCCTATACACCCCAAGATCCAGCTATCCCTGAGGATTTACACTTTGCAGTCTCCAAATTAAGGGCATATAAACTAATCACTGTCAGAAATATGACTTTGAAGGTTCAACTCACAACTGATGCAACTTGTAGTCTAGTGCTCCCCCGTGGGATCCAGGTGGATAACACAGAGAACAGGATTTTGCCTGAGATCAGCTGTCCTTGGCTTACATTCCAACCCCTATCTTGCCTCCCAGTCCTTCGATGATTTCTCCTAGGAATACTTCCATAATTACTTCTGTGCAAATCTTTCAAGATCTTTTTCTGAGGAGTCCAAACTAAATGACATTTCATCTCATTTAAAATTCATAACACCCATGGCACTTCTAGTTTGGGAGCTCTAGTTCTTTATTTAGTCGTGTAGGGAATGAACAGACTAGGAGTTTCCCTTTCTAGCTTCAGGCTTCAGAGAAATGCTTTCAGAAGCTGTCAGCACTCAGCCCACACCTCCCTTCCACCAGTTCAGTTCAGTCGCTCAGTCGTGTCCGACTCTGCAACCCCATGAATCGCAGCACGCCAGGCCTCCCTGTCCATCACTCTCTCGGAGTTCACTCAGACTCACATCCATAAAGTCAGTGATGCCATCCAGCCATCTCATCCTCTGTCGTCCCCTTTCCTCCTGCCCTCAATCCCTCACAGCATCAAAGTCTTTTCCAATGAGTCAACTCTTCACATGAGGTGGCCAAAGTATTAGAGATTCAGCTTTAGCATCATTCCTTCCAAAGAAATCTCAGGGCTGATCTCCTTCAGAATGGATTGGTTGGATCTCCTTGCAGTCCAAGGGACTCTCAAGAGTCTTCTCCAACACCACAGTTCAAAAGCATCAATTCTTCAGCGCTCAGCCTTCTTCACAGTCCAACTCTCACATCCATACATGACCACAGGAAAAACCATAGCCTTGACTAGACGGACCTTAGTCGGCAAAGTAATGTCTCTGCTTTTGAATATGCTATCTAGGTTGGTCATAACTTTTCTTCCTAGAGGAGCTATCCCATGTTGAAGGTCAGGAAGGGTGGCGGTGAGGAGATACCCTTCGTCTAAGGTAAGGAGCAGCGGCTGTGCTTTGCTGAAGCAGCCATGAAGAGATACCCCACGCCCAAGGTAACAGAAACCCAAGTAAGATGGTAGGTGTTGCAAGAGGGTGTCAGAGGGCAGACACACTGAAACCATACTCACAGAAAACTAGTCAATCTAATCACACTAGGACCACAGCCTTGTCTAACTCAATGAAACTAAGCCATGCCCGCGGGGCAACCCAAGACGGCCAGGTCATGGTGGAGAGGTCTGACAGAATGTGGTCCACTGGAGAAGGGAATGGCAAACCACTTCAGTATTCTTGCCTTGAGAACCCCATGAACAGTATGAAAAGGCAAAATGATAGGATACTGAAAGAGGAACTCCTCCCTTCCATACCTCATCCCAAATTCAGGCATAACAACACCTGGTGGTTTGACTGCCAGCAGCCAGGACTTGTGTCTTTGTTGTGAGGGGATGGGAGAAATGGGTTGTCTAAAGACAATCCAAGGGCCTGGGGATTTCTGTCACCCTGGTGACAAGCTTTACTTCAAAAGGTACAAGTGAGACGGTATCAACACTTTTGTTCTTTCCCTTGACTGGAATAACTGAGGTATGACCAGCACTGTCTCCAGAGGTCCTCTGCTATATGCCTGTTCGCTATCTATGGGACTCTGCTTGATGTCACACCACATTTTCCCTCCTCTTGCCCATCCTACTTCACCACTTTATGGGGTTTTGCCTCATTATGTGTCCTGATCCTTCATGAATTCTCCCTCTAGGGTCTGCTTCTAGAAAACCCAAACTAACACACACTCCTAACTTTGGCCAGTGCTTTCTGCAAGTTTTTCACACACAGCACCTGCCTCTCACAAGCTTCCACATACTCCACAGCAGTTCCATCTAAGCAGATGATGCTGCCCACCACCTGGTCCATTTGCATCTCAGCGCCCTCTATGGGCTTCTGTTTGGTCCACAATGATGTTGCAGTAGAAAGCATGAGCCATTTTCTTTGAGACCTGGCAGAAGAACATTGTGAAGATACTGAGAACTGAAAATGTGCTGAAGTTGCTGAGTGAGTCCATCAGCAGCACCCTCTTCCCAGAATGAATGAGGTCACATCACATTTAAACAAACATCTGAACATAACACTGCCAGATCTATGAAGGCTGGGCTCTGAGAACAGTGAATATGACCAGCTCTATGATTATCTGGCTGAGAAGTTTCCAGTACTCTTGCCTGGAAACTCCCATGGACGGAGGAGCCTGGTAGGCTGCAGTCCATTGGGTTCCTGAGTCAGACACGACTGAGCGACTTTACTTTCACTTTTCACTTTCATGCATTGGAGAAGGAAATGGCAACCCACTCCAGTGTTCTTGCCTGGAGAATCCCAGGGATGGCGGAGCCCAATGGGCTGCCATCTGTGGGGTCGCACAGAGTCAGACATGACTGAAGTGACTTAGCAGCAGCAGCAGCAGCAGCAGCATGATTACCTGGAGTATCACTTCCTGGTACTTCCTTTGACTCTGTGGATCACAACAAACTGGAAAATTCTTAAAGATATGGGAATACCAAACTACCTTACTTGTCTTCTGAGAAACCTGTATGTGGGTCAAGAAGCAACAGTTAGAACCTTATGTGGGACCACTGACTGGTTCCAAATTGGGAAAGGAGTATGACAAGACTGTTTACTGCCACCCTGCTTATTTAACTTATATGCAGAGTACATCTTTCAAAATGCCAATCTGGATGAATCACCAGCTGGAATCAAGATTGCCAGGAGAAATAATCAACCTCAGATATGCAGATACTACTACTCTAATGGCAGAAAGCAAAGAGGAATTAAAGAGCCTTTTGATGAAGGTGAAAGAAGAGAGTGAAAAGGCTGGCTTAAAACTCAATTTTCAAAAAAACTAAGATCATGGCATCCAGTCCCATCACTTCATGGCAAATAGATGGGGAAAAGGTGGAAGCAGTAACAGACTTCCTCTTCTTGGGCTCTAAAATCACTGCAGATGGTGACTGCAGCCACGAAATTAGAAGACACTTGCTTCTTGGCAGGAAAGCTATGCAAAACTAAGCGTTTTAAAAAGTAAAAGACAACACTTTGCTGACAAAGGTCCATATAATCTTTCCAGTAGTCATGTATGGATGTGACCATATGTGGACCATAAAGAAGGCAGACTACCAAAGAATTGATGTTTTTAAACTGTGGTGCTGAAGATTCTTGAGACTCTACTGGACATCAAGGAAATTAAACCAGTCAATTCTAAAGAAACTTAACCCTGAATATTCATTGGAAGGACTGATGTTGAAGCTACAATACTTGGGCCACCTAATGCAAACAGCCAACTCATTAGAAAAGACCCTGATGCTGGGAAAGATTGAAGGCAGAAGAAGAAGGTGACAGAGAATGAGATGGTTGGATGGCATCATTGACTCAATGAACATGAGTTTGAGCAAGCTCCTGGAGTTGGTGATGGACAGGGGAGCCTGGCATGCAACAATCCATGAAGTCACGAAGAATCAGACAAGACTTGGCAATTAAACAACAAATGGCCAAAATTAGTGCTATGCTTAGGGATCAAGCAAAAGTGTTGGTGGCCTTTATATCTCAGTTCACTTCTACCCTCTGGCCCATGAATAAACTAAATCAATACTGGAGAATGACTAGACAACTTCAACAAGTTCAGTTAAGTATTAGTCCTGGCTCCCAAATGGTAAGGTTTCCAGCAGTGCATTTGGCCTATTTCATATGAAGGGGCTGAGGTGAGAATGTACATAACACATGGGCAATAGCCTACCAGCCTGGTTACCAGTTTAGAAGGAAACCTGAAAGATCAGAGGCAAGCAGGTATTGGTAAAGGAATATGGATTCATATGGGAGAGAGCATGCAGAATGAAGATTTTTTATCTCATGTTAATACCACCAGAAAAGTTCCACAGGTCCTAAATAACCAAAAAGGTACAGTAGCTACTCCCTGACATTGGCCAGCCTTTCAGTTGAACCATATGCTTGAATTAAGTGGTCACAGTAGCAGAGACACACTCTGAATATGTTTACACACTTTCAGGCTCGCTACTGCCTATGGTTGTCCAACCTGCCAGCAATAGACATCAATACTGAAACCCTAGATTTTCAGTGTTCCTTAATCCCTTGAGTACCAAAATGCCACTGTGTGGCAAGTCAACTTCACTGAGTACCTTTCAGTGTAGAGAGGGCCAGAAGTTGCCTCTCACAGTAATAAACATCTGTTCCAGGCAAGAGGTTGCCTTTCAGCCAGGAAGTCCCCATCAGCACCCCAACTTGGGTTTATGGAATCAAAGAACTGCACATGTCACAGCTAACAACCAGAGGACCCAGTTCAAAGCAAAGACAGCATGGGCTAGTTCCTGAGATCCACTGGTCACTTCAGATATTGAACCGTTTGGAGGCTGCTGGCCTTGGTGTTAATACATCCTACTGGAATAAAGCAAAAAAAGCAAAGTCTACCACCTCGAAAGCAAGCCTCTGCATAGATGTGGTGCTATAGATGTGACATAGATGTGTGTGCTTCCTCCAGGAAGCAGTGCAGACACTAAATCAGAGGCCTAGGTGGTACATTGTCTCCAAGAAGACAACTATATGGGTCCTAGAACCAGGGAGTACCTGACCTACCATCACTTCCAGTGACCCACGGGGAGACTTCAATTCTCATCCCTCCAACTCCTGGAACTGCAGGGTTATAGATCATTGATCACAAAAGGTATGTAGTCTTATCAAGAGACCCAGGATGGGATTCATTGAAATACAAGCTATAACCTGCTATCTGGGTACCTTTGTTCCCAGGAGCCAGCCTACAAAGAGTCACCATTTTGGCAACAAGAGCCATTAACTTTGATCAAGAGGATGTAAGGCTGCTATTACAGTGATGACAAAGAATAATGTCTATTTAACTTCAGTTCAGTTCAGTTGCTCAGTCGTGTCCGACTCTTTGTGACCCCATGAATCACAGCACTCCAGGCCTCCCTGTCCATCACCAACTCCCGGAGTTCACTCAGACTCACGTCCATCAAGTCAGTGATGCCATCCAGCCATCTCATCCTCTGTCATCCCCTTCTCCTCCTGCCCCCAATACCTCCCAGCATCAGAGTCTTTTCCAATGAGTCAACTCTTCGCATGACGTGGCCAAAGTACTGGAGTTTCAGCTTTAGCATCATTCCTTCCAAAGAAATCCCAGGGTTGATCTTCAGAATGGACTGGTTGGATCTCCTTCCAGTCCAAGAATCTCCAACACCACANCAATACCTCCCAGCATCAGAGTCTTTTCCAATGAGTCAACTCTTCGCATGACGTGGCCAAAGTACTGGAGTTTCAGCTTTAGCATCATTCCTTCCAAAGAAATCCCAGGGTTGATCTCCTTCAGAATGGACTGGTTGGATCTCCTTCCAGTCCAAGAGTCTCCAACACCACAGTTCAAAAGCATCAATTCTTCGGCGCTCAGCCTTCTTCACAGTCCAACTCTCACATCCATACATGACCACAGGAAAAACCATAGCCTTGACTAGACAGACCTTACTCGGCAAAGTAATGTCTCTGCTTTTTAATATGCTATCTAGGTTGGTCATAACTTTTCTTCCAAGGAGTAAGCGTCTTTTAATTTCATGGCTGCAGTCACCATCTGTGGTAGGTGATCTAACTGGATATTTCTCTGTATACCCTAGGCCAAGTTGTAACTGAGTAGGTAATTATGGAAACCCTGGCCTGAGAAGAGAATGGTTTCTATTACAACAGATCCTCCAGGCATGAAGGATTCAGTCTTTACCACCATGACCTGTAGGGGTGATAACAGGGGGAGGAATGAGAACGGCCAGTGGAAGAGGAGGTAAGTACCAGTCACCCTAGAGAGTAGTTCCAACAGTGAAGCTGTTATGCTGATGAGTTCTGCCCGTTCATCACCCCACCTGTCACACTCCTCTCAGGGACAGGGGCCCAAACACCGTGGAATTCTTCCCAGATGAGTATGGAGAAGTGTATATGTACAGCACAAAGAATGAACTTCTAGAGTTAAGGGAACATACCACTCAACTCCCCCCTCAATGCAGAACCTGCTCTGAACATTGGAGTCAGCTGCAATGCTTCAGGATCTGCTGTAGCAAATCAAGCCTGGGTTATTCTTCCTGGGGAGCAATTAGCCAAAGACTGAGCACAGGGCAGTACTGGGGCCTCACCTTTGCCACCCAGCCCAAGTTCCCTCTCCTGGCCATCCCTGCACCCATCCCCCTCTTAGAATGGCTGAGACTCTACTGCAGAGCCGTGCTGCTGTCTCACACCTTGTCCTTCTTCTTTCTCAGGTGTTATAATGAAACATGAAGGTGTCCTCAGCCTGCTCCTCTGTAGAGAAATAGTGGTGGATTCAGATGGCAATGGTCAGGCTCTCCCGCCCCATGTCGTCTCGTTCATGCGTCACAGTAAACAATGACTTCACATGGTTATATAACAGCTGAGATCTTCTATAGCAACGCACACACACATCATGATGTAATGGCTTGGCAAATTGGTACTTTTGGTTATGTATACCATATTTGCACCACCTGAAACATCTCTGGCAGCTGCATCAACCACTAGAGAATAAAGCATGTCTGAAGTTTCTATGACTCCTTGTATTTCCTTCCAGCTTCCCCACTTGCACCTTGCCTACCCTGAGTTCAGCAATCAGCAAGACAATTCGTGTAACTGACAAGATTCCCAGCAGATAGAGGAGCCTGAGGCTCCAACGGTTGGATGGAGGAAGCCAGTGGCCACTACGTTGTATGTGGTACCTGGTGGCCCCATTGGAAGACTGGGAGGTGGTGGATGGGTCACCAGATAGCCTTGAAAAGGCATTACAGGCAGTGAGTTCCCATTTGCCAGACAAACTGGCACACACTGCTGCTGGTACCATGGGGTGGATTTCCCTCACTGCTCTGGAAGCTAATATGGATAGTGTCCTCCATGATGTTGTGCAAGTGTGTGAATTACAGTAGGAAGAACTAGAATATTGTATACATAGTCTGCAGCAAGAGATGTGTGACCTGGATGAACCCAGTGCCTTGGACAATGAAGTAATAAGGGGTGGTAACAATGAATGTTATGAGACTGTGGGTTGCTGCTTGTTTGTGAAGACAATTTTGCAGCAGAAGGTGAAACATGAACAACCTTTGACCCAGGATGGGCATCCCCAAGGGGCCCCCAAAGTGACTGAATACATAATATATTGACCAAGTACCCAGCCTTACCCAAGTCAACTTGGGTAAGAACATTTGGCAGAAGCAAGGAGGACCCCTAGCAGTTTGGCTATTGTGACTCTGGGACAGAAGAGTGGATGGTATTGTTTGTTCCAGAGATGAGACAGAAGAGTTGGCATTTATAATCACTTATCCCTCATTGAGACAAAGATTCCAGAACCTTAGGCAATTCATGCAGGGGCCACCTAACCACACACATACCTTGGTGGAATGGATTACACTGCCATCTGCACTCTGTGGACGAATGCAGGAGAACTCCCAGACACTGAGTAGGTGGCATAACTTTTCCAAGTTAACCCAAGTTGTGAGAGAGCTGGGCATGAAACAGTCTATGATTAATACCTAAATATTCAAGGCCCAGATGACAAGCATTTTACAGGCAGCATTGAGATGCCATTTTCAACAATGCCCATCTATCTTTTTCAGGTCCTTACCACTATTCTTATGCTCTATGCGGGCCACACTATCTACAAGGTGACCTTGATCATGGCAAGCTTGGGAGAAATAGAAGGATAGTGACAGACAAAGGGCATTAGAAGTGTGAAGACCCCGAAGGGGGGCCAAGCTGGTAATGGCCCCATCTGGGTCCATCTGGGTCCATGCAGATGCAAATGTGGGCCTGTTTGCTGGCATCGGAGTTGACAAATAAAATTGATAAATAGCCCAATGCTATGCTCCTAGAGACAGGAGAAGCAGCGTGCCAACGTGGAAAGCACCCACAGCAAGAGACACAGGCAGTTCAGTCAGAAGACTACATGGCACCCAAGAATGCTCCTCCAGATGCCCTTTTCCACTCTGAGTAAGGCTCAGGCAAAGGCACCTGCCCAAGGACCCAGAGCAGTGGCCAGAGGCCCCATGTACAGCTTGCAAGTCACTGGCCATCAGCTAATGTACAAAGAGTAATGGCTCTCATTGACACCGCTGCTGTATGCAGCCTTATTTATGGCAAGCCAGAAGAGTTTCCCAGTCCTACTGCACAAAGTGATGGCTATGGTAACCAAACAGTTCAGGTAAAGGCTGTGACCTGGCCTTTGGAAATTGGATGACTCCCTGTGTGGTTGTATACTGCGTTTGTGTCCCCGATCCCAGAATGTGCTGTGGGGAACAAATGTTTTACAAGGCCTAATGTTGCAAACCACTGTGGGGGAATTTTGTCTCTGCATGTGGTGAAGGTCATTGTGAGGGAATATGCGAAGCATCCCCCACAGTTACTGCTGGCACTCAGAGGGTCAGTATCATTTACCAAGTGGCCCTGAAGAAATAGGTGCCATCATTGCTGAGCTGGTGAAAGTGGGCATTGTACGACCCAATTATAGTTCATTTAACCCTGCTGTCTGACCTGTTCAGAAGCCTGATGGTGCATGGTAAATGACTGTAGACTATAGAGAAAAGAATAAGGTGGTGTCACCTATGCATGCTGCTGTACCATTGATTCATGACCTAATGGACCTATTGACCACAGCACTGAGCACTTATCACTACATGGTAGACTTAGCTAACGTCTTTTTCTCTATAGCTAAAGCTGATGAGAGCGAAGATCAATTTGCATTCACTTGGGAGGGACACCAATGGACGTTTCAGATACTTCCCCCAAGGATACTTGCATAGCCCAGCTATATGTCACAGGCTGGACTTAATGAAATGGAAGCAGCCAATTTCAGTGAAACTGCTCCATTATGTTGATGATGTGCTACTAACCTCTGACCCTCTTATGGATTTAGAACAGTGGGCACCAGAGCTTATAAAGCATTTGGGATCATGTGGGTAGGCTGTGAATGCCACAAAAAGCCAAGAGCCTGGATTGTCCATCAAGTCCTTGGGCACTGTCTGGTCAGGTATGTCATGTCTGGCCAGATGTGTCATGATCAAAGTGATTGTAGATTGGGTACACATCTACTACGCACTGGTACAAATTGTACTGGCATGTTGAATCTGCACAAAGCTCCCAGTTGGAGCTGCCATGGGCTTCTCTGGCACATTCAGACTAAAACTGTGACTAATTGGACCCGAAGACAAAGCACCTTTGGTGCTTTGGGGAATAGGGGGAGACAAAGGACCTGGTTATACAAGATGTGAAGAAATGGCGGAGCTCCCTCTTGACTCTCAGCCCTTCCCGCTTCTTCCACAACCAGGCAGTCTTTCCAACAGTATTTCAGATATCTTGCCACTATGATCCCTCCTGCCTAGACTTGGCCACAGCAGAAGTATTCTTCCAAGTATTTCATTCAGTTCAGTTCAGTTCAGTCACTCAGTCGTGTCCAACTCTTTGCGACCCCATGAATCGCAGCATGCCAGGCCTCCCTGTCCATCACCAACTCCCAGAGTTCACTCAGACTCACGTCCATCGAGTCAGTGATGCCATCCAGCCATCTCGTCCTCTGTCGTCCCCTTCTCCTCCTGCCCCCAATCCCTCCCAGCATCAGAGTCTTTTCCAATGAGTCAACTCTTTCCATGAGGTGACCAAAGTACTGGAGTTTCAGCTTTAGCATCATTCCTTCCAAAGAACACCCAGAACTGATTTCCTTTAGGATTGACTGATTTGATCTCCTTGCAGTCCAAGTGACTCTGAAGAGTCTTCTCCAACATCACAGTTCAAAAGCATCAATGCTTCGGCACTCGGCTTTCTTCACAGTCCAACTCTCACATCCATACCTGACTACTGGGAAAACCATAGCATTACTGCCCTCAATTTAACCCACCAATCTTACATTCCCCCTTACAGCAGAAACCCAAGTCTGTAAGACCTTAGCAAGAGTGTTTCCTCTAAACAACCCCTCATATAGACTCTGCTCTTATGGATTTATTCTGACAGAAGAGTTGAAAACTGAATATAGCATGGGCAGTGGAGCTGTGAACACCATCTTCAACCCACACACTGGCACAGGAAGCTATTCAACACCCTAAGACCTTCTGAACAGACCAGACTCAGCAGTCGAGTCTGTTCTCCAAGGGGATTTGAGTCAGATCCTAGCAGGCTGGTCATGACATGACAGCAATTCAGATGCCAGCTCAGAGTTTGACGTGCCCTTTGGCTCCCTTTTGCCAGCTGGCTCTGAAACAACTGAAAACTGGACCATGAGTCAGACTACCTTGGTGACCTGAATCAGAACCAAGCTCGGGAGAAGTGGTACCCCTGAACCAGGCTGAGGGAAGCTTCTGCCATCAGCTGGCATTGGTGAGCTTTTCCCACACAAACTGGAGAAGGCACTACTCTGCAAACCAAAGAAGAGGTTCAGCTACATATATCCTGTGAGTTGTTCTCCATCTCATTAACCCAGTTTCTCTTCTTCCCTTGGATCAGACAGAGGAGACATGGAGGTGAGCAACTAGGCAAGAACTCCCCCATATTTCAAAGAGAAAAGGAATTCTACTTCACAGAGACAGCAGAGCCACCCTGTGAGCCACATTTTCTCCCAAAGAGTCTCCCAACTCACATGCCCAACCCCACTGGCCAGCCCATGGGACCGCTTTAAGTATTCTGGGTGCACATCTCAGTGGTCCTGGGAAAGCAACATTGACATCACCCATAGTGAAGCCATTGCAGTCAGAAGCCTGCCCACTGCAATTAGAAAGCCTGCAAACAGCAATGAGGACCCAAGGCAGCCAAAAGAACTTCCAGAAAATGGCAGAAATGAGAGGATCCGTCACTAAAATTTGACAGCATTCAGCAGAGGACAAATAACAAATCTCACGTAAAGCTAAGTGACCATTACTGGCCTGTTACACCAGAAAAAAAAAAAAAATTGGACTAACACTAGAGCCCGAGTTAGAGCTAAGAAGATTTCATCTGTGAAGATGCTCAGGAAACAAAGCCAAGCAGGTCATCTTTCCTGCCAAGGCCCCACCTTCAACCACTAGCAGTAAGTACTCATGTTTAGGAATGACTGACCTCCAAATTTCTCCAGCACGCAGAATGTAGTCTGAACTTTTCTAGCAAGTTCTCTCCATGTTCATAGAGATCTTGTCCAATCAGTAGAGCACCTTGGGCAGTGCTTCCTACCTAGTTAGCCACAGGATAGCAAGTAATGTTCTGGGCCTTCAGCCATAGCAGCTTAATCTCCATTCCAATCCCCTCCAGTGGAGTGCTACAAATGAAAGGAATCATTAGAAACTGATTTCCTTTAGGATTGACTGATTTGATCTCCTTGCAGTCCAAGTGACTCTGAAGAGTCTTCTCCAACATCACAGTTCAAAAGCATCAATGCTTCGGCACTCGGCTTTCTTCACAGTCCAACTCTCACATCCATACCTGACTACTGGGAAAACCATAGCATTACTGCCCTCAATTTAACCCACCAATCTTACATTCCCCCTTACAGCAGAAACCCAAGTCTGTAAGACCTTAGCAAGAGTGTTTCCTCTAAACAACCCCTCATATAGACTCTGCTCTTATGGATTTATTCTGACAGAAGAGTTGAAAACTGAATATAGCATGGGCAGTGGAGCTGTGAACACCATCTTCAACCCACACACTGGCACAGGAAGCTATTCAACACCCTAAGACCTTCTGAACAGACCAGACTCAGCAGTCGAGTCTGTTCTCCAAGGGGATTTGAGTCAGATCCTACAGGCTGGTCATGACATGACAGCAATTCAGATGCCAGCTCAGAGTTTGACGTGCCCTTTGGCTCCCTTTTGCCAGCTGGCTCTGAAACAACTGAAAACTGGACCATGAGTCAGACTACCTTGGTGACCTGAATCAGAACCAAGCTCGGGAGAAGTGGTACCCCTGAACCAGGCTGAGGGAAGCTTCTGCCATCAGCTGGCATTGGTGAGCTTTTCCCACACAAACTGGAGAGGGCACTACTCTGCAAACCAAAGAAGAGGTTCAGCTACATATATCCTGTGAGTTGTTCTCCATCTCATTAACCCAGTTTCTCTTCTTCCCTTGGATCAGACAGAAGAGACACGAAGGTGAGCAACTAGGCAAGAACTCCCCCATATTTCAAAGAGAAAAGGAATTCTACTTCACAGAGACAGCAGAGCCACCCTGTGAGCCACATTTTCTCCCAAAGAGTCCTCCAACTCACATGCCCAACCCCACTGGCCAGCCCATGGGACCGCTTTAAGTACTCTGGGTGCACATCTCAGTGGTCCTGGGAAAGCAACACTGACATCACCCACAGTGAAGCCATTGCAGTCAGAAGCCTGCTCACCGCAATTAGAAAGCCTGCAAACAGCAATGAGGACCCAAGGCAGCCAAAAGAACTTCCAGAAAATGGCAGAAATGAGAGGATCTGTCACTAAAATTTGACAGCATTCAGCAGAGGACAAATAACAAATCTCACTTAAAGCTAGGCCTGTTTCACCAGAAAAAAAAAAAATTGGACTAACACTAGATCCCGAGTTAGAGCTAAGAAGATTTTGTCTGTGAAGATGCTCAGGAGACAAAGCCAAGCAGGTCATCTTTCCTGCCAATGCCCCACCTCCAACCACTAGCAGTAAGTATTCATGTTTAAGAATGACTGACCTCCGAATTTCTCCAGCATGCAGAACATAGTCTGAACTTTTCTAGCAAGTTCTTTCCATGTTCATAGAGATCTTGTCCAATCAGTAGAGCACCTTGGGCAGTGCTTCCTACCTAGTTAGCCACAGGATAGCAGGTAATGTTCCTAAGTACACTATACAGCTCTGGGCCTTCAGCCATAGCAGCTTAATCTCCATTCCAATCCCCTCCAGTGGAGTGCTACAAATGAAAGGAATCATTAGATAAATCCATTTCACTTGGAACCTGCCTTCACCCATCAAGTTCGGTTTAACTGTTGCTACAAAAAAAAGACTTGCATGTGTTCCAAGTCAGAAAAGGCCTAAATGAGATGTTTGCCTGAGTTTTTTTCTCCAGGATTTAGAGTCAGCTGTGTCTAGTGCAAGTGGCTAAGATTGGATGGGACCACCAACCTTCCAACTGGGCATGTGCAAGTGTCCAATTCCTGAATTTTTGATGTCAGGGAACCAAAAACTCAACCCTCAGGCCATTCTAGTGGCCTCATGCAGAGGCTTGTAGCTCAATTACTCCTGCTCAGAACTACAATTACCATGCCTTTTCCCAAGCACCTCCCCCAACACTCATCATGCTCCAAGCCTCAGACAGTCCTGCTTCTTTATTCTTTATCCCATTAATACCATAAGCCCTTCCTTGCCTTCAGGAAGGAATGTGAGATTTGAGAATATGAAGGATTGCGAGAACTCTCTCTTCAGGGCTTCCCTTGTGGCTCAGCTGGTAAAAAATCCGCCTGTAATGTGGAAGGCCTAGGTTTGATCCCTGAGTTGGGAAGATCCCCTGGAGAAGGGAAAGGCTACCCACTCCAGTATTCTGGCCTAGAGAATTCAATGTTTTGGCTTGCTCCCTGCAAATCTCAGGAGCTTCCCTGGTGGCTCAGAGGTTAAAGTGTCCGCCTGCAATGTGGGAGACCTGGGTTCAATCCCTGGGTTGGGAAGATTCCCCTGGAGAAGGAAATGGCAACCCACTTCAGTATTCTTGCCTGGAGAATCCCATGGATGGAGGAACCTGGTGGGTTACAGTAGCAAAGAGTTGGACACGACTGAGCGACTTCACTCTCACTTTCTGCAAATCTTGCAAGATCAACCTGGTTTGGTAACAAGTTCCATGTGGGCCTTAATGGCAAATGATTGGAAACTGTGGTTCTATGGGACTCAGTTTTTTGAGTAGCATGTTATAAATATCTCCTGTGTAGGCTCTGGATTTTAGCCATTCTGACCTCTCCCCTTTGCTATTAAAAAACCTTATCTTAAAGCTATAGCCTGAACTATAGCCTGATTCAGTTCAGTTCAGTTCAGTCGCTCAGTCGTGTCCGACTCTTTGCGACCCCATGAACCGCAGCACGCCAGGCCTCCCTGTTCATCACCATCTCTCAGAGTTCACTCAGACTCACGTCTATCAAGTCAGGGATGCCATCCAGCCATCTCATCCTCTGTTGTCCCCTTCTCCTCCTGCCCCCAATCCCTCCCAGCATCAGAGTCTTTTCCAATGAGTCAACTCTTCTCATGAGGTGGCCAAAGTACTGGAGTTTCAGCTTTAGCATCATTCCTTCCAAAGAAATCCCAGGGTTGATCTCCTTCAGAATAGACTGGTTGGATCTCCTTGCAGTCCAAGGGACTCTCAAGAGTCTTCTCCAACACCACAGTTCAAAAGCATCTATTCTTCTGCGCTCAGCCTTCTTCACAGTCCAACTCTCACATCCATACATGACCACAGGAAAAACCATAGCCTTGACTAGTTGGCAAAGTGATGTCTCTGCTTTTGAATATACTATCAAGACATTAAGTCCTGTCACAGGCCAAAAACTTCCTCACCTTCTGAAATTAGCACTTTTGGTCATCCTCTGCAAAGTAACTTCTATATATTAATCCTGACAACTCTAGCATCTATTTCTAACCAGACAACTGAGGCTTAGGGAGGATAACTGATCTGCCAATTAGTTACACAGGCAGAAGATGGAAAACCTGAAATTCCAGTTCAGGCCAGTGTACCAAGTCTGTTCTCCTCACTATTATGTCATCTCCCAGCACAGCTCAGACTATTCTTCTGGAAAGGCAGCATCTCAAGAATTCCTATGTAGGATGGGTTTAGGGAATGGTAGTCTGGTCTGCAGGAAGTGCACTCATGGCTTGAAACCAAGTTTACATAGAACCATATTAAGCAACGACCAGAGGGTGGGGTATCGTGGGAGAGGGGTGGCAGGATTCTTCAAGCCAATCTTTGGCATAATCACTTACGGAACTTTGGAGACATGGCATCCAGAGTGTAGCTATCTCTAGGATTAACCACTTTGAAATCTTTCCATAGTGAAATCTCAGCAGCTTCAGTTCTCCAGTTTTAAAAAGTCCATTCCATATATTTTAGTCCTCTCTCACCCACTTCAGACTCCAATAGCTATAGTTTCCATAGTAGTAAATTAAACCATAAAGTTGACAAGAAAAAGATAAATCAAGGGAAGATAAATTCAGAATGTTTTAACTTTACTTCTGCCCCCAGATTAATGTACAACCACTCGGTTTTTGTTAAGATCAAACATTCTATATACCTATGAGTATTAAACATTATGAAAGTGTAAGATGTCATAAAGTAATACCTTACTAAAATGTTAATTTTCTTTTTTAAAAGAAACTTAAATATTCAGTCTTTAATTAACCAATGCTTAGATAAATCCATTCTGGCATATGGAAGTCTAAATTTTTCTGTATTGTGTATTTATCCAGGGCTTTTTATCAAGAGATCCATGCAGGCAAATTCAAATCTGGAATCAATCTATCTTGAAGATAACCATCATTTTACAGGATAGGCTTGTAATTGGCTAGTGATGAAGGACTGAAGATGTATTTAGTACATTTCTTGATTATTTTGGCCAAATTAAACATCCCAGGCCTGCTATGATGGTTTTTAAATCCTCCATTCTCCCTAACCCTAACCCTAACCCTAACCCTGATGGTTTTTAAATCCTCCATTCTGATCAGCAGAGTGTATATATGCCAGTGCTAGCCTATAAGAGACTAGTGTTCCTATTACAAGTTATTAAAACTTAGTTTAGTTACATTATCCCTTGTGAGTAGTGTGGCTGACAATCCAACATAGATTCAGTAAATTAAGGAAACTCATTGGTCATGTTAGAAACTGAGCACTTGAAGTACTGATGCTCAGTACTCATTCCATATCGTTTAGTGAAGTTTTCTTCAATATTTTGATTCTGCATGGATCTCTTTAACTGGAAGATAATTGCTTTACCATAGTGTTGCTTTCTGCCATACAACAACTTGAATCAGTCATAATATATATATATCCCCTGCCTCTTGAGCCTCCCTCCAACCTCTCCCACACCCCACCTAACCCGGTCATCACAGAGCACCAGGTTGGGCTCCCTATGATATATAGCAGCTTCCTATTAGTTATCTATTTTAGACATGGTCGTGTATATATATCTTCCTTTGTAGCTCAGTCAGTAAAGAATCTGCCTGCAATGCAGGAGACCTGGGTTCAATTCCTGGGTAGGAAAGATCCCCTGGAGAAGGGCATGGCAACCCACTCCAGTATTGCCTGGAGAATCCCAATGGACAGAGGAGCCTGGCAGGCTGCAATCCATGGAGTCGCAAGAGTTGGACATGACTTAGCGACTAAACCACCAAATCACCAGAGTGTATATATGCCAGTGCTATTCTCTCAACTCGTCCCACCCTCTCCCCTTCCTCTGGGTTTTCCTGATGGCTCAGTGGTAAAGAATCCACCTGCCAATGCAGGAAACACAAGTTCAATCCCTGGGTTGGGAAAGATCCCCTGGAGGAGGAAATAGCAGCCTCCTCCAGTGTTCTCGCCTGGAAAACCCCATGGAAAGAGAAGCTTGGCGGGCTACAGTCTATACTGTCACAGAGCTGGACACGACTGAGGATGAATGCATATGTATGTGGACTGTGTCCACAAGTCTGTTTTCTACATCTGCATCTCCATTCCTCCCCTGTAAATAGGTTCATCAGTATCATTTTTCTAGATTCCTTATATGTGCATTAATATGATATTTCTTTTTCTGACTTACTTCAGTCTGTATCGGAGAAGGCAATGGCACCCCACTCCAGTACTCTTGCCTGAAAAATCCCATGGGCAGAGGAGCCTGGTGGGCTGCAGTCCATGGGGTCGCTAAGAGTCGGACATGACTGAGCGTCTTCACTTTCACTCACTCTGTATAACAGGCTCTACTAATACTACTACTACTAAGTCGCTTCAGTCGTGTCCGACTCTGTGACCCCATAGACGGCAGCCCACCAGGCTCCCCCGTCCCTGGGATTCTCCAGGCAAGAACACTGGAGTGGGCTGCCGTTTCCTTCTGCAATGCATGAAAGCAAACAGTGAAAGTGAAGTCGCTCAGTCGTGTCCAACTGTTAGCGACCCCATGGACTACAGCTTACCAGGCTCCTCTGTCCATGGGATTTTCCAGGCAAGAGTACTGGAGTGGGATGCCATTGCCTTCTCCAAGAACAGGCTCTAGGTTCATCCAACTCATCACAACTGACTCAAATTTGTTCCTTTTTATAGCTGAGTGATATTCCATTGTATATATGTACCACAACTTCTTCATCCATTCATCTGCCGGTGAACATCTAGGTTGCTTCCATGTCCTGGCTATTGTGAACAGTGCTGCAATGAACATCGCGATACATGTCTTTGACTTTTGGTTTTCTCAGGGCATATGCCCAGTAACGGAATTGCTGGGTCATATGGTAGTTTTATTCATAGTTTAAGGAATCTACATACTGTTCTCCACAGTGGCTATATCAATTTACATTCCCACCAACAGGGCAAGAGGGTTCCCTTTCTCCATATTCTCTCCAGCATTTATTGTTCATAGATTTTCTTGATAATGGCCATTCTGACTGGTGAGGTGATACTCATTGTGGTTTTGATTTGCATTTCTCAAGTAATGAGCAATGTTGAACATCTTTTCATGTGCTTGACCATCTGTATACCTTTTTTGAAGAAACATCTTTTTAGGCCTTCTGCCCATGTTTTTATTGGGTTATTTTTCTGATTTTTGCCAAAATGTAATTTTGTCTATTAAGTCTAGTAAGATTTGGCTATAATTTTCTGCTAATTCTAATTTTTATTGGAGTATAGTTGCTTGACAATGTTATGTTAGCTTCTACCATACAGCAAAGTGAATCCAGCTATTTATCACCCTGCTTATTTGACTAAAATGCAGAGTACATCATGCAAAATTCCAGACTAGATGAATCACAAGATGGAATCAAGATTGCTGAGAAAAAGATCAACCTTAAATATGCAGGTGATACCACTCTAATGGCAGAAAGTGAAAAGGAAGTAAAGAGCCACTTGATGAGGGTGAAAGAGGAGTGAAAAAGCTGGCTTAAAACATTAAAAAAAAAAAAAACAAAACACTAAGATCATGGCATCTGATCCCATCACTTCATGGCAAATAGAAGGGGAAAAAGTGGAAGCAATGACATATTTTTATTTTCTTGGGCTCCAAAATCACTGCAGATGGTGACTGTGGTCATGAAATTAGAAGACCCTTGCTCCTTGGGAGGAAAACTATGACATCTAGGTTTATCATATTAAAAAGCAGAGACATCACCTTGTCAACAAAGGTCCATATAGTCAAAGCTATGGTTTTTCCAGTAGGTTGAGAGTTGAACTATAAAGAAGGATAAGCACCAAACAATTGATGCTCTTGAATTGTGGTGCTGGAGATGACTCTTGAGAATCCCTTGGACAGCAAGGAGATCAAACCAGTCAATCTTAAAGGAAATCAACTCTGAATATTTACTGGAAGGCCTGTTGCTGAATGGGCTTCCCAGGAGGTGCTAGTGGTAAAGAAGCCACCTGCCAATGCAGGAGATCTAAGAGACATAGATAGGTTCAATCTCTGGGTCAAGAAGATCCACTGGAGGAAGGCATGGAAACCCACTCCAGTATTCTTGCCTCGACAATCTCATGGAGAGAGGAACCTGGCAGGCTACATTACATAGAGTTGGGCTTCCCTGGTGGCTCAGACAGTAAAGAATCTGCCTGCAATACAGAAGGCCTGGGTTCGATCCCTCCATCAGGAAGGTGCCCTGGAGAAGGGCATGGCTACCCATTCCAGTATTCTTGCCTGGAGAATTCCTTGGACAGAGGAGCCTGCTAGGCCAAAGCCTGCTGCTTCTGCTAAGTCACTTCAGTCCTGTCTGACTCTGTGCGACCCCATAGACAACAGCCCACCAGGCTCCCCCGTCCCTGGGATTCTCCAGGCAAGAACACTGGAGTGGGTTGCCATTTCCTTCTCCAATGCATGAAAGTGAAAAGTGAAAGTGAAGTTGCTCAGTCGTGTCCGAACCTCAGCGACCCCGTGGACTGCAGCCTTCCAGGCTCCTCCGTCCATGGGATTTTCCAGAAAAGAGTACTGGAGTGGGGTGCCATTGCCTTCTCCGAGGCCAAAGCCTACAGGGTAGCAAATTGTAGGACATGACTGAGCAACTAACACTCTGTTGCTGAAGCTCCAATACTTTGGCCACGCGATACGAAGAGCCAGCTTCTTGGAAAAGACCTTGATGCTGGGAAATATTGAAGGAAATAGAAGGGGGAGGCAGAAGATGAGATGGTTAGATAGCATCACTGATTCAGTGGACATGAATCTGAGCAAACTCCAGGAGATGATGAAGACAGGGGAGCCGGGCATGCTGTAGTCCATGGGGTTGCAAAGAATCGGACATGACTTAGTGACTGAACAACAACAAATACATATATCCCTGTTTTATGGATTTTGTTCCCATTTTTAGATCACTGTCATTTTTAGAGTTTTAAGTTCCCTGTACTCTACAGTAGTTCTCAGTTGTTTTACATGTAGTATCAATAGTGTATATATGTGCACACCAATTTCCCACTTCATTCCGCCCTCTTCTTCCTCCTTGGTATCCATAGGTTTGTTCTCTATATCTATGTCTTTGCTTCTGCTCTGTAAATAAGATCGTCTATACCAAATTTTTCAGATTCCACGTGTGTTAATATATGATATTTGTTTCTTTCTGACTTGCTTCACTCTGTATGACTGTCTCTAGGTCCATTCATGTCTCTACAAATCACCTAATTTCATTCCTTTTGCTGTTTGAGGTGTTGGCCCATGATGGATTAGGAGCCAACCAGTCCTGCACCAGATAGTCTGAGACACTCATCTGGGGCATGCCAGCCTTGTAACTCATGACAAAATCACTGCCTAGAAAATTAACCATTTTACTCCTGGCATCCCATTAGGCCCAGGTTTTAAAATTTCCACCTCAAAATAGGAAAGTTATTGGGGAGAAAGGGTTTATTCAATACCAACCAGAAGCTAGTGTGTACTGGGCCCCAACCAGCCCCAAATTTCCAGCTCGACCTATCCTCAGGTAATTTCAGCAGATGAGAACAAAGCAACTACCCCTGGGTGGAAGATATGGAAGGATGCTGTTGGTAAGTATCAATACCAACTCTAAATGCATCACCCTAGGGTAAGAGACCAATATTTGGAAAGACCCACAGCAATGAAGACTGTAGCAAATACCTCTCCAAGACCACAGGGAGATGACCTAATGGGGCATAATCTTCAGCCCAAACCTTCCAAGTTTTTGGAAACTTGGCTTCTGTTCAAGGACTCAGGCTCTTGCTAGTTAAGCAAGACAGGGTACCACCACCAATGAGAGCTTTAAACACATCTTCCAACAGGGGGCACTTAATAACCATGGAAAAAGGAAAGCTTGACTAATTTATGAAACATTGACTGCTTTTGTAAATTTGCCTGAAAACCAGACTGAGAGTGTGGGTTTGCGTGCGGGCTCAGTCATGTCTGACTCTTTATGACCCCATGGACTGTAACCCACTAGACTCCTCTGTCCACAGAATTTTCCAGGCAAGAATACTGAATTGGGTTGCCATTTCCTCCTCCAGGGGACCTTCTTAACCCAGGGATTCAATTCTTGTCTCCTGTGTCTCCTGAACTGGCAGGCGGATTCTGAAGTGTGGATACTCTCATTTTAAAAAGGGAATGCTCTACCACAATGATATTAAATGCAGGGAAACATTTTTAACTGGAGTCGACCAGAAGATCCTTGTCCTCTGGAAAACTGAAACGGAGAACAGGTAAGCGATGGCTGTCTGCTGAGCTGATTAGAAAGTTACCCGAGACTTTTTTTTTTTTGGGCTGTACCAGGTCTTTGTTGCAACTCGAAGGTTCTTAGTTGCCTGACCAGGGTTCCAACCCAGGCCTCCTGCACTGGGAGCACAGAGTCTTCATCACCAGGGAAACCCAAAGCCCCCTTAGGACAAGAGGTTCATAGCTGCGGAACCTCTTATTCAGAGGCCTGAGGTCTCTGGAACCACTTTGGAGAGTTTCTCACATAATGAGTCCCATCATCCCAAAGGCCCTCTCTCTTAGTGTCCCTGTTGACAGGGACACAGTCATGAGACTCCTCTCAAAGAGACTGATCCAGAGAAGGAAGTCAGTGCATGGAGCCCATCTTAGAACATGGCAGATACTTAGGGTGCTGAGTTTTATAAGAATTGATGAGAGTAAGTGAAAACAAAACATGACATGTCAGCTCATGCTACACTGATTTGCAGCTAATAATGCACACTTACCATCCTATCTATAATCTTTGAGAACAATGGAATGCTATTAAAAGAACAAAGCAAAAGTTACCTGACATTTGGGTTTAAGAGAAATCTAAGCTCAAGATTGCCCAACAACTGTTTTTCTGGCTTCTCTTCCTCCCCTCTGTGACATCTGGCAGAGATCCTAAAGTCAGTGATGAGGCACAAAAATACCTTGGTCTTTATAAATTCAGCCCAACTCTACTCTTCCAGTATTAGGACAAAGTAGACACCTTGATTCACACAGGGTTAAGGTTTATCAGAAAGGACTAAAATAGAGGCACAAAACTGTTACTTGGGAGAAAAGACATGCTAACAAGAAAATTAAGGAAGCAGCTAGAATACAGAAATAAAGGGGTCAACAGACTGGAGGTCATATGGAGACAACCATCTTAGTGGGAATAAAGTGGGTAGAATTGAGCGAGCTGGAGAGAAGATCATTAAGTGAAACAACCGGATTACTTATTGGAGGAAACAAAGTGCATGGTATTAGTCACCTATGCACAAGGAAATTGAGGAGCAGCTTTCGGCAGTAAGGTTGAGTCAGGATGAATGAGGTGCTTTGATAACCATCCCAGCATCTAAGTACTTGACTTTGGAATGAGATCTGAGGTTCAAATTCCAGTACCTCTCATGAGGGAGACTGGGCAGTTGGCCTCAGAGCACCACCTATAAAAGTGTGTAACTGTCTGAAACCGAGTAATTGAGATTCATGTATCTGGCAGTGGGCCAGTACCTCAGTGTTTTCTCAGGTAAGTCGGAAGTATTACAACTGACTGTTGTAATACCTCAGAGTAAGATTTCTCCATCAGTTCCAGTACATCAGGTGACAGCTACAGCTTGCTTCACTGAATCAGACAGGTATTCTGTAAAATGAATCTAAATCTTACTGTTCAGGAGAATTAAATACATGCATTTGTTAATCATATATGACAAACATCAGACCTTAACTGGTTTATTGAAACAGTCCAGTGATCTTAGGTGGAGTTAAGCCACCAAAAAATGCAAGGGAAAGACAGCGAGATATGTTCCAAGTTATGACAGATCTATTCTACCTTTTTATATCTATTTGGTCATTTAGTCTGACACAAACATGTACATGACTAAGCTCATGACATTTAACCAGTCATCTGGCCACACCAAATTTCTGTTCAGATAATGATAGAAACCACACATTACCCACAGTTGACATTTGAGTCAGTGTACACAGAAGCCGTGTAAGCAGACAGGACATTGTGATACAGGAAGTGACTGTTGTTCCCTTACGACAACTCGCTACTCACTGAGCAAGACAGGAATGACAGCTACCTGACTACGTGTAGTTTGCGGCTAAGATTCAGTCTGATATTTATGATACCTAGTGAAGAGGAGCTCAAAAGCCTCTTGATGAAAGTGAAAGAGGAGAGCGAAAAAGTTGGCTTAAAGCTCAACATTCAGAAAACGAAGATCATGGCATCTGGTCCCATCACTTCATGGGAAATAGATGGGGAAACAGTGGAAACAGTGCCAGACTTCATTTTTTAAGGCTCCAAAATCACTGCTGATGGTGACTGCAGCCATGAAATTAGAAGACGCTTACTCCTTGGAAGAAAAGTTATGTCCAACCTAGATAGCATTTTCAAAAGCAGAGACATTACTTTGCCGACTAAGGTCCGTTTAGTCAAGGCTATGGTTTTTCCTGTGGTCATGTATGGATGTGAGAGTTGGACTGTGAAGAAGGCTGATCGCTGAAGAATTGATGCTTTTGAAGTGTGGTGTTGGAGAAGACTCTTGAGAGTCCCTTGGACTGCAAGGAGATCCAACCAGTCCATTCTGAAGGAGAGCTCAGCCTTCTTCACAGTCCAACTCTCACATCCATACATGACCACAGGAAAAACCATAGCCTTGACTAGACAGACCTTAGTCGGCAAAGTAATGTCTCTGCTTTTGAATATACTATCTAGGTTGGTCATAACTTTTCTTCCAAGGAGTAAGCGTCTTTTAATTTCATGGCTGTAATCACCATCTGCAGTAAAATCAACCAGTGTATAAAGCATTTAGAACAATGGTATAATGGCTCAGCTACTGCTGCTACTATTGTTCGTCCATATTCATAAATTTTATAGTCATGACTCTGATCTACTGCTCACATAACCACCATGGTCCCATGTATTTGAGCAATGAACATGTATATAGACCAAATGTTTACAACACAAGGAAAATGGGGAACCAGAACTGTCGATACTCCTTACTCTTTTTGCCATGCCACACAGCTTGAGGATCTTACTGAACCTGCACCCTCAGCAGTGAAACTGCAGCGTCCTAACCCCTGGGCCACCAGGGAATTCTTCCCACTAGAGTTTAAGGCAAATGGTAAAGCAAAGAATAGAAAGTGAATATAAGAGGTCAAGAGAGGTGAAAGAAAAGGTGATAAGATTAGGTAAGTGTGTAACTGGCATGAACATGAGCCTGGAACCAGGAAAATGCTCTAGAGAACCCAAACAAGAAGGGTCCTATGACCATGAGACAGGGTGTTTAAGATCTCTGCTTGGAGTCGACTGCCAAAGAAGGGTAACTTCCGCTTATGTGAAACCTAGTAGGAATGTGAGCAGAAGCTGCAATCAGTGGGGAAATTCACCAGGAAGTCCGCTGAAGATAAACCTGGCTTCCTCAGCCTGAAGAGGCTCCCATGTGTTCTTTGGAATATTAACGTTGAGTAGATTGGGATGTAAATGGCGCTGTTTCAGTGTCCTACTTTAAGTTCATCTGGGAGTTTGTGTCTATTAATCTGATAAATCTTCCCCACCCCAGTGAGGTACAGAAAACTTCAACATTCTAAAACACACCCGATTCCAACAATGGGGATGGAGAATGAGAAGGCACCCAACACCTAGCACTTCATGGATCTTCCACACTCTCTCAACAGGTGAATCTGTTCATTCAAGGTCTTAAGTGTCCCCACAGAACCACTGGCTGGACATATCAGCTACCAACCAGGTTACAAACGTTCAGGCAATTGATTTAGTACACAATTATAAACAAACCAGCTTTTAGGTTTGTAAACTAAAAAAAAGCCCAGTGAATCATGATTTTCGGTATCTCTTTGAAGAAGCTTAAAATCAGACAGGGTCATTACCCATTTACCTAGAGCTCATATATTTTGGGATGAAGCAAAATATTGACTGGACTTCATCTGTGTGCATTGCCTGACCTGAGGTGACAAGCCAGGTATTTGACATCTAGGACTACAGCAGATTGTTTCTTTCAGCCTGCTAAGTGTTGGGTCAAGTCAGATACTAGTTTGCCCAGTTATCTTAAAGCCTGTGCCCTTTGTGTATTGCTGGGGCTTAGGTATTTACACTTAGGTATTTTCAATAGGCAAGAGCAATTATATAAGATGACGTGTAAGAACTGCCTTCCATTCCATCACAAGGTTCTAGCCAGTCTTTGATTTCATCTTTGAGTAATCAGTTAAATGAGCTCCAAAACACAACTGGCATTTGCAGACTCATTTTAGACCAATTTTTTTTTTTTTTAACTGCCGAAGTAGTGGCCAAAGTTTAGCTTAGGAAAAACATCAGAAGTGTATCTTAAGACTGAGATGAAGGGACCACTGTTATTCTATGAAGTTTGAATTTCTAAATTTTTGAAAGAACAAAGTGCTGCCTATAAGAACAGTAACTTCTCAGAGGTTAAGGTAGCTTGCCAGGTGGTAGTAACTCTTTCAGTTGCCGTGAACTAATTCTTGGTTGTCTCTCTAAGAGCCTAATCGCTGATCACCCATGAAGGGACCACTGTTATTCTATGAAGTTTGAATTTCTAAATTTTTGAAAGAACAAAGTGCTGCCTATAAGAACAGTAACTTCTCAGAGGTTAAGGTAGCTTGCCAGGTGGTAGTAACTCTTTCAGTTGCCGTGAACTAATTCTTGGTTGTCTCTCTAAGAGCCTAATCGCTGATCACCCACAAACAGCTCTTGCTACTAGTGTGGCTGGTCAGGTGGCTCCTAGTCACAGCTTGGCCTAGTCATTATACAAGCTAATGTTGAGTTCATTTGGAAGGCCTTTAAGTATTGTACATAATTTAAAAAACTGAACCAGACAAAACCAGGCACACTGTTGAGATTCTTCACTAGCTTTACTATCAACCACTCGAGGATCAATCTAGTATCATATAGAGGCAGCAGAGTGAGGAGAAATAAGCACCTGAGCTTCCAGGTAAAGAGGAGTTAACAACACTTGGCAAGGTCATGGGATTCTGGCTTCCTTAGATATGTAATGTATATGTAAATAAGAGGTATATGTACATACAAGAGACATATAAGAGGCATATTTGCATATGTAAATATGTAAATAAGGTTAAGGCACCTCTTACAAGGTTAAGATCTAATTAACTAGGGATATTGCTCAAAGTTTAGTAACCAGATCAGTGATGTTATAGTAGAAATAACACCAAGAAATAAACCATAGTTATTCAAGTGTTTGACTCCCAGTCATTCATGAGTTTTATAGTATAGCTACAGGTCAGAGTGATGCTCCCATCTAGCTCTGATATAACAAGAGAAGCTACAATTATCTCCAAGTGACCTTGCAATTGGCCTTATGATCATTAGACCTGAGGATTTATTGCATCTGGGGGGTGGCTGGGCATTTGGCACAGAAGGTGTGACAAGGTGTACACTGTTTGCTTGCAGATATGTACAAGGTCAAGACTTAAAAATCTGTACCTCACCACCACCTGAGGATACCCCCAGTCTCTCATGCCCTTCACCCTCACCATATCTCCTTGATGTAGGTCTGAGGAACAGACACCTTCTGTCTTCTCCACCTTCCTGCTCCAAAGACAAAAGCTTCCTCTTGGCAAAGGTAGATGCTGCCAGTAAATATAAACACCTGGGGGTGGGTAGGGGAGCCAGGCCAGCTGTGCTACATCGCAGTCCAGGCTGGGTAAGTTTAACTTGAAAGAAGTTTTGAGTAAGGAGATGTGTTGCAAGCAGAAGATGTTTGCCACCCCACCCCACCCCCTCCGCACCACCACCACCAAAGGAAACTTAGTTGAGTTAGATATCCCATTTACACTGGTCCTTATACAGGCACATCATCTCTGGTCACCTAAGAAGGTCTATAACCCTGTTGGTTTATGAGAAGTCTCCTTGACACAGCCCATCCCTGAAAAGCACACTCCAAGCCCAATTTGAATGTAGCACAGTAGTAAGCCACATGGTTCCTCCACTATGAGGAGACTCTAGCCTGTGTTTTGAAGAGGCGTGGAGGGTGAAGCCCTGAAGGTAGATATCAAGAGCCTAAGTACTTGATCTATAGGCTTCCCAGATAGCGCCAGTGGTAGAGAACCTGCCTGCCAATGCGAGAGACTTAAGAGATACAGTTTTGATCCCTGGGTCAGGAAGATTCCCTGAAGGAGGAAACGGCAACCCACTTAAGTATTCTTACCTAGAGAATCCCATGGACAGAGCCTGACTGGCTTTAGTCCATGGGGGTCACAAAGAGTCAGACACAACTGAAGTGCCTTAGCATGCAAGCACCTGATCTATAGATTACCACCAACTCAAATATAAATAAAAAGGACTTCCCTGGTGGTCCAGTGGTTAAGAATCCACCTACAGGGGACACCAGTTCAAAGCCTGGCCCGGGAAGATTCCACATACCATGGGGCAACTGGGCCCGTTCACCACAACTTCTGAAGCCCACATGCCCTAGAGCCCATGCTCTGCAACAAGAGACGCCACTGTGATGAGAAGTGAGTGCACTGCCACTAGAGAAAGCCCACCTACAGCAACCAAGACCCAGTACAGCAAAAAATACATTACCACCAGCTCAAGTTAGAAAATAGTCAAAGATCTCAAAGTAAGAGGTACTTGTATCTTCCCAGTGTCCTACCCATAGGATAGTCAGGAGTTCCTAAAGTAAAGCTGTGCAGTGTGTGCTTGGGTTCATATAATGTAGAAGATTCCAGGACAAAGTCTGCCAGCAATAATCAAATACAGTGACTCCTTGGAGCGTGAAAGACATATTGTGGGTGTAGGCTGGTGTTAAACACAAAGGCAGTCGTTGTTACAAAGTCCAAGTAAACAGTTTATGTGATTCCAATACTCTGGTTCCTGGGAACTCTTGTTAAAAGGATTTGCATTCAAGTGACAATATTCAAACCTCATTCTACCTAAGTCATTTTAGACTAGTGTATCTCTAAATGCATGCTCAGTTGCTAAGTTGTGTCTGACTCTGCAAAACAGATGGCAAATGAGGTTAAACAGTAGGACCCAAGGTTATCTTTTACCTAGTCCAACATGACTAGACACTAGCCACTGAGCGCTTAAGATGGTGCTAGATTTGATGTGTTATAAATATAAAACACATACCAAACCTCAAAAACTTAGTACCAAAATAAAGGCTCACTATTTTATATGTTGAAATGCATCCACTGAGTTAATATTAAACTTCACTTTTCTGTTAATTTTTATTGGAGTAGTTGCTTTACAATGGTGTGTCAGTTTCTGCTGAACAGCAAAGCGAATCAGTTGTATGTTTACATATATACCCTGATTTTTGGATTTCCTTCTTGTTTAGGTCACCACAGATCATTGAGTGGGCTTCCCAGGTGACAGTAGTAAGGAATCTGCCTGCCAATGCAGGAGACACAAGAGACGCTGGTTCGATCCCAGGGTCAGGAAGATCCCCTGGAGTAGGAAATGGCAACCCACTCCAGTTTCTTGCCTGGAAAATTCCAATGACAGAAGAACTTGGTGGGCTATAGCCCTTGGGGTCTGAAAGAGTTGGACGTGACTAAGCATGCGCACACACAGAGCACTGAATTTCCTGTGCTATATAGGTTTTCCATTAGTTATCTATTTTATACATATTGGGTTGACCAAAAAGTTTGTTCAGTTTTTACTGTTACAATAATAGCTCTAGTAGCAGTTAGTTCAGAGAAGGCAATGGCACCCCACTCCAGTACTCTTGCCTGGAAAATCCCATGGACAGAGGAGCCTGGTGGGCTGCAGTCCATGGGGTCGCTGAGGGTCGGACACAACTGAGCAACTTCACTTTCACTTTTCACTTTCATGCATTGGCGAAGGAAATGGCAACCCACTCCAGTGTTCTTGCCTGGAGAATCCCAGGGACGGGGGAGACTGGTGGGCTGCCGTCTATGGGGTCGCACAGAGTCGGACGCGACTGAAGCGACTTAGCAGCATCAGCAGCAGCTAGTTGTCTTTAACTTCATTCAAAACAATTTTGTTAGACTGTATTGTGATAGCTGTCATATCAGCATGTATTTTAAAAACTTATCAAAACTGGTCAATTTATGTGTAGCCATTTTGGACGTGACTAAGCATAAAAAAATAAAAAAGCTTTATTACATAAGAAAGGTAAAGACACAACTGAAATCCAAAAAAAGACTTGTGCAGTGTATGGAAGTGCTGTGACTGACCAACGGTGTCAAAAGTGCTTTGTAAAGTTTCATGCTGGAGATTTCTCACTAAACAATGTTCCACACTCAGGCCAGTTGAAGTTGATGGTGATCAAACTGAGACATTACCTAAAAACAATCAATGCTATACCACGCAGGAGATAAATGACATAATAGCCACATCAAACACTGAAAATCATTTGCACCAGCTTGGTTATGTTAATCGCTTTGATGTTTGGGTTCCTCAGAAGTTAAGTGGAAAAAAACATTCTCAACCATATTTCTATATGCAATTCTCTATTAAAAAAGAATTTCATTTTTAAGACAAATGACAGGCGATGAAAAGTGGATACCGTACAATAATGTGGAATGGGAGAGATCATGGCACATGAATCACCAACAACACTAAAGGCCAATCTTCATCCAAAAGTGACGTTGTGTATATGGTGAAATTGGAAAGTGAAGTCACTCAGTCATGTCTGACTCTTCGACCCTATGGACTGTAACCTACCAGGCTCCTCTGTCCATGGGATTTTCTAGGCAATAGTACTGGAGTGGATTGCCATTTCCTTCTCCTGGGGACCTTCCCGACCCAGGGATCGAACCCAGGTCTCCTGCATTGCAGACAGACGCTTTACTGTCTGAGCCACCAGGGAAGTCTCTCTATTGTGAGTTCCTTCCAGAAAACCAATTAATTCCAACATGTACTGCTCCCAATTAGACCAAATGAAAGCACACTCAATGAAAAGCGTCCAGCGTTAATCAACAGAAAACATGATCTTCCATCAGGATAACACAAGACTGCTTCCCAGGTGGTGCTAGTGGTAAAGAACACACCTGGCAGCTGTAAGAGATGCGGGTTTGATCCCTAGGTTGGGAAGATCCCCTGGAGGAGGGCACGGCAACCCACTCCAGTATTCCTGTCTGGAGAATCCCACAGATTGAGGAATCTGGGAGAGTCGCACAGAGTCAGGCACAACTGAAGCGACTTAACACGCACGCACACTACCAGCCAATCACTGGCTCCAGTCAGTAGGTCTCTCTATCTAGTGTGTGAGGTGGGGAAAGGGGAAGTCACTTGACCTGGGTAGCCTCTCTCACCTCAGGCTTCTAATGGATTCCTGCAGGAGAAGATACCAGCCATTCCTGTGAAACAGAATCACATCCCTGAAAGGGATGGTAAGCAAACTTGTTGGTAAGCAAACTGCTTCATGGATCGAAGAATTCAGAGTTGTATCTAAGGCTCAAGCTCCTTTGTGAAAGCATTTTCTCCAATTGCACCTCTATCCCATTTAAGACCTCAAACTTTTGATGCACCAAGAAACAGACGTCATGGAAGCCATAAGACCCGGAAGGTGACTCAGTTCTCAGTTTGATACAGGAAGAAAGAAGACTATGCCTAGATAAGGAGTTTGCCTAGGAGCAGCCCCAGAATTTGGAGAAGTGAACGCAGTGACTTACCAGCTTGAGGTGTTTCCCTTAATAGGAATGATTTTTAAGCACTCAAGTCGGCAAGCATCTTTCAACAAGCATCATGGTTAGGCACTTTCAGAAGTATCATTCTCCCCAGCATCGTGGGCATTCTCTGGGCCAGTTACGACAGTAGGCTCGTAGAAGATTTCTGCATCCATTCTCCCCTGCTACTCCTACAGTGGGCTTCTATTTTGTTATGTATCAGGAGTCTCAAAGTTTAAAGCCATTGGCTTCAACTACATCATCAAGTATTAGCCTCCTACAAGTAGGTTTATAGGAAGAGTGTCTTGATCACAGACAGCTGTCCTTAAGAAATCCCTCTAAAGAAAATAACAACTTCTAAAGGCACAGGTTTTAGCTCATCTGATTCCAATTTCTATCATTAAATTCTCTCACCTTTGACTATTTTCTTATTATTCCCCTTTTCAATACTTAATACTTTTCTGAGAGACTTAATATAATTAAGATAAAGACAGTTTATCTTAATTAAACTTGTTAATTAAACTAGTTGAATACTAGTTTAATACTAATTAAACTTAATTAAACTGGTTGAATACTAGACAGTTTGAGTTTCCCTAGGAGCTCAGCTGGTAAAGAATCTGCCTGCAATGCAGGAGATACCAGTTCAATTCCTTAGGTCAGGAAGATTCCCTGGAGAAGGGATAAGCTACCCACTCCAGTATTCTTGGGCTTCCCTGGTAGCTCAGACAGTAAAGAGTCTGTCTGCAATGTGAGAGTTCTGGGTTCGATCCCTGGGTTGGGAAGATCCCCTGGAGAAGGGCATGTTGCCTGGAGAATCCCGTGGACAGAGGAGCCTGGCATGCTATACAGTCCATGGGGTTGCAAAAAGTCAGACACAGTTGGAGCAGCTAAGTACACCACAGAAACAGTTTGAAAAAGATCTGGTGCTAAGAAATGATACATGGCTACATCCAACCTGCTGGAAAGGTAGCCACTGGGCTTTGGTGTCAGTGTTGACCAGCCCTAGGTGAAGAGTGAATACTAAGAAACCCAAAGAATGAGTTGAACTCAAAGTGGCCTTGGCAGAACTGAGCAATTTTTGATTAAGGCCTTCCAAGGTGGCACTAGTGGTAAAGAATCAGCCTGCCAATGCAGGAGACACAAGAGATGTGGGTTCAATCCCTGGGTCGGGAAAATCCCCTGGAGAAGGGAGTAGCAACCCACTCCAGTATTCTTTCTTGCCTGGAGAATCCCATGGACAGAGGGGCCTGGTCAGCTACGGTCCATAAGGTTGCAAAGGAGTCAGACACACTGAAGTGACTTAGGACACAAGGGTCAGACAGGGTCTGAGCTTATAAAAGCTGAATCCCAGACAAATTTTAAGATGAGACATAAGCAGAGATTCAGGCTGGACTGAGCACAGTGGCCAAAAAGCAGGCAAAATGCACATCAGGCCAAAGCCCAGAGAGACATCCACACACAAGCAGCCGAAGGCATGGCCAAATTCCCATGGGCAGAGCGAAACCCTGTACTATCCCGTCTCTTGTTGTAAAAGTTTACAACTGATGTGATGCTTGCTGTTCAACCTCTTCTCTCCACTCCCCAGTTACAGCTACAGTTACAGTTGCCTCCTCCTAATCCATCACACCATAGTTTGATATCTAGAGCCACATGACTGACCAGAAGCCTATGCAGTAACCTATATAGAGATGCCAGTTTCACAGGACTCAGCTGCAGTGGAGTCCTTTAATTGACTAGCTAATTAAACAAGTGAATGGCGATTGTGCTGCCCTGCATTTCTAAGGTGGGAAAGACAAACTTCTCAGTTCCTTCACTGTTGGTTTTCTATTGGAGGTCAGTATTTTCTTCGCCAACAATCCAGTGAGGGAGGTATTTTGTAGATCTGAAGGACACTTAGGTATATAGGTTGACTTTGTTTCCATTTCCCTTGGATTTTAGAGTGGTTGATAAAGTTTATAGAAAAGGAGGGGATTGGTAGACAAAGCATACACACCAGGTATTTAATACCTTAAAATTCACACTTAGATTTAACCAGATCCTTGGTTCACAGAATTAAGTCACTGGTATACCAGCTTTTGAATTCAGAAGCAGAGAATTTCAACCATAAATAGATAATTACAGGTGAGAGCTCTCTAAGATGAGATCAAATAATCTCTAAGTGAGATAAATAAAATTGGTTTTCACTGTTAGGCAGCCACAGAGAAGGAGCACGCCTGTCCCCAGGCTTAATCTTCTAGGAGGCCTCCACATGTCTAAAACCTCTCAAGCTCCTTAATTTCCGTTTTAACTACAACAGCATTGCTTGGAAAGGCTGGGACTCTCAATATCCCAGATCTCCTCTGTCAAATTATATATCAAGCAGACTGCTGGCCCAGAAATACACATTTCCTGAGCAGGGTTATCTACATGAAGCCAAAAATTTTTCTCCTTGAACCTTGCTTCCTTCATGAGTACCATGGAAACAAGATAACCCCCTACTGGTGAGGAAGACAAAGGTTTATGTCTTTACTGTCAGACTTTTTCTCCACCTTTCCACATTTTTCTTAAGGCAGTAGACCTAGGTGTTCGGTTACAGCATGATTTTTAGCAGAAATAAATGCATGTAGTTGACATACAGAAGCTTCAGTGGAATTTGCTATGTAGCAGTTGTGAAGTCAGTCAAGATAATGAAAACAGAATGCTCTTGATGCATCTGTCACAAAGATCCCCTTTCCCCCCATGATATTCATCTTGATAAGCTCAAGGAAGCCTCACAAGCCTCAATGATCTAGGTCACCACCTAACCAGATGAGATTTCCTCACTGCTGCTGCTGCTAAGTCACTTCAGTCATGTCCTACTCTGTGCGATCCCATAGACGGCAGCCCACCAGGCTCCCCCATCCCTGGGATCCTCCAGGCAAGAACACTGGAGTGGGTTGCCCTTGCCTTCTCCAGTGCATGAAAGTGAAAAGTGAAAGTGAGTCGCTCAGTCATGTCTGACTCTTATCAACCCCATGGACTGCAGCCTTCCAGGCTCCTCCACCCATGGGATTTTCCAGGCAAGAGTCCTGGAGTGGGGTGCCATTGCCTTCTCCAGATTTCCTCACTACCAACTCCAAAAGCCTCCACATGACAAGTCACCTAGCAGAAGAGTGCTTTCAGCTGAGAATATTTGACACTGAAAAGCCCAAGGTGAAGTGATACATCCACCCCCAACCTCCCCCACATCCAGATAGAAGGTGTCAGCCCTCAGGTTTTTTATTTTCTTCAGATCAGATGATTGTTGTCAAAAGGAATGTGATTACAACTAACTCCCTGGTAAGAGGAATTCACACCATGCTTGAATTTCACTTTAGTTCTATCCTTCACTAATAAAAAAGGACATTTCCTTTCCTCAAAGAAGTTTAATTCAAAGGTGATAATCACACTTTTCTCCCGAGGCTTTCACCCAAGCTAACTCAATTTCTAGAGCTGGGAGGAGAGAAGCAAGTTTTTCCTCAATTTCTGGTTACTGTAACCAGGAGTTTCTCTCTGACAGAGACTTCAGGATTTCAAATGAAGGGCAGATGAAAAGCATTTAGAAACTTCATGAAGAAATCAATGTTAGTGCGTTTTAAGTACAGAAGCTCTAAACCTATCTTTCATTGAAAGAAGGCTTGTACAGCTGCAGTCGCTTAGTTGGAAATGTGATTTTCCTGAAGTATCTATTATGCTAGAGATTAAATAAGAATTAGAAACAGGTGACTTCTTAGAAAGATTTGCACATAAGAAACTTCAAAATTCAAGATCCTATCTTAAGCTACTCCAAGAACTAACTCCTTTAGAGATCTCTTTAGTAACTAGAGATATCCTTATTGCCAAATTCAGACTTAAATTGAAGAAAGTAGGGAAAACCACTAGACCATTCAGGTATGACCTAAATTAAGGTAAGGTAAAGTCGCTCAGTCGTGTCCGACTCTTTGCGACCCCGTGGACTGTAACCTACTAGGCTTCTCAGTCCATGGGATTCTCCAGGCAAGAATACTGGAGTGGGTTGCCATTTCCTTCTCCAGGGGAATCTTCCCGACCCAGGGATCGAACCTGGGTCTCCCGCATTGGAGGCAGACGCTTTAACCTCTGAGCCACCAGGGAAGCCCATGACCTAAATTAAATCCCTTATAATTATACAGTGGAAGTGCCAAATAGATTCAAGGGATTAGATCTGATAGACAGAGAGCCTGAAGAACTATGGACAGAGGTTCATGACATTGTACAGGAGGCAGTGATCAAGGGAAAAAAAATGCAAAGAGCCAAAATGGTTGTCCAAAGAGGCCTTACAAATAACTGAGGAAAGAAACGACATGAAAGCCAAGGGAGAAAAGGAAAGATATACCTATTTGAATGCAGAGTTCCAAAGAATAGCAAAGAGAGATAAGAAAGCCTTTCTCAGTGATCATTCCAAAGAGACAGAGGAAAACAATAGAATGGGAAAGACTAGATATCTCTTCAAGAAAATCAAACAGTTAGAACTGGACATGGAACAACAGACTGGTTCTGAATCGGGAAAGGTGTACAGCAAGGCTGTATACTGTCACCCTGCTTATTTAATTTATATGCAGAGTACATCATGGAGAAGGCAATGGCACCCCACTCCAGTACTCTTGCCTGGAAAATCCCATGGACGGAGGAGCTTGGTAGGCTGCAGTCCATGGGATCGCAAAGAGTCAGACACAACTGAGCTACTTCACTTTGACTTTTCACTTTCATGCATTGGAGAAGGAAATGGCAACCCACTACAGTATTCTTGCCTGGAGAATTCCAGGGATGCGGGAGCCTGGTGGGCTGCCGTATATGGGGTCGCACAGCGTCGGACACGACTGAAATGACTTAGCAGCAGCAGCAGCAGAGTACATCATGAGAAACGCTGGGCTGGATGAAGCACAAGCTGGATTCAACATTGCCAGGAGAAAAATTAATGAACTCAGATGTGCAGATGACACCACTCTTATGGCAGAAAGTGAAGAGGAACTAAAAAGCCTCTTGATGAAAGTGCAAGAGGAGAAAGAAAAAGTTGGCTTAAAACTCAACATTCAGAAAACAAAGATCATGGCATCTGGCCCCATCACTTCATGGTAAATAGACGGGGAAACAATGGAAACAGTGACAGACTATATTTTGGGGGGGACTCCAAAATCACTGCAGATGGTGACTGCAGCCATGAAATAAAAAGATGCCTGCTCCTTGGAAGAAAAGTTGACCAACCTGGACAGTATATTAAAAAGCAGAGACATTACTTTGCCAACAAAGGTCCGTCTAGTCAAAGTTAGGATTTTTCCAGTAGTCATGTATGGATGTGAGAGATGGACTATAAAGAAAGCCGAGCGCCAAAGAATTGATGCTTTTGAACTGTGGTGTTGGAGGAGACTCTTGAAAGTCCCTTGGACTGCAAGGAGATCCAACCAGTCCATCCTAAAGAAAATCAGTCCTGAATATTCATTGAAAGGACTGATACTGAAGCTCCAATACTTTGGCCATCTAATGCAAAGAACTGACTCATTGGAAAAGACCCTGATGCTGGGAAAGATTGAAGGTGGGAGAAGAAGGGGAAGACAGTGGATGAGATGGTTGGATGGCATCAATGTGAGTAAGCTCAGGGAGCTGGTGATAGACATGGAAGCCTGGCATGGGGCAGTCCATGGGGTCGCAAAGAGTCAGACATGACTGAGCAACTGAACTGAACTAGGGAAGTTTCTCCTCTAGCTGCATCTTGAGGAAGAGACAAGCCTGAGAACATAAGTTTAGGAAGTTGCCATAAACTCCTGAGAGGCATTTTTCTATATACACAAGACAGGCTTCCCTTATTTCGCGTTCCTCAATCTGCTTGCTCCCGTCTCTAGTCCTTTTTCTTTATTCAACCTTCACTTATCAACTAAGCTAACCAAAATTTCCCTTGAGATCCAAGAAGTTTGGTTCTCTCCGCCCACTACCTCCCTCATCCTATCATAAGAGAACTTCTTAGGACGCAGTAGTCTGTTAAATTTTAGACTATATTTCCCCACCAGCTTCAGACCACACCCAGTAGCAGTAGACCAACCGAGCGCCACCACCACCAAACTTCCTGTTTTATACGTGAAGCCCCGCCTGCTTCTCATGTGCGGACCAATGAGAACGCTCGGACGTATCTTCAGTTGTACAATTGGTCCCTGACTTATAGCAGGTGCAAATAAGCCTCCGGAGGCCTGGGTGCAGAAGCTTCTGTTGTTTAGGCTTCCTGTTTCAGAGGCACTGCTCGCTCCTCCCTCCACCCACCTTTTTTTTTTTTTCTTTAACTACGTTGCAAACGATGATGGTGGTTTAGTCACTAAGCCAAATCAATTATTCGTGATCCCATGGACTGTAGCCCATCATACTCCTCTGTCCATGGGATTTCCCAAGCAAGAATACTGGAACAGATTGTCATTTCCTTCTCCAGGGAATCTTCTAACCCAGAGATCAAACCGGAGTCTCCTGCTTGGTAAGCCAATTCGTTGTAAAAGACGCAGTTCTTAAAGACACGGTTTAAGGAAATTAGAATCACAATTAATATGTGGCTGAATTTAAAAAAAAAATGTGGCTGAATCATCTTCCCATTTATACTAAGTCTTAATATGGAAGATGTTTAGTGTGCCTGGAATGTTTAGTGTGAATTTCAAAAGAAGAAATATGAATAGTTAATTGGTCAGACACAGGTGTTAGACAAATTTCCTTACCTGCAGGCAACCCTAGTGATTTTTATAGCCCACCTGTGTGTATCATTCATTTATTCTTCCATTTGCAAGTATTATTAAGAGGGGCTTCCCCAGTGGTAGCTGACATGGTAAAGAATCTGCCTGCAGTGCAGGAGATCTGGGTTCAAACCCTGGGTCAGGAAGATCCCCTGGAGAAGGAAATGGCAACACACTCCAGTATTCTTGCCTGGAAAATTCCATAGACAAAGGAGCTGAGCAGCTACAGTCCATAGGATCACATAGAGCTGGACGTAGCTGAGTGACTAGCACATTCCCCAGTGGCTCAAGAATCTGCCTGCAATGCAGCAGACTCAGGAGACTCGGGTTCCATCTGGGTCCCATCTGTGGGTGGGGAAGATCTCATGGAGGAGAAAATGGCAACCCAGTCCAGTAGTATTGCCTGGGAAATCCCATGGACAGACGAGCCTGGCCGGCTGCAGTCCGTGGGGTTGCAAAGAGTCAGACACAACTGAGCGACTGAACACACACACACACACATATACACATGTGGTTCAAAGGAAGTGAGGAAGTGGCCTAGTGGGGCTTTAGTTCTGTCTGTGCTTCTCAAGCAGCGTGCAGGGGGTATGAGAATCTTCAGGATACACATGTTTCCGGAAAGTCAACTCCACTTGTAGATTTTGGGGTAAAAAGTGTTCTTTTAGATTAAGAAAATAGCAATCCAAATCAACATAAGTAAATTATTTAATTAACAAATAAGGGAGAAGAGACACATCTTTCTTGCAGAAGAATTTTAAATAACGTATGTTCATACGTCCTCATCCAGAAGCTAGAGTTTAACTCCCCTCCCCTTGAGTGTGGGTTGGACGTAGGGACTCAATTCCAAACAGCAGGGTAGGGAAAGGGGAAAATAATTTTACAGTGAAGAAATCTGGCAAACACTACCTTAACCAAATGACCCAGGTTAGCATGGTTATCGGAGAAGGCAATGGCACCCCACTCCAGTACTCTTGCCTGGAAAATCCCATGGGCAGAGAAGCCTGGTAGGCTGCAGTCCGTGGGGTAGATAAGAGTCAGACATGACTGAGCAACTTCACTTTCACTTTTCACCTTCATGCATTGGAGAAGGAAATGGCAACCCACTCCAGTGTTCTTGCCTGGAGAATCCCAGGGACTGGGGAGCCTAGTGGGCTGCCGTCTATGGGATCTCACAGAGTCGGACACAACTGAAGTGACTTAGCAGCAGCAACAGCATGGTTATATTGGAGTAGCCAAAAAGTCCGTTCAGATTTTTCCCTGAGATGTTATGTTATGGAAAAATCCAAACAAACTTTCTGGCCAACCCAATATAAGGTGTTAATATTAGGGAAAACTGGGTGAGGGGTGTTTGGAACTCTTAAGTGCTTATTCACTCAGTCGTGTCGGACTCTTTGTGATCCCACGGAACTGTAGGCTGCCAGGCTCCTCTGTCCATGGGGATTCTCCAGGCAAGAGTACTGGAGTGGGTTGCTATTTCCTTCACCAGGGAATCTTCCCAACCCAGGGATTGAACCCAGGTCTCCTGCATTGCAGATATATTCTTTACTGTCTGAGCCACCAGAGAAGCCCCCATGGAACTCTTTACTATCCTTGAAACTTTTTGGTAAATCTACAAATATCCTAAATAAAACATTTATTTAAAAGAATAACAAGAAGAAAAGGGAATAGATTGTAAAATTGCATGAATTTTTAAGATAAAATGTGAACCTTCAAAGAAATCTTAAGCTTAAAGCAAACTGCTGTAAACTGTGCCTCTCCCCAACCTTCCCTGAGACACTTTTCCATGTTTAGGGTAATAGAGAGCAGAAGTTTGACAAGCAGCATATTTACCTAGATGACTCACAAAGCCGCACAGAGCATGCGTGCAAGGGGGATAAGACTAGAGGTGAGGGGTCAGCCAGAATCAAGGAAGGCAATAGGTCAATAGACAACTACTTACAAATTGCCTACTTATTCCTGTGATTACTACCAGTGCTTTCCGGGAAGTTACTGTTTTCAGCCATTCACTTTCATCTTGAGTTTTCATATATCTATAGTAAGGAGAAAGAAAATCCTCTCCCATGGTACAGCAGCAACCAAATTACCAAACACACTTGTGAAGAATGTATTTTTAAAAAACACCTAGGGACTTCCCTTGTGGTCCAGTGGTTAAGATTCTACACTTCCAATGCCAGAGCCCCAGATTCAATTCCTCCTAGTGAAACTAACAGCCCCTATGCTTTACAGCATGCCCCGCCCCCCAGAAAAAAGCCCTAAAAACAACAAAATAAAATCTCACAATCTCTTCGATGAGGGACAGGGTAAGTCATGGTTAAGAATGTGGAGTTGGGAGATAGCAGACAAACCTGTGTTTCATTCTGAATTCTATTGCTTACTTGCTCTGTGATCTCACATTAGCTAACCTCTCTAAGCTTCTGTTTCCTCCTCATCTATGAAACAGTGATAAAAATAGTGCTTACTCGTAAGACTGTTGTGAGGGTGGATTAGTAATATGAATGAAAAGCGTCTAGAATAGATCATGGTACAAACACATACAGCCCTTACTCTGACCCCAGTGCCTCTCTGTGCAACACTTATTGGCTCATTTAATCCTCACAACAATCCTAGTATGGGTCTTTACATTCCACATGAGAAAGGTGAGCCACAGGTCGGTGACTCATTGGCCCGAAATGACACAACCTACAAGTGCATGCGTGAGAACTCAGTCATTTTCCAACTCTTTGCAACCCTGTGGAATGTAGCTTGTCAGGCGCCTCTGTCCATGGGATTCTCCAGGCAAGAATACTGGAGTGGGAAGGGAATAGATTGTAAAATTGCATGAATTTTTAAGATAAAATGTGAACCTTCAAAGAAATCTTAAGCTTAAAGCAAACTGCTGTAAACTGTGCCTCTCCCCAACCTTCCCTGAGACACTTTTCCATGTTTAGGGTAATAGAGAGCAGAAGTTTGACAAGCAGCATATTTACCTAGATGACTCACAAAGCCGCACAGAGCATGCGTGCAAGGGGGATAAGACTAGAGGTGAGGGGTCAGCCAGAATCAAGGAAGGCAATAGGTCAATAGACAACTACTTACAAATTGCCTACTTATTCCTGTGATTACTACCAGTGCTTTCCGGGAAGTTACTGTTTTCAGCCATTCACTTTCATCTTGAGTTTTCATATATCTATAGTAAGGAGAAAGAAAATCCTCTCCCATGGTACAGCAGCAACCAAATTACCAAACACACTTGTGAAGAATGTATTTTTAAAAAACACCTAGGGACTTCCCTTGTGGTCCAGTGGTTAAGATTCTACACTTCCAATGCCAGAGCCCCAGATTCAATTCCTCCTAGTGAAACTAACAGCCCCTATGCTTTACAGCGTGCCCCGCCCCCCAGAAAAAAGCCCTAAAAACAACAAAATAAAATCTCACAATCTCTTCGATGAGGGACAGGGTAAGTCATGGTTAAGAATGTGGAGTTGGGAGATAGCAGACAAACCTGTGTTTCATTCTGAATTCTATTGCTTACTTGCTCTGTGATCTCACATTAGCTAACCTCTCTAAGCTTCTGTTTCCTCCTCATCTATGAAACAGTGATAAAAATAGTGCTTACTCGTAAGACTGTTGTGAGGGTGGATTAGTAATATGAATGAAAAGCGTCTAGAATAGATCATGGTACAAACACATACAGCCCTTACTCTGACCCCAGTGCCTCTCTGTGCAACACTTATTGGCTCATTTAATCCTCACAACAATCCTAGTATGGGTCTTTACATTCCACATGAGAAAGGTGAGCCACAGGTCGGTGACTCATTGGCCCGAAATGACACAACCTACAAGTGCATGCGTGAGAACTCAGTCATTTTCCAACTCTTTGCAACCCTGTGGAATGTAGCTTGTCAGGCGCCTCTGTCCATGGGATTCTCCAGGCAAGAATACTGGAGTGGGTTGTCATGGCCTTCTCCAGGGGATCTTCCCAACCAGGAGATCAAACCTGGGTCTCCTGCAGCTCCTTCATTGCAGGCAGGTTCTTTACAGTGGAGCTCAGTTCAAACCCAAGCAGTCAGGCTCTAGAGTATCTGCTCTTAGCTGCTGCTGCTGCTAAGTCACTTCAGTTGTGTCCAACTCTGTGCGACCCCATAGACAGCAGCCCACTAGGCTCCTCCGTCCATGGGATTTTCCAGACAAGAGTACTGGAGTGGGTTGCCATTGCCTTCTCCGCTGCTCTTAGCTAGCATATTGCATTGCCTCTTCTGTTATCAGAAAGGAAGGAAGAAGAGTACGCCTGAAACTAATATAAACATTTAAATCAACTCGACTTCAGTAAAACACTTTTTTAAGAAGTAAATTTTTTTAAGGCAGGAAGAAAGGAGACATGGTGTGCTGGGAGGTGTGAAAAGAGAGATACCTTTATAAAAGAGAAATGGCCAGCCCTACATTGCAAATGTATAAATAATACAAGCATGAACTGGCAACAACAGCAAATTCATGTCCAAGAGCCACATGGAATAGTAGCCCTTGCTTCTGCAGGCCCAAACATCAGTGAGAGCATTCTCCTAGAAGTTATGTCATAACATGGCAAAAATAAAGCTTAACAAATTGGAGAAGCCACCTCCCTCCCTGCTTGTCCCAGGGTTTTCTCAGTTGATCTCCTGGATACGAAGCTCAAATACCAGATATTCCAGTTCAAAGCTGGACACATGACAATCCTCACTGCAGAGAAGTCAGCCAACATTCCATAATTAATCATCATTCTTCAAGGCAAAAGCCAGCCCAAGCCTGAGGCAACATTCTTGAAGGCTGCCACTGCTCCCCAGCCTAAGTGGATGGCAATTGTACAAACAGAGATCCAGCTTGGGCTCCTAATTTGACCACCCCATCTGATTTACTATTCAAATATTAAAAGTTACCATCCTTTGAGTCCCTACTCTGAGCGAGGTCATTTACATTCTTTGGTTCACTTAGTCTGGCTTGATCCCCATGAGCTAAATATTGATGTTCTAATTTGTGAATGAGAAAACTCAGGTTTAGAGAGATCAAGCAACTTTCCCCAAGTTACACAGCTAGCGAGAAACAGAACCAGGATTTAAACCTAGGTTTTTCAAATTCCAAGGCCCTGCTCTTAAGCATTAAATGAACCAATCGAGGTTATCAGGAAAGTGAGCTTGAAGGGCTGTTGTTGTTGTTCCGTGGCTAAGTTGTGTCCGACTCTTTGTGACCCCAGGGACTGCAGCACGCCCGGCTTCCCTATCCTTCACCATCTCCCAAAGTTTGCTCAAACTCATGTCCATTGTGTCAGTGATACCATCCAACCATCTCGTCCTCTGTCGTCCCCTTCTCCTCTCAATCTTTCCCAGCATCAGGGTCTTTTCCAATGAGTCACTTCTTCCCATCAGGTGGTCAGAGTATTGGAGCTTCAGCTTCAACATCAGTCTTTTCAAAGAATATTCAGGGTTGAAGGGATGTAGGGGGTGGCAGAGCTATTAACATCATGTGGCCCTGTTTTTCTTTTTTCCAGTGAGAGATCCATGACCCACAAGAGAAGACAGACAAAATACTCTTCCTGCCATGGGAGCTCTCTTTAGGGTCAGAGGCACAGAGGGAAGAGAAGCTGGGAAAGCACTCTAATTGTTATTTCAACAGCTTTACTTCAATTCTGTTACTTTTCAAACAAAGCAAATTGCTCCAGAATCCTAGTCCTACCCACCCTTTTCCTTTCCTGTCTCATTCTCCCTTCCCACCCCCTTCCTTACCTCCTACCAAGAAAGGAAATAGGGTTTCTGCAGAGGACAATTCCAATTTTCTTTTCTTTTTATATTTATTTATCTGGCTGTGCTAGGTCTTAGCTGCAACATCTGACCTCTTTGTTGTGACATGTGAGATCTAGTTGCCCGACTGGGATCAAACCCAGGCCTCCTGCACTGGTAGGACAGAGTTTTAGCCACTGGACCGCCAGGCAAGTCCCCCAATTCCAGGTTTCTTAACTGGTATTCTGAGCTGGACGAATTCCAATAGGTTATTCACCAGAACCAACTGCCATCTCACTGTGTTCTGATGCCTGCCTGGATCCTGGACTTATTCTTTGGAGAACAATAGCAGCCAGGGGAACAGGTGGTGGAAAGCAGCTACCATCCACACCAGCGCAGCAGGAAGGACTCTGTGTTGGTGGTCTGTCCTTTGGAAGACTGGATTTGTCGCTCTCTGACTCATCAGAGGCATACCTCATTTTATGCCATTTCCATTTTTTACAAAGGGAAGGTTTGTGGCAGCCCTGCATTAAGTAAGTCTATTGGCACTATTTTTTCCAACAGCATCTGCACACACTCTATCTCTGTGTCATATTTGGGTAATTCTCTCAATACTTCAGCCTTTTTCATTATTATGGAAGTTGTTATGGTGATCTGTGCTCAGTGATCTTTGACATTGTATGCCATGCTAAGTCACTTCAGTCATGTCCGACCCTTTTCACCCCTCTGGACTATAGCCCACTAGGCTCCTCTGTCCATGGGATTCTCCAGGCAAGCATACCAGAGTGGGTTGTCATGCCCTCCTCCAGGGGATCTCCCTGAACCAGGGATCAAACCTGCATCTCTTATGTCTCCTGCGTTGGCAGGCAGGTTCTTTACCACTAGCACCACCTGGGGAGCCCCAGTCTTTGACGTTACTATCTGCAAAAAGATTAAGGCTCAGATAATGATTTGCAATTGTTAGCAATATAGTATTTTTAAGCTGATGTATGTACATTGTTTTTTTAAAACACAATAGACTACAGTGTACTGTAAACATAGCTTTTAAATGCACTGGGAAACAAAAAAAAAATACATAACTCAATTTATTGAGATATTTTATTTCAGTCATCTGGAACTGAACCCACATTATCTGCAAAGTATGGTTGAATAGGGCTGGTGTTGTTACATATACAGTTATACCATAGTATGTATTTGTTCTTTTACAACATTAATTGAACCTCAAAATGTACAAATGTAATTTGGAATATAAACAGATGGAGAACTTTCCAATACCTTCCCATGCCTATAGTTCTCTATTGCCTTTTAAAACTGGAAAGCAGCTACAAGTGATGACCCTATGGCCTGTAGCTTGCCAGGCTCCTCTGTCCATGGGATTCTCCGGGCACGAAGACTGGAGTGGGTTGCCATGCTCGGGTTGCCATGCCCTTCTCCAGGGGATCCTCCCAACCCAGGAGTTGAACCCATGTCTCTTATATCTCCTGCATTGGCAGGTGGATTCTTTACACTTGTGCCTACTGGGAAGCCCCAGTTTAAGCCCTTGCTGCTGCTGCTGCTGCTAAGTCGCTTCAGTCGTGTCCGACTCTGTGCGACCCCATAGACAGGAGCCCAACAGGCTCCCCTGTCCCTGGGATTCTCCAGGCAAGAACACTGGAGTGGGTTGCCATTTCCCTCTCCATTGTGTGAAAGTGAAAAGTGAAAGTGAAGTCGCTCAGTCGCATCCGACTTCTAGCGACCCCATGGACTGCAGCCTACCAGGCTCCTCCATCCATGGGATTTTCTAGGCAAGAGTACTGGAGTGGGGTGCCATTGCCTTCTCCGGCTTAAGCCCTTACTTCTCACTTAATCCTTTATTCTACCCTCCCAACTGTCTTCACTGCTTCCACAGTCCCACTCCACATTGCATCCATAGAAATCTTTCTAAAACAAAAAGATCCTTCTTTGGCTCCCCTAACGTTTGGGATCAAGACAGTTTATTCCATAGCCAAAAAAAAAAGACAAGTTATTATATTGACTGATCCAGTCTTAAATCACTCATTCAAGCACCATCTGAGCACTGGCCCCCTTCAGTCGGTCCTCCTTCTAACATTTTTCCAGTGCTGTTTCTTCTAGTACATCCTGCTCTCTTTATCACCTTCGCCGGACACCCAGCTAATTCCCACTCTCCCTTCAAGGATCAACACATTTTTTTGTCTCCTTCAGAAAGCACTTCTTTGCTATCCTTCCCAAAATGATTCAGGAACCTCCTCATGTCCTCTCAGAACAGAAATGCTCTTGCACCTCTTATCACAACTTCACTGTCACCATCTGCTCACTTGTCTGTTCCGTCATCAGAACTGAGCTCATAGGAATTAGAATGTCTTATTCTCTTTTGTGTCCCAGTCGCTGGAATAATTTTTGGCCAGAAATGGTAAAGAATGAAGGGAGGAACAAATGACTAGTTTGCTGTATCTAGAAATAAATGGTACACTCAAATGATATAATTCAGTTCAGTTCAGTCGCTCAGTCGTGTCCGACTCTTTGTGACCCCATGAATCACAGCACGCCAGGCCTCCCTCCCATCACCATCTCCCGGAGTTCACTCAGACTCATTGAGGGTATTTAAATGAAGGAGTTACTGAGTCCAAGCTCGCTCTGCTTACCACACAACAGCACAATGAAGAGAAGAGGTGTTGAGGCAAGGAATACAACTTTATTTGGAAAACGACCTAAACAAGACGATGGCAGACTAATGTCGCAAAATAACCATCTTTTGGGGATCTGGATGCCAGGTTCTTTTATAGATCAGAGATGGGGGAAGGTGAGGAAACAAAGAAAAAAGGCCATTAATCTTGCAAATGTCTCTTAGAATGCAAGCCTCAGGCAGGGAATGTGTTAATTTCTTCCTTCCTGCCATCCACAGGTTGACAGGGTCCTGAACAAAGGCACTTTAGTTTAACAGTCATGACCTATATGCAGGTCAAGAAGCAACAGTTAGAACTGTACATGGAACAATGAACTGGTTCAAAATTGGAAAGGGAGTACATCAACGCTATATATTATCACCCTGCTTATTTAACTTATATGCCGAGTACATCATGCGAAATGCCGGGCTGGATGAAGCACAAGCTGGAATCAAGATTGCAGGGAGAAATATCAATAACCTCAGATATGCAGATGACACCACCCTTATGGCAGAAAGTGAAGAAGAACTAAAGAGCCTCTTGATGAAGGTGAAAGAGGAGAGTGAAAAAGCTGGCTTAAAACTCAACATTCAGAAAACAAAGATCATTGCATCCAGTCCCATCACTTTATGGCAAATAGATGGGGAAACAATGGAAACAGTGACAGACTTTATTTTGGGGGTCTTCAAAATCGCTGCAGATGGTGACTGCAGCCATGAAATTAAAAGACACTTGTTCCTTGGAAGAAAAGCTATGACCAACCTAGACAGCATATTAAAAAGTAGAGACATTACTTTGCTGACAAAGGCCTGTATAGTCAAAGCTATGGTTTTTCCAGTAGTCATGTACAGATGTGAGAGTTGGACTATGAAGAAGGCTGAACCTTGAAGAATTGATGCTTTTGAACTGTGATGTTAGAGAAGACTCTTGAGAATCCTTTGGACTGCAAGGGACTGAACTAGTCAATCCTAAAGGAAATCAGTCCTGACTATTCATTGGAAGGAATGAGGCTAAAGCTGAAGCTCCAATACTTTGGCCACCTTACACAAAGAGTTGACTCATTAGAAAAGACCCTGATGATGGGAAAGATTGACTGCAGGAAGAGAAAAGGATGACAGAGGACAAGATGGTTGGATGGCATCACTGACTCAATGGACTTGAGTTTGAGCAAGCTCCAGGAGTTGGCGAAGGACAGGGAAGACTGGCATGCTGCAGTCTGTGGGATCACAAACAGTCGGACAAAACTGATCAACTGAACAATAAAGTTTAACACTCAGGCAGAAGGGCAGGATTCTCTGAGGCAGGGCATTATGTATGATTATAATAACAAAAGCAACAAAAAGCAAGTCAAAGAAACAGTTCCAACAGGGAGTCAGAATTGACTTTTCCCTGCAACAAAGGGACTATTTGTAAAGGTGTAGTAGACAAGGTAAAGGAAACCCATTTTTAAAAAAAAGCATCTCCATAGTAGGCACTACCTCTAGGCCAGAAGTTAAAAGGATCAAGAAAGTAGTTCCCAGAACCCAGAGAGAGTCACTGAAGGGGAGGACCAGCTGAAGGGAGATGTGGATACATCCAATACATAGTAATCTGACTTGATAGAAGCTGAGGGAATAAATACCTAAACTCACTTTCCTCCCATCCTCCAATCACCTGCTGGTTTCTCTCACTAGCCAAACCAATCAGAAGCCAGAAGGCAAGAGATTCAATAGTATAATCAGCACAGTCAGCCTCTCAGGGCACAGAGCAGGGGATGAGGGTGGGGAAGAGACCTGGAAGTGCAAATGGAAACTACCCAACACAGCTTCTCTTCAACGAAAGAGTCTTTGGCTGATCAGAGAAAAATATGTCTTCTTTAAGTTGATAAGAGAATTGACTCTAAGGAGAAATACTTTGATAAGACAGTTGTGATAAATACGTCAAAAGACTGACACCCAGGTTTCCTGCAGAAGCTACACCTTTCTCTGGAAAATAAAGGAGGAAAAGGGAAAGGTAGTGGGATTGAATGCATTTGGGAGCAAGTTTAAGAAGAAGAGAGGGGATTTTCCCTGGTGGTCCAGTGGTCAAGAACCTGCTTGCCAATGCAGGGGACACTGGTTCGATCCCTAGTCCAGGAAGATTCCATGTGCCACGGGGCAAGTATGACACAACTAAGCCCGTATGACACAACTACTGAGCCCTCACTCTGGAGCCCATAAGCCACAATTAGAGAGTAAGCCCCCGCCCCCATTCACAACTAGAGAAAGCCTCCATGCATCAACAGAGACCCAGGACACCCAAAAACAAATAAACAAATAAATATTTTTTAAAAAAAGGAAGAAAGAAAGAATTGGGAGAAGAGAGAAATCTAATGGAGTTTTCCAAGGGAAATGGTGGGCACTCTCTGTGATCTCTTCCTACGACCATTATGACCCACAGTAAGAATCAGAAACATGAAGATGTTTCTGATTCTTAGAAAGGTGAATGGAGTGTGAATGGAGTTCTTGTGAAAGTTAATGAATGGATTGAATGTATCTCCATCAACACTTGTGTTGGGCTGCCACAAGAAGACACTTTTCTTAGTCAAACAGAGAAGGAACTGGGGTTCAGAGAATTAAAGTGATTGAATGAAGGGCACAGTGTTAGAGGACACAGCAGGACTCGCCACCTGATCTATCTGACTCCAACTTCTAGGTGTCTCCCTCTACCAACCCACCTCCTTGCATTGTGTCTTTGTCATGGACAGGCAGAGGTGGGCTGGAGAAGACTTAGGCTTCCCTGAATATAGAAACTGTGGCTACATAACTCTTAGAGTTTACAGACATACTAATCTAAGGGTTAGAATTTATGGAGTATGTACTCTGTGCCAAGGGTTAACTTGTCCAATCAAAGTAACCAAAGAAAATTTCTGTTACTATTCCACTTCACAGAGGAGCAAATAGATCAGAAAGATGAAGTGCAGAGTTCGAAATCCAAATTCAGACTCAGGCAATCTGTATTTCTAGATTTCTCACAATCTGTATTTCTGTATTTCTCTCAACAGCAACTCTGAGTACATGTTTAAGCATTTGAAAAGCATTTATACCTTTTGATATGACAACCTGCACATCGAGGTAGTTTTTGAAGCTGAGTTGCTACCAGTTCCGAAATCCTATGGATCTGTTACCACAAGTCTCCCTTGATTTTTAGCCCAATTCCTTGTGTCTTGCAAACCACAGTAGCAGTTGTCTTTTTCACATTTTCTCTGTGAAATGAGACTAAGAGAAGTAGTTATGGAATTCCACAGAGCTTCCTCAGGATCCATATGTTAGAAAAGGTCTCCTGCAAGGATTTCAGTGACAGCCTGTCTCAGCACTTGATCCTCTCTGCAGGTGCCCCTCATGTCCAGGAGTCAAAGACAGACAAGTTCTTTGAGAAACAGAAAGAGGAAGCCTTATTATTCTCTATGATTTGTGTTCCTAACAGTCATTTCTCTGCATTCTTCAATTTTGGTAGTGTTTAATCCCACTCTGACTTCCTCCAATAGAAGTGATGTTCTGCCTTCATCTGGAATGTTCTTGATGGGTACCATGGTCAAAAACGCTGGCTTAACACGTCTTAAGCTTTTCCTTGCAACACCTTATTCATGGATATTAAAGCATTTGTTAACACTGTCCTTACATTTTACCATATCTGTGTTCTGATTATGTGGATTATTTCCATTGTATAGATAATAAAAAAAAAATCATACTAAAGAGTCAGAAAGTTCAAGTTACTGGCAAAACTAGAGCCAATATCCAGTGTTTCTGGCTCTAGATGAGATTAATTCCTTCCCTAAAAATACTCTGTTTTTTCTTCTCCATTTGCCCAAAGCCATCGTTACCTACAGAATAAATGTCAGTCCTTTACCAAGTACCAGTATCTGCTAAGTATTAAATAAACCAGTATTTCATCACTACATGTTAACACAAGAGGGCTTCCCTGATGGCTCAGTGGTAAAGACTCCGCCTGCAGGGCAGGAGATTCAGGAGACATGGTTTCAATCCCTGTATCAGGAAGATTCCCCTGGAGGATGGCATGGCAACCCATTCCAGTATTCTTGCCTGGAAAACCCCATGGACAGAGGAGCCTGGCAGGCTATATAGTTCATGGGGTTGCAAACAGCCAGACACAACTGAGTGGCTGAGCACACATGTGTTAAGCTAAGAGGCTAGTACCAAGCTACCATTATGGGGAAAATGCATTTGCTTTGAAGACAAAAAGTGCAAAATCCAAATCCCAGCTGCATCATTTATTAGCTTTGAATTGGGGGGTAAATTCCTTCACATCCATGAGTCTTAGTTTTCTGTCACATAGTAGACATTACTAGTTGCCTGTCCAATAGCCACTCCCCTGTCTTCTACCAAAAACCTGCCTTGGAGCAGAGCCTCCACGTGCTTAGGTAGAAACACTTGTTTTCCCAGACTCCCTCAGAGCCAGCAGTGCCCACCCCTATGTGACAAAACTCGATTGGAGCAGTGAGTCATCAGCCGAGGACATGGAAAGCTTCACTTCCCCCAGTCAGTGCCCATCCCTACATCCTCTCCCTACTGGTTCCCATTTTCCTTTTCTTCAACAGTAATTCATTTCCATTTATTTTTGCATTACATTCTTTCTTGGCTGGAATAACAAGTTAGCTATTGAAAGGAGCGTTCTTCCTTTCATATCAGCCAAAAGTACATTTCCAAAAACCCCCTCAGTAGGGCCCCCTGAGTAGGGCCTACTGACTCTAAACCTAATGTGAAAGACTGGCGTTTCTACTGATGCGGTTTCAGAATCTCTCAATTATGGAGGAACGAGTTATACCATCTTCAGATGATCCAGGTGCGGTTTCTTTATCCTTTTCTTCCTCGACTTTGTCCTAGAGATGTTCAGGGCCTCTCTGTCAGACCCACTCTCAGCTCTTTGCCCTTCTGCTTTCTTACCCAGGAAATGGAATTGACTGACTGTATCAGTGAGGCTCTCCTACATACTCTCCGGCTTCTGGTTGGGGCAATGGGGAACCTTCACAGAAATTAGAGGGAGGGCAGAGTATGAGGTCAGAATATTTTAGTGCCCAGGCTCCTACAGCAAAAAAAGGCACAGAGTCTGTCTCAAATCATCTTTTTATACACAACTCTTTCCTTTAGTTTCTAAAAACTATATCCTCTTTCATCTCCTTGGGCCTAATTTAGTTCATTTCAGTTAAGTTCAGTCGCTCAGTCGTGTCTGACTCTTTGCAACCCCATGAATCGCAGACGTCAGGCCTCCCTGTCCAACACCAACTCCCGGAGTTCACTCAAACTCACATCCATCGAGTCGGTGATGCCATGCAGCCATCTCATCCTCTGTCGGCCCCTTTTCCACCTGCCGCCAACCCCTCCCAGCATCAGAGCCTTTTCCAATGAGTCAACTCTTCACATGAGGTGGCCAAAGTACTGGAGTTTCAGCT
>SJYT01015448.1:232988-263199 GCA_006410635.1 Cephalophus harveyi | reverse complement strand
AGTCTTTTCCAATGAGTCAACTCTTTGCATGAGGTGGCCAAAGTACTGGAGTTTCAGCTTTAGCATCATTCCTTCCAAAGAAATCCCAGGGCTGATTTCCTTCAGAATGGACTGTTTGGATCTCCTTGCAGTCCAAGGGACTCTCAAGAGTCTTCTCCAACACCACAGTTCAAAAGCATCAGTTCTTTGGCATTCAGCCTTCTTCACAGTCCAAGTCTAACATCCATACATGACCACAGGAAAAACAATAGCCTTGACTAGATGGACCTTAGTCGGCAAAGTAATGTCTCTGCTTTTGAATATACTATCTAGGTTGGTCATAACTTTTCTTCCAAGGAGTACATAAGTACCTTTAATACTGTCATTATATGAAGTGGTCACTGTGAGTCATGTTTTTCCTATGGAAAATGCACTTACTTTTGGAGTTACTTTCTTTATGAAGGATGTAAGTAATGGGAGTCAGAATTTCCCAATGTTTACCTGTCTGTTTTGGCCATTTACTCATCTCTTGCTGGCATGTTGAAATAATCAGTAGTTAAGATATTGCCTCAGATTTAAAGAGTTGAGCCTTTTGGCTTATATCTTTTAATTATAAGGATGGAATTATAAGGATTGTATTTTCTGGGTATATTATTACTGTAAATTTATTTCCCCATATTTTATTCAGAAATAATAAAGTGAGTTATAATGGAAGCAATGAAGGACACAGAGTGAACATTGTTTCTTAAATGTTTGCAGAATAGACAAAGAAAGGAACCAAAGGTAGGAAATGAAAGAAATGGAAGGATTTTTTTTTTTTCTCTATTATGTTGTGAAATGGTCATCTGAATTAAATTCACCCATTCCAGTCCATTTTAATTCACTGATTATTAAAATGTCGATATTCACTCTTGCCATCTCCTGTTTGACCGCTAATTTACCTTGATTCATGGACCTAACATTCCAGGTTCCTGTGCAATGTTGTTCTTTACAGCATCAGAGTTTACTTTCATCACCAGTCACATTCAAAACTGGGTGTTGTTTTTAGATGACCATTATATCTACCACTGTGGGCAAGAATCCTTTAGAAGAAATGGAATAGCCCTCATAGACAACAAAAGAGTCTGAAATGCAATACTTGGATGCAATCTCAAAAATGACAGAATAATCTTTATTCATTTCCAAGGCAACCTAGACAGCATATTAAAAAGCAGAGACATTACTTTGCCTACAAAGGTCCGTCTAGTCAAGGCTATAGTTTTTCTAGTAGTCATGCATGGATGTGAGAGTTGGACTATAAAGAAAGCTGAGTGCTGAGGAATTTGTGCTTTTGAACTGTGGTGTTGGGAAGACTCTTGAGAGTCCCTTGGGATGCAAGGAGATCCAACCAGCCCATCCTGAAGGAAATTGGTCCTGAATATCCATTGGAAGGACTAATGTTGAAACAGAACTGCAATACTTTGGCCACCTGGTGGGAAGAACTGACTCATTTGAAAAGACACTGATGCTGGAAAGAGTGAAGGCAAGAGGGGAAGGAGATGACAGAGGATGAGATGATTGGATGGCATCACCCATTCAATGGGCATGAGTTTGAGTAAACTCTGGGAGTTGGTGATGACGGGGAGACCTGGTATGCTGCAGTCCATGGCATTGCAAAGAGTCAGATATGACTGAGCGACTGAACTGAACTGAAGGCATGCCATGCACAGTATTCCAACTGTGTGCCCCCACCAGTAATGCTGGCAATGCTAATGTTGAGGGGTTCTATGAAGATCTACAAGACATTCTGGAACTAACACCCCCAAAAGATGTCCTTTTCCTCATAGGGGGCTAGAATGCAAAAGTAGGAAGTCAAGAGATACCTGGAGTAATGGGCAAATCTGGCCTTGGAGTACAAAATGAAGCAGGGCAAAGGCTAATAGAGTTTTGCCAAGAGAACGCCCTGGTCATAGCAAACACCCTCTTCCAGCAACACAAGAGAAGACTCTACACATGGACATCACCAGATGGTCAATACTGAAATCAGATTGATTATATTCTTGGCAGCCAAAGATGGAGAAGCTCTATATAGTCAGCAAAAACAAGACCATGAGCGGACAGTGACTCAGATCATGAACTCCTTATTGTCAAATTCAGAGTGAAATTGAAGAAAGTAGGGAAAACCACTAGACCATTCAGTTCAGTTCAGTCACTCAGTCGTGTCTTACTCTTTGTGACCCCATGAATCGCAGCACACCAGGCCTCCCTGTCCATCACCATCTCCCAGAGTTCACTCAGACTCACGTCCATCGAGTCCATGATGCCATCCAGCCATCTCATCCTTGGTTGTCCCCTTCTCCTCCTGTCCCCAATCCCTCCCAGCATCAGAGTCTTTTCCAATGAGTCAAGTCTTTGCATGAGGTGGCCAAAGTACTGGAGTTTCAGCTTTAGCATCATTCCTTCCAAAGAAACCCCAGGGCTGATCTCCTTCAGAATGGACTGTTTGGATCTCCTTGCAGTCCAAGGGACTCTCAAGAGTCTTCTCCAACACCACACTTCAAAAGCATCAATTCTTCGGCACTCAGGTATGGCCTAAATCAAATCCCTTAGGATTATACAGTGAAAGTGACAAATAGATTCAAGGGATTAGATCTGATAGACAGAGTGCCTGAAGAACCATGGACAAAGGTTTGTGACATTGTACAGGAGGCAGGGATCAAGACTATCTACAAGAAAAAGAAATGCAAAAAGGCAAAATGGTTGTCTAAGGAGGTCTTACAAACAGCTGAGAAAAGAAGAGACGCTAAAGGCAAAGGAGAAAAGGAAAGATATACCCATTTGAATGCAGAGTTCCAATGAATAGCAAGGAGAGGTAAGAAAGCCTTCCTCCGTGCAAAGAAATAGGGGAAAACAATAGAATGTGGAAGACTAGAGATCTCTTCAAGAAAATTGGAGATACCAAGGGAACATTTCATGCAAAGATGAGCACTATAAAGGACAGAAATGGTATGGACCTAACAGAAGCAGAAGGTATTAAGAAAAGGTGGAAAGAATACACAGAAAAACTATACAAAAAAGATCCTAATGACCCAGATAACCACGATGGTGTGATCACTCACCTAGAGCCAGACATCCTGGAATGTGAAGTCAAGTGGGCCTTAGGATGCATCACTATGAAAAAGGCTAGTGGAGGTGATGGAATTCCAGCTGAGCTATTTCAAATCCTAAAAGATGATGCTGTGAAAGTGCTGCACCTCAATACGCCAACAAGTTTGGAAAATGCAGCAGTGGTCACAAGACTGGAAAAGGTCAGTTTCCATTCCAATCCCAAAGAAAGGCAATGCTAAAGAATGCTCAAACTACCACACAGTTGTGCTTATCTCTTACGCTAGTAAATAATGCTTAAAATTCTCCAAGCCAAGTTTCAACAGTACGTGTAATGTGAACTTCCAGATGTTCAAGCTGGATTTAGAAAAGGCAGAGGAACCAGAGACCAAGTTGTCAACATCCATTGGATCATTGAAAAAGCAAGAAATGAATTGCCAGTCTAGGTTCCATACAGGATACAGGATGCTTGGGGCTGGTGCACTGGGATGACCCAGAGGGATGGTATGGGGAGGGAGGTGGGAGGGGGGTTCAGGATTGGGAACACGTGTACACCCGTGGTGGATTCATGCTGATGTATGGCAAAACCAATACAATATTGTAAAGTAAATAATAATAATAATAAACAATAAAATTTTAAAAATAAAAAAAGAAAGAAAAAGCAAGGGAATTCCAGAAAAACATCTCCTTCTGCTTTATTGATTATGCCAAAGCCTTAAAGTGTGTAGATCACAACAAACTGTAGAAAATTCTGAAAGAGATGGGAATACCAGACCACCTAACCTGCCTCTTGAGATATCAGTATGCAGGTCAGGAAGTAACAGTTGGAACTGGACATGGAACAACAGACTGGTTCTAAATCAGGAAAGAAGTACATCAAGGCTGTATATTGTCACCCTGCTTATTAAACTTATATGCAGAGTACATCATGAGAAACGCTGGGCTAGAAGAAGCACAAGCTGGAATCAGGATTGCCGGGAAAAATATCAATAACCTCAGGGCTTCCCTGGTGGCTCAGACGGTAAAGCATCTGCCTGAAATGCTGGAGACCCAGGTTCAATTCCTGGGTCGGGAAGATCCCTGGAGAAGGAAATGGCAACCCACTCCAATATTCTTGCCTAGAAAATTCCATGGATTGAGGAGCCTGGTGGGCTACAGTCCATGGGGTTGCAAAGAGTCGGACACGACTGAGCGACTTCGCTTTCACTTTCACTTTCAGGTATGTAGATGACACCACCCTTACGGAAGAAAGTGAAGAAGAACTAAAGAGCCTCTTGATGAAAGTGAAAGAGGAGAGTGAAAAAGTTGGCTTAAAGCTCAACATTCACAAAACGAAGATCATGGCATCTGGTCCCATCACTTCATGGCAAATAGATGGAGAAACAGTGGAAACAGTGTCAGACTTTATTTTGGGGGGGCTCCAAAATCACTGCAGATGGTGACTGCAGCCATGAAATTAAAAGACGCTTACTCCTTGGAAGAAAAGCTATGACCAACCTAGACAGCATATTCAAAAGCAGAGACATTACTTTGCCAACAAAGGTCCGTCTAGTCAAGGCTATGGTTTTTCCAGTAGTCATGTGTGGATGTGAGAGTTGGACTGTGAAGAAAGCTGAGCGCCGAAGAATTGATGGTTTTGAACTGTGGTGTTGGAGAAGACTCTTGAGAGTCCCTTGGACTGCAAGGAGATCCAACCAGTCCATTCTAAAGAAGATCAGCCCTGGGTGTTCTTTGGAAGGAATGATGCTAAAGCTGAAACTCCAGTACTTTGGCCACCTCATGTGAAGAGCTGACTCATTGGAAAAGACTCTGATGCTGGGAGGGATTGGGGGCAGGAGGAGAAGGGGACGACCGAGGATGAGATGGCTGGATGGCATCACTGATTAGATGGACATGAGTCTGAGTGAACTCCGGGAGTTGGTGATGGACAGGGAGGCCTGGCGTGCTGCGATTCATGGGGTCACAAAGAGTCGGACATGACTGAGCAACTGAACTGAATTGAACTGATAAAATATTAGAAAATGTGAGACACATTTATCTGATTTTGAGTGTGCTTTTCAAAGCATAAAAGAAGCAAACAGAAATGAAAAAGATTGATAGGCATTTAACTATAAGAAATCTAAAGATTTCTAATATAAAAGCAAAATCTAAATCTAAAATATTACTGATAAAAAATAATATTCACCATATGTAGAACTAAAACAAAAGAACCACCTAAAAATAAATATTTACATCTAATAAGAAAATGAGAAAACTAATTTTAACAAAATGCAAATTGAGTGTCAATCTTTTCAATGCCAAATTGGAAAAGGAAAGGAATAGATTAATATTATATATTAAGTAAAGTTTCAAAACATGCAATCTAATATAGTAGTGATAGTAGATGATGAAAATGTCTGATGATTTGGAAATAGATATCAAGTGCTTTTATAATATTTACTTCATTGATTAATTCTTTATTCTAGGCATATAATTTAAGAAAATAGAAGTGCACATAAGACTGTAATATTACATGATAGTAAAAGCAGCAGCAACCTAAGTACCCAACAATAGGGGATTAGTTGCATATTTTATGTTGTACAGCAACAGATTCTATGCTACTATGTAAAATATCACATTTTATGTATTTGTGATGTGAGAAAATTCTCCCCAAATATGTGAATGATAAAAAAGAATGTACTAATGCTGATATACAATAGAACATATGATTCTAATTTGTAATATTAAACCTAGAGAAGCTCTTACTTGACTTCTACTTAACAGTAGCATCGGATTCCCTCTTCCATTTGTAAATTATCTTTGCTGCTTACTTCAGTCGTGTCCAACTCTGTGTGACCCCATAGACGGCAGCCCCCCAGGCTCCCCCGTCCCTGGGATTCTCCAGGCAAGAACACTGGAGTGGGTTGCCATTTCCTTCTCCAGTGCATGAAAGTGAAAAGTAAAAGGGAAGTCGCTCAGTTGTGTCTGACTCTTCGCGACCCCTTGGACCGCAGCCTACCAGGCTCCTCCATCCACTGGATTTTCCAGCAAGAGTACTGGATTGGGGTGCCATCGCCTTCTCCGAAATTATCTTTACTGATGTCAGTATTAATGGAGAGCTGGCAACTCTCGTGGATAGCTACATTTTTGTTCTACCTATTGATTTATACGTGGATTTAGAGTCAGATGGTTGTTTTTGTATCTCAATGTCATGCTCCTTGGTCCTATATTTATAAAGCCTAGTTATAGATTAAAATGTCAGTAAACTATAAGTGCTAAAAAAAGAGAGTAATTGTTCATGTTGAATTAATAGGATTCTTTTGGAAAAAGTTAATAAATTTGGGTAGTTAAAAAGATTTGCTCACGTTTATGAGTGGACAAGGAAACTACACAACACTGGGGGAAATGATTAAATTCTTGTATTCCACACTGAGATTTCTCTATGTCTTTATATTATTGTTCCATTTTAGGAAAATTGATCTAGAAATTACTTATGGTTCTTAGGAAAATGATTTATGTTAAAAAGAGGACATGGAGCTCCCATCAGAAGATGCATGATCAGAAAAAATTTGGTTCTACATTAAAGGCTTAGTGAAGAATGCTTATTTATTAAGTTAGACTTACTGTGTATGCATAATTTTTAAAGGTTCTGCACTTGATAAAATCCTTTTCTGGTTAACCAAAGACTGCTCTTTATCAAATAGGATGGTTGCTATTGCACATGTTTGTATAGAGAAAATATTTGGAGTCTTAACACCAAAATGTTTCAGGGGTTGTTTGTTGAAAGGTATCGTGATTTGGTTTTCCTTCAAACACTTATTTTTCAGTTTTCCTACAGCAAAAATGAATTATTTTTATCACAATTTTAAGTTATTTAAAGCAAAAAAGACCTTTCCATCCCCTCCCCTACAAATATGCAGTCGTTGCCACTGTGGTCCACACTTGGTGTGAGCTTGAAGTGCTTGTTTCCACACCACTGAAATCTGTGAAGGTTTAATGGACCCAGTGCAAGGCCACCTATGCTGTGTTCTGATGAACACAACTAAAGATGGGACAATTCATCATGAGTAGTTTTAAGTGTAGCAACTATAAAAAGCTCATGATGAAAACAAATGTCCATTACAGCAGGCAAATGTACTCAGTGCCCAATCAATGTTCAGAACCAGGGTGTGAATGATCATCTTTGTGATAGACATCTGGCAAGGTGGATCTTTCCAAACCCTGCCCCAACCCTCCAGGTATTCTTAGTCGGCAGTTTATTACAAGCAGGTCATATATTAATACTAACTTAATTATACATACTGTAGGTTTGTTACTCCACATATGAACAGAATATCAGGCCTTTGCCTAACATGTAGCAATTCTGTAAACAGTAAGTTTTCCTTTAGAAGATTATGGGAGGGGTACATGTGAAAATAATAAATTTTGTTTAGATGATAGACTATATGACGATGATTTCTAGGTCTGTTTTCTGCATAACTTCTCTGGACTAAACACTGATTGAATCATGCTGGTACTCAGTGCTATTTAATGTGCTAGTGAAGTGTCTTCCATTTTGTATGAGTGCTTTATGTCCATGGTATAACATTAAGTGATGGCATATTCTTTCATATTATATTTTTATTCCCAAGCCCAATTGCCAAATTTGCTTTTCTTTCCTAATGTCTTCTTCCCTCTGAAGTCCATAGTATTTTAAAAACAAATACATATTCCTCGAGAAGATATTGAGCTTTTGCTTAGGGTCATACATAAAGGAGTTTGATTTAAATAATCACAGGAGTTAAATTGCATCTGTCAGGGAGTTCTATATCTTTGGCAGTTACAGGCTGCCTTTATTCAGTTTAATGATGAAGATTTGACTTTGTTGGATTTTTTTCTCCATAGTAAAATGAATGGTGCATCTTTCTTTAATTGTGATCCTCGTCAACCATTTGGCCCAGTAATGGTATGCAAATTAAACTCTTTAAAAATTAATGCTAACATTTATTAAATAATGCATCATACAAAAAGTTAATTTGAATTTTCAAGTTGGACTCCCTATCTGCTCATGAGAAAGTATTTTTTGTGCCATCTTCATAAAACATCTTTATAGTCTTTCTAAATACCTTGAATGTTTTTCCAGTGTTTTGCAAAATTATCACTATGGAGACTGCTCATGTAGACAGACTCTTTATGGTTTTCAATTTTTATTTGTATAAATGGTCAGATTTTGAATTTATATCACTGCTCTGACTTTCTAAACTTAAAAGTGCTTATAGATGTTTCTTTACCAAAATTTAAAAATAAGTCAGGGGTGTGTAGACTTAAATTGTACAAGCTTACCTTCACTTTTGATTCTCAAATCAGGATGTATAGCACATGCTAGTTGGACAATTATAAACTTTATGTAATATCCTCACCCTGACGGCAGTGAGCACTAGCATTCAACCTTGTACGTTAGTGATTTTGTAAATTTGATTTGGGAATATTAAATGAGATTGTGACTATAATGAGCATGTGTGTGCCTCTGTGTGTGCGTCCTAAGTTGCTTCAGTTGTGTCCGACTCTTTGTGACTGCATGGACTGTAGCCTGCCAGGCTCCTCTGTCCATGGGATTCTCCTGGCGGGAATACTGGAGCGGGTTGCCATGCCCTCCTCTAGGGGGTCTTCCCGACCCAGGGATGGAATCTGCTTCTCTTATGCCTCCTGCATTGACAGGTGGGTTCTTTACCACTAGCTTTACTCTAAGAAGAATGAAACTTCTCAGAAGTAGGTTTAGCAGAGTGTTAAGGAAAGAGAAGTAGAGAGTGACTCCTGGGTTTGAGTGAATGCCAGTCCACTTAGGTGTGAGCTTGCAGTCCCCAACCCTAAAAATTCATTAACTTTCCTGGGTCTCAGTTTCTTCATCTGTGAAAATGACGGCAATAGTAGTACCTATCTCACAAAATTATTATGAGAACTACAAAAAACTAAGAAAGCTCTGATCCATAGTACGCATACAACTATTAATGCGTTATTATTATCTGAATATTTCCCTTCACTGAGAAAACTAGTGATACTAGGATGCAAGTGAATCTTCAGACGATTTGACAGTAACTTGGATTTGATTTATACATAATCTATATAATCTAAGAGCAAGAATCAAATATCTCTTTACTTTGCATTATCTAAAGAAATAGAACTTGGGAAAGAATGTAAAAAACCCTCTTTATAAAGACAACTGTTTCTTCTACTTGATGTGAATGACTTAGAAAGATAACTTTCCCATGCATATTTCTATTTCAGCAAACATGCATTTAACACCTATTATATGCAAGGCTTTGAGGTGACACTATGCAGGGAAACAGTAAGAAGAGATATGATCTTTATTTTCACAATTATCCCAATAACAATAGTGACCCTAATATATCAAAAATTAATTAAGATTAAAAAAACAAAAAATGATATTTTAAGAAGTTGCAATAGTGAAAAAATTCATCATAACACAGAATATAATTAAACATCCAAAAGGTGATAAGCAAGTGTATTTGCATATTTGTATTTGTTTATTTAATAATAAACTTCTTGTTTCATAGAGAGTTTTTTAAAGAGTTTAAGCATGTGAAGCTTCCATGCTAAGCATTTAGAGAGCTTGGGTTGGTCTACAAGAGCTTCATCAAGGAGGTGGATCTTGGGAACATTTTGAAGATTGAATTCCAGACAGGCTGTATCTCTTCGACTGTCCCATAATAAGTGATCTAGATGTTAAATTGAAGATGGGTATAGGTTAAGGGCTCAACAGTTGACATCATGCTTGATTACTGTTCTGATCCACCCTGCAGTAAGTTTACTGAGATTTCATCAAAAAGCAGGTGGAATTAGTAGTAGAAGATTGATCATAAGCTTGATTGTTTCAATAGTTCTATGTTTATTGAGGACCCACTCAATATCCTCCCATCCCCAAATTCAATGTATATTTCAGACACCAGGGAAAAAGAAATGGATTCATTGTTGGTTTCTGGCTTCCAGTTGCTCACAGAACATGTAACAAGTATTTGTTCTGCTTTATAATACATGCAAAGATAAGAGTAAGTCAAGGTGTGATGAATGGGGGAGTGGGTGGGAGTGTATGTGTCAGGGAAAGCTTCAGCAAGGAGCCAGGGTTTTTCATTCTCTGCATTCCTGAATGTAAGCCAAGTGAAAGTTTTAATTTGGGGTCAATTCAGAGAGCTTCACAACTTTTTCTTTTCCATGGAATCTAAAGCTGTGATCAGTGAGTAAAAATTGCAAAGATAAGTATCAATCAGCCAGGAATCTGTGGGACAATCAACCTTTTTGATTGACACTTCGGTGTTCTTAGAGTTTATTTCAAAAATGGATTTGGAAGATACTCTAAATCACAAATAATTAATAATGGATTGAAGCAAAAACTGCTTTCCCTGCACTTAGAATTTTTTTAATTTCTCATTTATTCTTTTATTTATTTAATCATTCATGCATGTACCAGACAGGCTCTGTACAAAATTTTTTGGCTGATTTTGGAACAAAAAAGTACAATTTATTCTTTCATGGATTCTTAAAGTTTTATACTTTTTACTTAGTTATCTTACAGAGTTGCCAAAGTCCATTAATTGGTAGGAATAATTATTCCATAGGTAGGAAGCTAGTCCATTGTTGTAAATGGTCTTAGATTCTGAGCCAGCCTAAAATAAGGGAAACTTTCAAGTACCATGTAATTCATTAAATATGAAATCAATTCAATTTAAAAAAACATAGCAAAATAAACAACATATGAGTCCTTAAACTTAACAACAGCACAGTCTAAATTCAAATGATGAGTAGAACATTTATTAGACTACTTCATTGAGATAAAGTTTCTAGTGATGATTAAGAAATTGGAGTTCATTTCACATGCTAGTAAGGTTATGCCCCAAATCCTTCAAGCTAAACTTCAGCAGTACATGAACTGAGAACTTACAGACATACAAGCTGGGTTTAGAAAAGGCAGAAGAACAAGAGATCAAATTGTCAACATTCACTGGACCATAGAGAAAGCAAGGAAGTTCCAGAGAAACATCTGTCTCACTGACTACAGGAAAGTCTGGTTTTGTGGATCACAATGAACTGGAAAATTCTTAAAGAGATGGGAATACAAAACCACCTTATCTGACTCCTGGGAAACCTGTATTCTGGACAAGTAGCAACAGTTAGTACCAGATACAAACAATGGACTGATTCAAAATTGGGAAAGGAGTACATCAAGGCTGTATATTGTCACCCTACTTATTTAACTTATATGCGGAGTACATCATGTGAAATGCTGGGCTGGATTGACTCACAAACTGGAATCAAGATTGCCAGGAGAAATATCAACAGCCTCGGATATGCAGATAATATCACTCTAATGGCAGAAAATGAAGAGGAACTAAAGAGCCTTTTGATGAAGGTGAAAGAGGAGAGTGAAAAAACTGGCTTAAAACTCAACATTCAAAAAACTAAGATCATAGCATCTGGTCCCATCATTTCATGGCAAATAGAAGGGGGAAAAGTGGAAGCAGTGACAGATTTTCTCTTCTTGGGCTCCAAAATCATTGCAGATGGTGACTGCAGCCATGAAATTAAAAGATGCTTGCTCGCTGCTTGGAAGAAAAACTGGCAAAGCTGGACAGCATATTAAAAAGCAGAGATAACACTTTGTCAACAAAGTTGCATATAGTCAAAGCTATAGTTTTTCCAGTAGTAACGTATGGATGTGAGAGTTGGATCATACAGAAGGCTGAGTGCTAAACAATTGATGCTTTTGAACTGTGGTGCTGGAGAAGACTCTTGAAAGTCCCTTGGACTGTAAGGAGATCAAACCAGTCAATTCTTAAAGAAATCAACTCTGAATATTCATCGAAAGGACTGATGCTGAAACTCCAGTACTTGGTTACCTGATGCAAATGGCCAACTCATTGAAAAAGACACTCATGATGGGAAAGATTGAAGGCAAAAGTAAAAAGGGGCAGCAGAGGATGAGATGGTTAGACAGCATCACCAACTCAATGGTCATGAATCTGAGCAATCTCAGGGAGATAGTGAAGGACAGGGAAGCCTGGTCTACTGTAGTCCATGGGGTCGCAAAAAATTGGACACAACTTAGCAACTGAACAACAACCCCAAAGAAATTGGGGACTTTTGATAATGCTACTACTAATATTACCACTAATAATGACTACCAGGTGCTTTACTTTTAATGTGTTATTTTCCTCACAGCAGGTGCATATCCATCTATCTATCTATATTTAAAACGGTCATCCCTATTTGCAAAGGAGGAATTGAGGCTGAAAAGTGTTGAGTGATGTGCCTTCTGTCAGAAAGGAGTTGACAAGCTGTAGAGCCTGCAGTCTATCCGATCCCTGTTTCATCTATCAGTCTCTCTAATAGAGAAGAGATAGCTTAGGATGGTCATCAATAGAAGAGTTGTGATTGCTGAGCTTTTCTGTACTGAATTTTAATCACAGTGTCTGGAGTCTTTTGAGAAAACTGCTTTTCTCCTATATTATCATGGTCTTGGTAGCTCTGGTGCTGGTGATCACAGAAGGTGAGTATCTAAGTATAACTCTTATAGAAACCGTAAGAATGTCCTGGATTTTACTGGAATCAAGACATAAAACACTGGCGTAGGGACATATGTGTGATGTATACTATATAAAGGAAAAGGATAAATTAGTGCCGGGGCAGCCTGACTGGTGATTACATAATCCCTATCATTCCTTACATTGGGCAGGAGAGGCCTTTTGGAAAAGCTCTTATCTCAGAGTCTGACTGAATGATGGGAGAGAGATAGCTGGCAGAGATGGGCGGGGGTGTTATTTTTGGCAGAGGCTACAGCTTGAAGGAGGGAGTTCGTAAAGGGTTTTGAAAAATATGTTTAAAAGGGCTTAGTATAGGTAGTTAATCACAATATCTGGAAAAGACAAGAAAAGTGTGAATTTTGTGTCACCTAAATGAAACATTTTGAAGCAGAAAGAAGCTTCTATTTTTCTTTGATATGTAGGTTTTTTTCTTTAATATGTAGGTGGGATTCTAGTATAATGTCCCAAGAAGCACTATATTCATGGCTGCTAAGTCGCTTCAGTTGTGTCCGACTCTGTGCGACCCCGTCCCTGGGATTCTCTAGGCAAGAACACTGGAGTGGGTTGCCATTTCCTTCTCCAATATTCATGACCTAGCAGATATTTTATAGAACTTTAACTGGTTTAAGTACAGTTAAAAAAAAAGATGACTTGACCAATTATTGAAGGCTGCGCATGGGAGTGTAGATTGGTTGAACTATTTTATTAATAAAAATATCATATTCAAGAGTTCGTAAAAAGCAGAGCCTGAGTCAAAAAATGAGAGGTGATGTTTTATTTGGGTAAAATTTCAAGGTAGTGAAAGTGAGAAAAGGCGGGGAGTGAAGGAGCTCAGATGGAAAGCAGTACCAGGTGAAGCGCTACCTTGCTGGCCTCCGCTTTATGATAAACTTAAAAGACCAAGACAGCGGCCTGAGAGGTACATCCAGTAGGCCCCTTGGTGTCCCTGATCAGACCACCTGGTGAAAGTGCCTTAGAACAGTAGGTGGGAGGGCAGAAGGAGATGGGCTTCATCTGATTGGATATCTGGATTTTCTCTCTTCTCTCTTATTGGTCAGATTTCTTACATTGAAACCCCCACCTCCAATCAGCACACTTACCCCTTGGCTGCTCAGAGCTCAGTTCTTGTATTGCCCAGTGTGGGGTTATAGTCACGTCTGGAAGTGGTGAGAAAGCCATGGATTCTGGGTTTGTGTCTGGTCAGATTGGTTGGCTCTAGACAAAGGACAGCCAAAGCATAAGCAGAGTTGGATGGCTATGACTGTGTGGCTGAGCCTCAGTAGAATCTGAGGAAATGCTATTATATGATATGCCAAGCGCTGCTCTAGAACTCCGTGTGCCTTCAATCTATTACTATTCCTATGGTTCAGTGAGGTATTCAAACCTTACAGAAGTAGTTATTTGTCCTCAGATTTGAAACCAAGCAGTTCTTATTAACCTACTGGAGGGCGAGTTCTCTTTTTTCTCCCTTCTCTCTCCCTTCCTCTTCCCTTCTTCCCTCCCATCTCCTCCCTCCCTCCCGTCCTTTCTTCCTTCTTTCCATGTTTCCTTCCTTTCTTTCCTCCATCTCTCTATCTTTCCTCCACCCCTTTTGAATCACAGAAGGTGGAGATAATAGAGAAGAATGAACTTATTAGCATGTTCCCAAAATGACTTCGTTGAGTGAAAGCAAATGTCTTTGTAGAGTACTTTCGGAAGGAATGTGACATGCTACAGTGCATCGTGGAATCCACTTCTGGGTGCCTGGTTTATCAGTTGCTGCTGCTAAATCACTTCAGTCGTGTCCGACTCTGCGACCCCATAGACGGCAGGCCACCAGGCTCCCCCATCCCTGGGATTCTCTAGGCAAGAATGTTTGAGTGGGTTGCCATTTCCTTCTCCATGGTTTATCAGTACAAGGCTAAAGAAATGCTGCAGAAATCAATATTGTCTTTATGCTACTAAATATTTCCCTATTCTCAAAGCAAGTATTCACAAAGACTTCATTACCTGGTTTCCCAAATGCTCATGTGGATGTGAAAGCCCTGATGATTTAAGGAAACATTGACTGTGCTATGTATCTGCACAATGCTGGGCTCTATGTGAACAGAGACTCTTGACTTATAAAACACCTTCAAAGCAGCGGGTTTAGTATACAAGTGGTAAAGCCTATGCTGTACTCTGCTATATTTCATGGATAGTATATAACAGGTCTAGCATAGCAAGCTATAAATTGCATTTAGATTAGGAATCAATGAAGAAGGAAGAGCACATTCCCTCTTGTTATAGGAGATGATGAGTCTAGGGTCTTTTTCATTAATTAATTTTGGTTGCCCTGGGTCTTCATTGCTGTGCTAGGGCTTTCTCCAGTTTCAGTAAGCGGGGGCCACTATTCAATGCAGTGTACAGACTTGTCATTGCAGTGACTTATCTTGTTGCAGAGCACAGGCCGTAGGCACATGGGTTTCAGTAGTTATTGTGGCTCACAGGCTTAGTTGTCTGCAGTACATGGACTCTTCCTTGACCAGGGATTGAACCCATGTCCCCTGCATTGGAAGGTGGAATCATATCCATGTACCACCAGGGAAGTCTGAGTTTAGGATTCTTGTTAGAAAGGTAAATTTTAAACATTTCCAGTGACAGGAGGAAAGAAATTTATCAGCTATAAGCTGGCACCTATTCCCAGCATTCAATCAGGAAGCATCACGGAAGTAGCCTGAACTCACATATTAGAACCTATGCTAACTCATGACTTGACACTATTCCTTTGTACAGAGAGCAGTCACCTATTTTTACCATTGCTATGGAAAATCTGGGAGATGATGACTTTAAAAATCTGGAAAAATATTGGGAAGATGGTAGAAATAGATTGCTAGAAAACTTTAAAAACAATTGTCAGTGGTTAGAAATTAACCAGAAAAAAGAATAATTGAATAAAATGTGATTAGTTGAATATGTGGACACATAATCACACCATTCACTGATAAGTTTCCAAACACTAAATTATTAGAAATATGCAAGGTGGTGTTATCCTTATCTATGATTACTGAAACTATGAACTAAGGGGGAAATGTAGATCTGATTACTTCTCTATTTTTAAGTGTAGGCTGAACACATGTCAACTAAATACATCTGATCAAAATTCTTTCTGATTATAGGCATCAATATAGGATCTCTACCTGTTCCTGTTCATGATTTTTTAAAACAATCTCTCAGGCTAGGTCTTGAAATTTAATTTTTTCCACAGTAAGAGAGACTAATCAAAATCTTTGAGTTGTTCAAAGCAATTAAAATAGATGTGATTCAAGTTATTCTTCTGCATCTCATCGTGCTTCTTAAAGTCCCTTAATTTTATTTTCCAATTTATAATTTTTTTAATGTATCCTATTTACCATTATTGGATTAATGTTTTTGAAATTCTGTATTAATTTTTCGGCTTAAATACCAGTAACTCTGTCTCTCCAGAGCATTCCATATACACTCTTCTCAGGTAATGCAAATAAGGCATCAGTGTTCAAATGCTTTCGGGAATTGTTCTGCACTGCCTTTCATTCTCAAGGATTCCCAATGAACATTAGCACTGAGAAATCTTGGAGCAAAAAATGGCTATTTAATTTTGCTTAATCCAAATGCTTCAAAAATTATTTGAACTTGAACACTTCTTCCTCCATTGAGAACACATTTTGAAAACTGCAAGTCTAAAGGTGTCTGATTACATTTGAGAAATCTTCAAAGATCTGTTAGAACTGTAAAGTAGATAAGAGATCAAATGGTCCAATAATTTCACTTTACAAACAGTATAACTGGACTAAGATGGGGCTAGAGACCTATCAAAGTTCACACTAGGAAGAACTTTTTCAATTCAATAAACAGACAGAATTTTAATCTCCATCTCAAAATCTGTAGTTCTTTTCATCACATTTTGCTTTCTTTCAAAGTATGTTCTAGAAGCTAAAGATTCCTTTCTCTATATCTTTTATCTATCACTTATGCCTTGTGATAATGGCCTAGCATATGGTTGAGAATTATTTCTTCAGAATTTGTTACTAACACCGAATGCAGTGCTGGGTGGACAGTGGCAAGCATAACAGCCATTGTTCTTGCTCTCATGGAGCTCAATACCTAGTGGGGTGGTCAGACACAAAACAGTCAAACTAATAAGCAGATAGTTACAAATCTGAACAGATAATAGGAAAGTTATATGCTGGGTTCTGTGATCAGGAAAGAGAGGGAAAGCTACTTAGATAGAGCTCTTAGAAAGGTTCATCTGAGGAAAGGAAATATTTAAACCAAGAAAGAAGCCAGCTGTGCAAAGAATCAAAGACATTGCTTTCTAGAAGAGATACTCACACAACGTGAGGGCTCTAAAGGAAGGAAACAGCTTTTCAGGAGTGAAACAATGGCCCAGGTGGCTTGAGCAGGGTGAGTTAAGGAACATGGTTGAGGGTGAGTTTGGAGAGGCCAACTGAGGATACATGATTTAGCTCATTGCAGACTGAATTGCTGGATTTTTAAGGAGGCTAGAAAGCTGCAGGCTCAAACAGTGAATTGGCAGTCCTCTTCTTCACAGGTGGTTTAGTAGATCTCAAGCAATTGCTTCGGTGGAATTCAGAAAGGGCAGTTCGCACCAGCTCAGGATACCAAGGGATTACTAGCCTTGTGGAAGAACGTGGAAGTACTTGTTTCTGGAGCACATACTTGTTGTTGTCCAGTTGCTCAATTGTTTCTGACTCTTTGCAACCCCATGGACTGCAGCATGCCGGGCTTCCCTGTCCTTCACCATCTCCCAGAGCTTGCTCAAACTCATGTCCGTTTAGTTGGTGATGCCATACAACCATCTCATCCTCTGTTGTCCCCTTCTTATATGTCACTGATAAGAAGTACAGTAGATGGGAGCATCACGCAGGGATAGTGCTACAGTATGATGGTGTGGGAGTGATGGCAGGCCTGGGCAGTGATGGAGAGGAGATGGCAAAAAGATCCTCCTGTGGTTGCTGATGATGACGTTGGTGATGGGCCTTCAACTTTTGTACAGTCCAGGGTGGTCAGAGATGGTAGTGGGCAAAGAAGAAGAGGGACAGGATAGAGGCCATGTAGTTGTTAGGGCAGAACCAAGAAGCTTCTGTCCCTGGACATGGATGGCATATGAGACGGTTGTGAGGGACGCATGATGAGAAGGGTCTTTGCAGTGGGGCTGGCAGTGCAGGTAACTGTCCCATGGCTTTAGGTAGAAACATAGGCAGGTTGGAGGAAAAAAGCTTAAGGTAGACCTGACCCTTTTTGGCACACATCCTTCAAATAAGGATTTTTCTGAAATATTCTGGGTATGTCCTTTTCTGCCATGAGAGTTGGATTTTCTTTTCATTATAGCAACTGAATAAATTCCTCTGCAATGGAAGTTCTATGAGTCACTATTTCAAATTATTTTTCCCATTAAGATGTCCTTCCTTCCTTTCTTCCATCCTTCGTTCTTTCCTTCCTCCCTTCCTTTCTTCCTTCCTTCCCTCCTTTAGGGTTTCTCGTGTGAGCATGCTCAGTTGTGTCCAACTCTTTGCAATCCTATGGACTGCAGCTCACCAGGCACCTCTGTCCATAGATTTTTCCAGGCAAGAATACTGGAGTGGGTTGCCATCTCCTACTCCAGGGGATCTTCTGACCTAGGGATTGAACCCAAGTCTCCTGCATCTCCTGCATTAGCAGGTGGATTCTTTACCAACTGCGCCACCTGGGAAGCGCCTTTACTATTTATTGATTGTTAACTCCATGCATACATGATCCTAGACAACAGGACTCATGCTGAACAAGACAGAGAAGATCCCTTCTCTCATGGAGCTGACATCCTCTAGGCATATCTCATAATATTCTGAGTTAGGATTTTCACTGCAGTAAAAGGACTGGCAGAGGCTTGTAATGTTCAAAAGCTGGAGTAGAACCAACTCTTGATTATAAATCTGCAAATGATTTCTGCTTACCAAAATATTATTTCTATTGCTACAACTGAAATATTAGGCAGAACTAATCAGTCACATAATAAATCACTTGAAGCACAGGAACAGTTATTTATTCCCAAACCAGAAATTTAAACAAAGATTCATGTATAAGGATGTTTAATCTTAAAGTTTCAGAAAAATTGAACTTGGAAAAAAAATAAGGAAAATGTTAAATAAATAGTGATATACAGTAATACGATGCAATACTATCGATTTATTAAAATATCATACTTTTTAAAAAGCAATATTATATAGCAATTAAGACTTTGGGCACTGGAGAGAGCTATTCTGTGTTCTTAAGATGGTTGCTTAGCTTATCTTTTCACATAACAGGTTATGGCTTTCTCCCCAGGTTTGTCCATATTAATCAGCCTGATTGGTTTTCACAATTTTCGAGTGTGAGTTGTATTGATATACAGCCATCGCTCATATCTGCAGTGGGGATCTGCTTGGTGATCTGCCATATGTGTGCATGCCGTAGCCCTGCAAAGAGCCAGCGAACTACATAAACTGTTCTCTATTCGTGGATATTTGAGAATTTACCATAACTTGCTTACAATCTGCCGTCTATGGGGTCGCACAGAGTCGGACACGACTGAAGCGACTTAGCAGCAGCAGCAGCTTACAATCAGTGCGGAGATAGACATCGTAGCACACATGCCTAGCTGGTGTACGTGGGCTGGACTGAGTATGAAAATCGGGCTTGCTGACTAATGGTTCCGAGCATTCTTGATGTTGAGAGAGAGTTCCGAACTCCAACAAGTTTGAACTACTTTTCGCACTTCTCACAATGACAGAGTGCATTTCCCCAAACCCTACAACTTAGTATTGTACTTCACAAGTGGTAATGTTACGTAACATGGCTGTTAGACACGCATCACACTTTCTCTGAAACTCTTGTCATTTTTAGCTCTGTAATGTTCCCTGAGTTATTCTCTTTGCCTTGGGTTTCTGATGAAGCTCCTAATGGCAATACCGACACAATGTTTTGTTGTTGTTGTTTTGCTTTGTATTAAATAATGCAGTGTAAAATGTTAGCATTGCATCTGGCATAAGAAAAACTCAGCAAATGCTCTAATAGTGTAGCAGTGGAAGCTGCCAACTGTGGAGTCACTCTGCTTATGTTCACATTTCTGCTCAGCAATTCACCAGCTGACTTGACCTCTCTGTGTCTCAGTATCCTCATTTGGAAAGTAGTGTTAATAGTTGTAGCCACCTCTGGGGTTTGTGTTTGTGTGTGTGAAACTAATCAAGATACACAGTTAAGAGTTTCTGGCCCTTGCGGTGGTAAAGAATCCACCTGCCTATGCAGGGGATACAGGATCTACCTGCCTATGCAGGGGATACAGGAGACCTGGTTTTGATCCCTGGGTGGGGAAGATCCCCTGGAGGAGAAAATGGCAACCTGCTCCAGTATTCTTGCCTGGAAAATTCCATTGACAGAGGAGCTTGCCTAGTCCATGGAGTCACAAGGAGTCGGACACGACTGATCTACTGAGCATGCACATACCATCCATTGTATTATTGCTAGGAAGCATAGTTACTTAACATTCTCTCATTTCACAATTTTTCACTACAACAAAAGGTGATGCAGAAATATTTTTTTCCATATAAATATTGGCATATGTTTCTGCTTATTTCACTAGTAAAGAATCCTAAAATTGACTTTTGTGAATCTACGAATATGCAATAATTTTCACTGCTTTAAGACTCTTAACAGATTATATCCACATTTCTTTCAGAAAATATATTTATTGGTTCATTTTTACCAATTTATACTCCCACTAGCAATGGACAAGCCAGGATCTAGCTCACCAGAACCCTGCCAAGTGTTCAGAGGTAAAATGTTGGTTTTTATCTTTTCTTGTCTGATAGTAAAATTAGTAGCTCATTATTATTTTTAATCTGCATTTCTATGAGTATGAGAGAAGTCTAAGCATTTTCCCCTAGATGGCTTTCTTCCGTGAAATATTGTAGTTATTTTTTCTAGTGTTTAATAGACTCTGGGTTTTTGTTAATTAATTCATAATATTTTTAGATATTAACAAGGCCCCAACGATGACATAAATATTCAATCATACCTTTCTAGGAATGTCTCATACCCCTTTTGCTGGCTGCCAAAATTGTTCAGTTTCTCAGCTTTGTATTCCTGAGAGGGTGTTCAGATAGTCAAGCTCATATTTTTGAACCTAATGATGCAGTTCAGACTATAGAAGAACATATATCTTATAAATCATATTTCCTGATTTGAAAACTATGGCCTGGGGAGAATGAGCACACGGTGGGGAGGATAACTGTAGTGATTCAGTTGTCTGTTCAAAAAGTAGCATCCCTAAATTGGGGGATGTACAGACACTGTAAAACATGTCTAGATTTATATCAAACAGAGTTTCTTTTTCTAAATAGTCAGTTTCCTCAATGTCTTAATAGAAAAACTTCTTTTTTTCCTCCACTGTATATGTATCTGTATCAAATATTAAATTCTTCCTTACACTAAGGTCTATTTTGAGGTTATCTATTCTGTTCCACTGGTCTGTCAACTCTTATGTAAGTCACATAATTTCTTTTTTTTAGAGTTAATAAAGTCTTTTTATGTATCTTTTTTTTTTTGCCATGCAGTATGTGGAACTTCCTCAACCAGATATCCAACCCATGTCCCCTGCATTGGAAGGGCAGGGTATTAATCACTGGATCCCCATAATGTTCCCATAATGTTTTAATTAATTTTATTACATAATTGTTGGAGGTAACTCTCCTTTTCTCTCATTTTTTCACAGTTGCATCTGTTACTATTTTTAAGTTTTAATTCAAGATGAAATATAGAGGAATTTCTAAAGGCTTTCTAGTGAAATAGTTTCTCTTTTTGAATTAATTAAAATTTTCTTTGTACTTTGAAGATGATTAATTTTTGTAAATGTACAAAAAGTGTATGAAAGAGAAATATTTACATTGGTACAATCATGTCGATTATTATTATTCAGATTTTCTATATTTCTGTTTTTAAGCTGTCGTATTATCAAAAAATGTCTAAACATTTTGAGAAGCACATAGAATAGTATCATAAATAGCCTAGTTTTTCCTAACACTCAGCTTAAATAACTACCAACTCACAGCTGATTTTCTTTCATCCTTACCTCCATATGTACCCCACTTCTGGCTTATTTTAAAGTAATCCTAGACATTATATAACATTATTTATAACAATTTCAGTGTATATCTCTAAAATGTAAGAACTGAAAATATGACTATTTCAACCAAATAAAACTAGCAAATACGTATTCAATATCAAATAACCTCCAGTTAATGTTCAGATTTCCAATTGTCTCCTAATTTTCTCTTTTTCTTTTTTAAGTTTGCTGGATCCAACCATTGTGACTGGATTTTGTGCTTTCTCTGCTTCTCCTAAGCTATAGATTCCTCCTTCATATCTTGGTATTTTTTTTCCTTTCAATTTGTTTGTTGAAGAAATCAAGTTGTTTGTTTATAGTTTCCCACAGCCTGGACTTTGCTGATTGCATCCCTATGGTCTGGTTGAAAATGTTACCCTGTCCTCTATTTCCTGTAATTTGGTAATTAGATAGAAAAGCTTGGTCAGATTCAGGTTCAGTTTCTCTTTTCAAGCAGAACTATTTCACTGGTGGTGGTAAGTTCTTCCACCAGGAGGCATGTAATGCCTCCTTGCTGCTCTTGGGGATGTTAGCAGTTGTTTTATTAAGAGTTGCAAAACAGTAATATTTTTACTTTATTTTACTTATTTATTTATCTTTTATCTTTTGTTTATTATATGTTTCTTATCTATTTACTTAATAATTTACGTAAAGAAAGTTTCTCTCATCATCCTTTTGGTTACTTCAAGGTAAAATTTACTTGGAAAAAAAATGGTAAATACTTAAGTCTTTTCATTTATTTACTCTTTCATGATTTTTGGTCAGTTTGAAAGGTGAAAGGTTTAGTGAGACTTTAATGTCTCTAAAGATGGTATTTCTATCCCCTTTTTCTCAGTAATATATAATGAATACTTTCTCGCTACATGTCTATTGAACTTATTTTTTCAATGAGAGCATTGTATTTCATAGTATAGATTTACTATGATATGTTTCACTAATCTGATATTGATGAACAAGTCGTTTTTCTTGTAAATTGCTCACATGCACGGTCACTGAGTCAACTCTTCATCAAAACATAAGTGTATGCCCTTATAGAAAATATGTCTGACTCTTTGTGACCCTAAAGATTGTAGCCCGCCAGGCTCCTCTGTCCGTGGGATTTTCCAGGCAAGAACACTGGAGTGGGTTACCATTTCTTCCTCCAGGGGATCTTCCTGACCCAGGGATCAAACCCGTGTCTCCTTCATCTCCTGCACTGGCAGGCGGATTCTTTACCACCAAGCCACCTGGGCAACCCGCTATTCTTGTAAATTATTAATAAATGACAATAAATATACTTGCGTAGGTATACTTGTGTAAGGGCTTCCTAAAAACGAAAATGCTTTCTAAGAATATACACACTTTAAATGTTTTTAAGTATTGCTGGTATTGCCAGTACCAGTATTGCTGGTATTGCTATATTCTAAGTGTGAGTGTGCTTGCCTTGCACTCTTGCTAATGCTATATTATCAATTTTTAAAAAATGTTTGCTTATTTGATATGGAAAAGTGGTGACTCATTATTATTTAATGTTCATTTTCCTGGTTACTAGTGTGGTCAAATATTTTTAAAATTTGCTTCATTGTGTTTATATTTCTCCTTTGACTTGTCAGTTGAATATCCTTTATATTTATATATAGGTATTTTTGCATAGGTATTTCATTATAAAGTTGGCTGAAATTTGGTTTGTGGCTACCCACCAAATGTAAGATTAACCTGAATGTGTGATCGAAGATTTGGTTACTCTAAGACAGCAGAGTGTTTGAAATTGGTGTAATTTGGTAAGACTGTGAAGGATGAATATTTTCTATAAGGGCTTAGACTTATGTTTTGATGAACAACCAACAGAAAGAAAAGATTCTTTTTGTAAAACTCAGGAGCCTACTTTGGATACATAGAATGTAAGTAGAATGTAAGCAGAGGTTATTTTCTCTTACTTCCCTTGAAAAAGACAGCCTGAAAGAAGGTCACACTAGTGCATGCGGTTAGCACCCATAGTTTCCGTGGGTGAAAGTTCTGAAGTTGAGGCTTGTAGACCCATGATCATTCCTAAAAAGCAAGTGTGGCAAAAACATGGCATGCATACCAATACTTTTCTATTCTGCCCTCATAACAGACATCACTAGTCAATTCTGGCAGTCTTTCTTACACATATTATCAAGTTCTTACATATTATCATAGTTCTTTCTAACATAGTTCCCTAGGCTCACCTTTAATCAACGTGCATAGACAATCAAAGTGAAATTGATTTATGCCCTTGTCATACACCCAGGCTCATTAGAATTTAAGATCCAGTAGAGTAGGAACTGTTTGATTTGCTTCCCAGTGTTCACAACAACACTTGGGACACACTGGACTTTCAATAAACATTTGCTGAATGAATGTACAAATAATCCATTTAGACAGAAAATTTTCAAGGAAGATTCAAATATCCTTCACATTGAAAACTGAGCCTTAATTTAATGGATTACCTATTTACCTATTACCTTAATTCATGGATTACTTATTTCTGAGCATTTAACTTCCTAATCATTAGTTTTGAGGCTGAGGGAAAGCTTTGCTTTTGGTGTTGCATATTGGAAGTTTATTGTAATAGGATAAAAAAAAACTTGGATATAGAATTCTGTTGAAATATTGTGAACAATAGCAATTACAACAGAAGCCTTAATGAAAAATCACTATCTTTTCAAATCTCTCCTGCATCATCAGTATGATTAACATCCTTCAGTTCCACTCCTTCTGAATTTACAACTTGACTTTAGATCAAACTTGACTGTAGGTATGACTGAGAATAAACTGAACTGGATGGTAAAACTTACAGCCCATTTTTCTAAGGTCAATATCTTTTCTGATCCATATGTGAATGTGACATGGGGAAATGTGCTTTCAAGCTGGCATGAACGAGGGGCAAGCATGATTTCTTTCTTTCTTTTTTTGTTTTGCCTGTCATTGAAGCTTTGGTGCTGATACAAGATGGGGTAAATCAAGAATTAGGGCAACTCAATCTGAATTTGAATTACTTGAAAATTGTAGCTCAATTCAAAATTCAGGAAGTTGGGAATAGAAATAGGGAAGAAAAGAAAATCACTTCTAGAAATCAGGAGGCAGTTTAGGTATGTGACAGTGTCAGAGTTTCCGCCTACAAAGCCCCGTTACACACGGCCACTTCGTCTACATCCTCAGTTTGATTAATTTTCCAGACTCCTTGGTTACTTTCCTCATCAATCTTATTTGAAAACCAACGATGTCTCAAACATTTTCAAATCATCTCTCACAATGTGTATAAAATTTTCTCGTTTACAAAGTGGAAAGTGTACTCATTTAATTCTATTAGGTTTAAGTATTTACATTGTTATTTGGATGCCAACAATAACAAAAAAACCAGACCCAGGAAGTTGGTGCCCTTTGATATGTTCTCACATGGTTGTTAAGTGGCAAAGCTGTGGTCTTTCCTCTCCACATCGAATACACTTTCTGGTAAACCTCTTCTGCCTGAAATCACATAACTGTGACTATTTTTTAAGATGGGGGCACACTGTGAATATAGGAAAGAAAAATTTTTATGGCCATTTAAAAATGAATGCAAAAACTACTTCAGGTGATAGTTAGGTATTTCCCATATGGGGGCTTTATTTTAAAATATCCGTTGAATAAATGAATGCTTCTTGGGTCTTTTTTTTTTTTTTTTTTTTTCCTTTTTCGTTGCTGTTGTTAACTTGGCTGCTTCTCTCTTTGTGGAAGGTTTGGGGGCTAAGATCGAAACATCTCGTCCTTATAGCTGAGCTCAATTTGCAGTTCAAATCATTTCCTTGTGAAAAGTGAAAAAAGCACTCCAGCAACTTGGTGACAGGAGCTATTTGATCCGGCATAGTAATCATTAGATTATTTATGCCTTCCATAACGGAATTTAATCCAAAGATTTTTACAATCCTCTGTCTTCCTAGTAATTAATCTATAAAATCAGGCAAGTGTAAGTGCTTGGGATCTCTGAGAATGTATAATGGTTCTGCATTCCTTAGCCGGGGCATGATTATTTTAGCATGGATGAACTTCAGTGGTGTAGAGACTGAGGCTGTCAAATATCCAGAAATTTGGATTTCCAAATGATGATCATTTCACTTTTCAGGAACCTCTCCTGGCTGTGGAATGCCTGAAAGTCTTAAAGACTGGTTTTCATTACAAGAGGGGAAATACATTTATAAATATATTTAAGAACTGTTACAACCTTCAATTTGAAATTGGTGCTCAAGAGGCAAAGCCTGGGGATTGGGAAAATGTTTACTTTGGGCGTGGATAACCTGCCTGTCTGTGGCAAGCTGTAGTAGCATTTGTGGTCTTGAAAATCCAACTGATTCACATTCTTTCTGAGAATAGGGTGAAGACTGTTGGGACACAGCACTCTGGGCTGGAGAGTTTTCAAACCTATGTGTGAAGACTTAGGCATCCCCTTATGCTGAAGAGATTCAGATGATTTAAAACAGGATGCCAGCCCTGATTATAGTATATGCTGGTGACAGTATCGAAACTAAGACTAGCTAATCCTAACAGAAACTAAAAGGACCAGGGTACTTTTATTAACTGAATATCAATCCTTTTGTGTGATTCAATTAAAAACATCAATAAAAATCTTATTTCAAAAGTCACAAGGAGCGTCGCTACCCATACAGCACATACCATAGATAGAAAACTGCTCAGCCCCCTCTGAATCGTTGCCTGTTTTAATAAGTATTCAGAAATTATACTCAGACTTCAAAAGAAATTGTAAGGAATTGTTAGCAGGTTTATTAATGTTTTATGTTTTATTAAAAGTTTGGGTGTACATTTCACAATGAGCAACATCAAAAATCAGACTTTCTGCCTGTAATTTTGCTTCCTCCTGTCTTTCTGCCTTTGGGATTCACTCTTTTCCTTTCATCAGCTGCCATTTTCAGCAGCATGCAGTAATTTCATGGCTCATTGCAAGCGCTGAAAACCTTTGAAACCACAAATGCTAACCTACCTGGCCTGCAGCCATTTAGGAAGAGATTAATTTAGCAAACAGAAGCAAAACACTTTCTACTTCTAGCCTGTGCATAATTTCACTTCTATCTATATTTATTTTACAGTGAGCAGCGTAATGACAATTTCAGTAATTGCAACTCTATAAAAATTTGCCTACCTAGCTTATCTCACTATCACAAGACTGTGAGTCAGTCAGATTAGAAAAAGTACAGCATGTGAAACAGCACTGGTTGCCTTCCAAAAATATGGGCCTTCTATAAAAACTCAAGTGATGCTTTGCACTTGTTTGTGTTCTTATCTATTGGGCAACGGTTTCTTCCTGATGTTTTGATTGGGACGGGTGCGTTCCTCTTTATTTCATGGTGATTTATGGGGGCACTCTCCTTACAAACAGACCGATGTATTTGGAAGACTAGAAGCACCAGTCCATTTCTGCAGACTTTGTTATAAATGGCTGTTATGTTGCTATCGAGCAATTTGAACAGAAGAGAAAGTCCATCTGGGGCAAATTTTAAGCTATCATGCTTGGAAGGATTTCAAGGACTAAATTAGCCCACAAACTGTTAGCTAAAAATAAAAGTTTTATTGTTTCTTGTCTAACTTAAAAATCCCACCATCAAAATTAACACCAATTATATGTACCATATATGTGCTTGTGTAGTTTCCCCTAAGGGATCATTTGTTGCTTCTTTTTATTCATTTATATACTTATTACACACACACAATTGTTTAGCAAATAATAAACCCATGGAGAAAAAATGACTCAAGCCAAGTAATGTTTAAGAATTAAGAGGGAACATAATGAAAGTTGGAGTCAGCTAATATACTAGAAAAATCATTTACACCATTTAACCAGTAAGCGGCATCATGAAGGAATTAAATTCAAGGGGTGAAAAGAGAATTCAGTGTGAAGCTGTTGACATTAAGCCCTGTAGCTGGGGCTTATCATGGAGGGATTTTCATATGTATGTAAAGGATAGGACAAGAATGTCTCATTGCTAAGTGAGTCTTTTCTTAGATCAGCTACTGGTGTGTGTGTTGGGAGGCGGGGGGGCTCTCTTGATAAGTGACCACAGTATTTGTTGTGGAGAGTAATTCAGAGATGGGAATCTAAGCGTTGAGGGTTGCATATCATGGTTTGGTTTTTCGTCAAGAAGAAAGGGCTTTGATAGTCATTGAATGACCTTGAGGTGTGGAATAGTCTCTCTAGTCCTTTGATAAAAGATCATTGCTCACAATCCTAGGTTGCAAAAACAATGCTGCTGGTAGAATAGGACAATACGATTAAAGGGAGAAAGAGGAGAACAGCCAAACAGTATTCATAACCCATTTCTGTTTGGGTGCTGTAGCTTTTCCATTTTATATTTGCCTTATTCCCAAGTCATAGCAATTGAACATTATTTTCTATTCCTTTACTCGGATTTGAATGTTCTGTATCCTATAGAGGAAATTCTACGACATTAAACTTGTTTATGCACTGTTTTTATATTAGCTAATTCATTTAAGCATACAGACACACAGACGGCAGTGGGATGACTGGCCAACCCCCACAGCTGTACACCTCCAATCTGTTATCCCATAACAATCATAAAAAATGTCAACACAGCCTGGAGTTTTTCCACGGTTTATATTATACTATTGGTGTTCATGGCATACTGGCAAAATATTTCATGTTGAAATTTGTGGTGGTCAAAAAGGAAAAAGGAATTCTCTCTCTGTTTTGAGGCCATTTGCAAAATTATTCTATCAATATCCTTCACCTATAATAAGCACTTAAATCAACACCAGTGGAACACGAAAACACATTCATGTGCCCGGATGTTGTGTAATAAATAGCTGATCATTTCTTTAAACAATTGATGGTAATTGTGCTGTCTTAATGATCATTTTTAAAGTACAGCACATCTTTTCAGTACTGTCCAAAGAATCATAACACTGAGTGATAGAATCAAAGGAATAATAGAAATATATTCATAACTAATTTTAGTTCTTCTGCAGAAATATATTTCTAAAGCAAATAATAACTTTTGGTGAAGATCGTTACTAGTATCATCTGATTATTAACAGTGGACATTTTGCAGTCAGCAGTGGAGAATAATAGCCTTTTACTGGGGGAGATAGATTGGTGAGTCAACACTTTCTCTTCCATGGGTGGCTTTTGTCTCTTCATATAGCTGGAGGTTGCATGCCACTGCGGAGAAGGCAATGGCACCCCACTCCAGTACTCTTGCCTGGAAAATCCCATGGATGGAGGAGCCTGGTAGGCTGCAGTCCATGGGGTCGCTAGGAGTCGGACACGACTGAGCGATTTCACTTTCACTTTTTACTTTCATGCATTGGAGAAGGAAATGGCAACCCACTCCAGTGTTCTTGCCTGGAGAATCCCAGGGACGGGGGAGCCTGGTGGGCTGCCGTCTCTGGGGTCGCACAGAGTCGGGCACGACTGAAGTGACTTAGCAGCAGCAGCATGCCACTGAGCCCCAGATAGTATTCAGAGGCCATTCTTGGCCAGTCTCTCAGGATAGGCAGTGAAAGAACTGTTTTGCCAGGTCCTTCTTCCAGAGCTTCTTGGGAAGCTCTACTTTATCTCATTTTAATTTTTTTTATTCCCAAACATTTGGAGATGACGAAGTTTCAAGGGTCATTTTTGTTCATTTCAGGTGTCTGATGGTAGAAAAATTAAAGAGGGAGTGTGGAGTCATAGACCGTCTCAGGAGGCAAAGCTTGTGCTAACAATCCCTACAACACCTTGCCTTTCACATGTGAGACTTCTCTTTAAAGATCGTTGTAAAGATTAGCCACATCTTCTGCTCTATTCTCTGCTTTGAGTTTTCAGTGCTTTACTTGTTTGTTTGTTTTTGTTTTTTAACCTCATTTTTACTCCCAAATTTGAAATCACTTTGGGACGTCTCTGAGCCTCCTTCTTATACCCAATAAGTTATTCATGAGATTTCAGATGTGCTTTTGCATGTCCTGGTGTTCGTGAAGGCAGGCAAAGCACTCTTGGGGGTTTTTTTCCTACTGCTGATTACGATGGATTTGAGTAGTTGCAATTAACAAATAAATGAGACTTTTTGATTTTAAAAACAGATTGTTTTACATATGTATTATTTATTCTGGAATACTAATCCTAATTTACCTTCATATTTTAGTACCCTATAGTTTTGTATAAAAGACTTATGATATATTTTGAAGTTTCTGATTTCAAGTATTTCCCTTGCATGGTTCCAATGCAGCCATTGTAGAAGCTGCCTATTTTCTCTCCAGTGTCTTGGATTTTTCCAGAACATGCTTTGAATAGAATCTCAAGTAGATGTTGATTTTCTTTATTTAGATCTTTTGGTATGTTTCTATCTAAATTACAAGTATAACCTGTATTTATAGTTCTTATAATCTAGTTGACTGAAGTGGTGAATTTATATTCTAAGCAATAGCTAAAAGAATTTTGTCATTTTAATAGGTTTTTTTTTTTTTTTTT
>SJYT01015448.1:203725-232787 GCA_006410635.1 Cephalophus harveyi | reverse complement strand
TTGAGTTAACTATTTCTCTTCCTTTTTAGAGATCTGTTGTGTTTGGAATTGAAATAAAAAAAAATTTTTTTTCAACTTATCATATTTCAAAGAATTGCTCAAACTGAGAAATTTTCCCTTCTTTTCCTGTTTTAGTTAGAAAACTGAGGTAGAGTTGTTAACGTTTGCAAATTAAGTCTTGGGAAATCTGCTATAAAAGTCAAGTTTCCATTTTTCATTCATCCCATAAGACTAAATTGTGTTTCCTAGGCATGAGGAAAAAATGGAATGAATAAGACAGAACTTTTGAGGTAGATACTACTCTAAAGAGAATCTCTCTGAACTATGTGAATTTAGCCATTTGCTTTGGTAGGTCCAAACAAGAGCTACAGAGTGAGAATTTTTCCTCCTAATTATTCTTTCACAGGCCTTTTTTCTTTCACCTGAAGTCTTTTATTTTTTTTGTCTAAGTCAGCAGAATTAACATCAATGCCAGATTATTATAAGTTTCAGACTTTCTGGGACATAGGTTATGCACTATTAACAATTTTCTACATAGTTCCTAATTCTCCTTCTGCTACTACAAGTAACATTAATTTTTTTTACTGAAAAATTTGTCTTCCATTGAGCAAATTATATAGACAATACAAATAAAGACAAAATATCCTTAGAGTCTAAATCTTCTCTCTTCATGTTAAAGGTATAAAATGAATACAATGAAAAAATTGCCTATTTTTACTTAGCTTACCAAAATATTAATTTCCTCTTTATTTCTTGAATTAGATTGCTCACCTTTAGTAGAATTGTGTTTCCCTCTTCAAATGTGACTATGTACCTTAATCAAAGGGTCTCATTATTTACAGAATCATGTATAAAAACATTTTAATATATGCCATTTTAGGCATTTTGTAGTAAGTTATTTTAGTGGTCATACCAATTAAAGAACACCAAATACACTGAATATCCTTCACTTTTCTAAATACAAATGTTGAATGTATAGGCAAAGCAATAGAGTGTGTGTGTATACATGTGTGTTATAGAAGAGATTTTCAATATGTGCATGTGCAAAGTATAGCCAAAGATAGCCAGAAAACATACTGAAAATATTATTTAATTTCCAATTTACTTATTCAATAATGGCATGACAATTAAGGTAAACCAGCCCTTGACTAAAAAAATTTTTTTAAATGGCTAGTTTCAGGCTAGAGTATATTGTCAAAACCAAGTTATAAACTTCTGAAAAACAGGAATTATAATGGAATCGCTGCTACAACCTTAAGTGTAACAGTGTGAGCTTACTGCTATTATTTACTATGGTAACATAATAAAAGACAGCACTGTTTGGGCCATTATCCTCACTGCTCTCTTTTCAGTATAAATCATTATATTTATTATCTGTCTTCTTGTATAGGGGGTCATGAGAGAGGCCAATCGAAAGCTGAAGAAACCTACTTTTCTAAAAGAAATTGGGCCTATTTCTAATTTTTTTTCTTTATCAAATACAAGGGAACAGAGACTTTTTTTGAAAAATTGTTTCATGTAAGATTAAAGTGCAGATTATTGGTGAGAAAATGACATTCACTTCTAGGCATCTTGTAGATCCCTGGGCGATATTGCCAGTTTTCCTCTGATATTTTTACCTTTCTTCCTTGGGGGATGTGTTTACTGGCAGGTTTTGAGCATGGGTTCTGGAGCTTTTATTCTGTTCTGGGGACTTGTGTTATTATTTATTGATTGATGACTAAAGCTATGATCTTAGTGAAACAAATCCTTTTGAGTAAATTTTACTTAAATATCAGAAACGTGTCTTACACAGCTTTTGGTCCTTTCTTTGCAGAATTATTACAAAATATACATGTTTCTCTTGCTTAAATAATTAGCTAGGCATATTAGCTAAAATACTTAGTCATATTTTGCTTATAAAAATTCAATAAAAGATTTGATTTCATCAATAATTTGATTGCATATTGCTTTTGAATTTGTCCTCAGTCCCATCAAGCCCCAGGTCTCCACTGTGAACAAATGACTTTACAGAATGACAAGGTCCCTATATTCAACTCTCTGAAGGGCAGTCAGGAGCTGGCAGCATCTGGATGTAAGGTTTAGAGCACTGAGGTGCGTGGGGGATTGAAGGCCAAGAATGAATGGCAGAAATATCATACAAGACAGCTCAAGGGCCCCTTTCTCTACTTCCAAGTAAAAGAAATGTGAATATAAAATATAGCTGATATAATTTTGTCTGGATGGAAGCTGAATCTCACACACCAAACTGCTTCTAACTCAAACAGGACATAGAGATGGGAGTGTGGTGATAACTTGTATAAGAAAAGGATGTTACTATTCACATAAGCAATTATTCATCACTGAGAACTCCAGCATAGTGGGCCCCCAGGAGAAACAAATTCGGAGGTCCTTTTCCTTCCAAAGCCAAGCTCCCATCATATAAATGCAACATGCTACCATCTATGGCCAATTCATGAGTGCTGGCTAAGAATATGTTATGCCTATGACTTACTCACGACCATGTATCCTGGAGTGTGGAAAAACAAGGAAAGAATAAACAGGCCACATTACAAAAAATAATAGAGCAAATTTCAAACCCTGCATATCTTTTCTGTTAGTTTTTCTGAATGACTATTAAGGCTAATGATAGGATTATCATTATCTCACAAAGTTCTTTTCCAATCTTCCTATTTTTCATCCTAGAGATGCACCTAGGGATATAAATGAAAATGGGTACCTGGGTCACACAATGTCTGGTTTTGAAAGCAGGGATGTAATCCTAAATGGGTTTGTGAGTATTTGCTGTGTGGCCCTGAGGATTCATCCACGGCACTCTTTACTAGGAGTCTGGGAATGTCCCTGTGAGCAGTTGCTAATGTTCTAATCACAATGTCGTGAAAGTGCTACCTGACATCACAACCTGATTATCCTTCTTTCATAATGAAGGTCCCTTACCAGATGCCCCTGTTCTTCCTTTTTGATCGGTTGACCCAGATTTAAATTTACATACTGGAGCCTAGAATGCCTTTCAACAATACCAGCAATTAAGCAATATCAACAACCAACGAAATCCAGCCCTGACCCTCCCCTCCCCACAAAGGAATGTGGCTCCAGAGGCTGTGCCAGGGCCACACTGCTATTTAGTCAGCCACCAACAAACATAAGATCATAATTCTGCTATTGTGCTTAACCCTGTAACCCCCAACCACCGCACATATTTGCAAGAGTCTTTTCTCTCCAGGTCTTTGCATATATTGTTGTCTCTAATGGCGGCTTCCTGTCATAAATACCCTCTTTCATCACCTTTATCCTTCATCCCCCGCCTTTCTCCCCAACACTGTATGTGTCTAAATCCTATTCATTCTCAGATCTCTTTCGCCTTCACGTCACTTCCTCAATAAGCCTTCCAGAACACTCCACATACTGCCACCCAAGCCTAGGTTACAAGTGTTCATAGGGTAAAGAGCTTACCATCGTTACATTGGCTTGAAATTGACTTTTACTTTTGTCCCTCCCAACAGGACTTGAAGCTCTGGTTGTGCTTGAATGTCTTGCTCACCACTGTAATTGTAACTTCTGCTCAGTATGCTTGGTAATTCCCTCTTCTGTGATTTTCAATATCCTGTCTTGAGTCTTACCACACAATGAGATAAAAATAGACACGTTATGAACATTTACCACAAAATCCTTTGGGTTTAGATAGAATCTTTAAATTGAGCCATCATTATTATCATCACAGTTAACTTGGGTATTTCCTAAGTTCTAACAAGTGATTTGCATGCAGTATCTCATTTAATATCACAATGATTCTATGAAGTAGGTTCTGTTTTTATCCTCACCTTACAGAGGTGGTAAACTAAATCTCAGAGATTAGGTAAATTGCTCAAAGCCACCGAGCTAGTAGGTGGTGTGGTAGTAGTTTAGTTGCTAACTCGTGTCTGACTCTTGCGACCCCATGGACTGTAGCACGCCAGTCTCCTCTGTCCATGGGATTTCCCAGGCGAGAATAGTAGAGTGGGTTGCCATTTCCTTCTCCAGGGGATCTTCCTGACCCAGGGATCTTACATAGCAGGCAGAGGGAAGCCCTAGTAGGTAGCAAAGATAGTTCTTACATCCAGGTCAGTGTGATGCCGAGATGATGCATGCTCTTAACCCTCACTAGGCTGTTATTACCTTGAGAAACAGGGGAAAGTAGACTGTCTCCACTCTTGACTTGCCAGCAGGTGTGCAGAGCAAGAAACGTGGGCTTCAGTGGCTTCATGTCTGACCAACCAAGGCAAAGGATTCCTGCAAATCCACAGGTGAATGAATAGATGTATATCCTCTAGAGGGCACTTGGCCTCTCAGCTATGACTGTTTCCTTAAGAGATTTCATTCTCCTTGGGCCAATTTCCGATAATACTATGTAAGCCAGTCATGGGATTTCACACTAAGGACTTGAATTTGTGTCACCTGTGTTTGTGTAAGTACAGTCAGTGCACACACCATGGGATGGTAATCCACCTAGAAGTTAGGTGTCTCTCTTAGCCATTCAGTGCTGGACAGTAACCTTACAATCAGTTGACAGTAGCCTTCTATAGTCTCCTAGAGACTAGCTCCACTAACGCTTTTCCATAGTAAACATACCATGATTTTCTTCATTTTACGTTAAATTAAAACTTGTAGTATGTTCTGTTTTCCTCAAGGAAAGAGTAATTTATTAAAATATATTTTGGAAGTAAAATGAGTCAATATTAATACTGATGATACAAGGTTATTATCACTTTGACAACTTTGCTTAATTCAGTAAATATTCCTCAGCATAGTAAACATTGGCTACAAAGTCTGTGGTTAATACAAAGTAGATAAATTGATTGACAAATAGAGTCTGTAGATTCAGGGCTCTGTGAGTTTATAGATGGGTAGTTTGTTGATAACTAGTGGTAAGATGAGAGGCGAGAACACTGATGTCATTTTTAATAGTTAAGTCAATTTTTAAAAAATGTTACTTGATGAAATACTGCTTCTGAACAGACTTTCAGACAGACTTGGTAATTTGTTCAGCAGCTTTTCATTGCAGAAGAAAAAAATAAGATGGTTAGTTTGAAAGCATTTGAAAAGACTGAATTTGCTTAACACACAGCTTTATTTATTAGAAGCTTGTGGCTAAAATAAAATTTCAGTAATATGATTCTACACGAATTTTAAAAGTGTATTTTGTTATGAAGGAAGACCTTGAAGAAGAGGGTTAAGAAAATGTTATTTTAGTCTATCTATTATTATCTGGAAGCATGTCAATAGTATGTTCTTCAAAAGAATTGATGGGAAATGTTTATCAGCAGATAATGAAGCCAAATAGATTGTTTATGACAACATGGGGGATACACTCCTTGACATGGTTTTGAAGTATAGACATGAGGGTCATTCTCATGGCTGCTTTTGATAACATTCATCATTGTTGAATATCTAGATTTTAAAATACAGTGTGTTTTTGTATGGAGAGAATTGTTAGGTGGACTATATTGTGTTTATACTAGCCTTGATGGCACCATCATGCACAAATAAAGAATTCATGTTATTAGCTTAATATGTGGTCATTTTCCTGCAATTTACTCTTGCTTGTGCTTTATTTTACTTCTTTATAAGGATTTTTTTTTAGTACCACAAGCAGATAGGCTTATTTGGATATGTTAACTCCATCTCCATGTGTTTATTTACAAATCTATGATTTAAAAGATTAGTGTTCATTGACTAGTGATTTTCAAACATCAAAACTGCTGTTAATTAGTCACATTACATGGCATGCAAGTATAAAGGAATTATATATTTGAGATATCATCTGTTTGAATATTTTTAGTCCATCACTAAGTTTTAACTATGATTTAATTTGGAAAAAAGCATAAACAAGATTTCAAAGAAGACAAACAGAATAACAAATCTGATTAGGAATTACTGGATTGGGAAGCATAATTATCATATATATGTACACACACATATATGACAGTACTTTAAGAAGAGTATATTTCTTTAAGAACACTATTCTCTTTAATGGAGCTTCCTCTGTGGTACTAGTGATAAAAAAAAAATCTTACCTGCCAGTGCAGGAGACATAAGAGATGAAGGTTCGATGCCTGAGTCAGGAAGATCCCCTGGAAGAGGGCATGGCAACCCACTCCAGTATTCTTACCTGGAAAATCCCACGGACAGAGGAGCTGGTGGTCTATAATCTATAGGTGCAGAGTTAAACGTGACTGAAGTGACTGAGCATGCAAGCATAGTATTTAATACCTGTTTTTATATTATTATCAAATGTATGAAGGAATCACTTTGTATAGTCTGAAGGAGTTGGAAGGGTCACTGAAAAGTGGGTCACCTGTGGAAAGTACCCTTGAATTTATTCATTTATGGATCAAAGCCTCTTTTAGAAGTACTTTTTAAAAACATGGATGGTGATTGTTAATAATAAGCTATAAACCATTCATGTAGGGGGGCAGTTGAGGTATTATTTTAAAAAAATACACAACTCCATAGACAGCAGGTGATGTATTGATTGTTACAGTCTGAGATGGGCAACAGGACTGCCGAATAAGTCCACTGTATGGCTATGAGCCATGGAAATTTCCCACTTCTTGTGCTCTATTCATCACAATGAGATTCTTTAAGAAAACTCGACACCTGCCCAATGGAGCAGAAATATACGAGTTTGAAGTCCTTAGATTTGCACATCTTAGAAACCTTTAGAAATGCTGAGCTTCATTCTCTCTTTTTTTTTTTTTTTTCTGCTCTGAACAGTAAAAGTGACCAAGAATCTTCTATGCTTAAACAAGACAGAATGAAGGATCCAAAGATGAAAAAGGAGGCTCTGGTGTCATGGTCCTTATATCTTAAGGCTATCAGATGGGAACAATGTTAAGCTGAGCACACTGTGGGCTGTATCCTAGACATACAGAAAAGGGCAAAAGGGGCACATTTCTCCTGAAGACATCAGGAAAGCTTTCCTAGCAAAGGTGTGACTAGGTTGAAGATAAAACAATTGGGATGAACAATGGGGAAGGAGGTTCCATAAAGAAAGAAGATTCTAAGTAGGTATGTAAAGAGTATAGAGCTTATTCAGGGAGGAATTGGAAGTTAGTTCAGCTAAAAGCATACATAGAGTGTGGAAGGAATTGCAGTGCATTAAAGCATAGTCATCTCACACTGCTTGGAAATAAAGGTGCCATTTGTAAAGCTGTGCTTGTTTCTAAAGCTTAGAGTGAGTGGGTTCTTGTCTATGAAGCTGTCTCCTCAGAAGACTCCTAGAAAATGTAAAAGACACTGAGTCTATGATGGAAATGGGAAGAATTCAGGAAACCTACCTAGGGCTTATGTTCATGAGGCAGAATAATTATTACTGGCACTGATAATCCTTTATAAGATATTCTTTAATTATTAGGAATCGCCCAAATGGCTTTACACAAAAATAGTAGTTGGTTCTTAGAAAGTCTTTCTTTTTTAATGAATTTTTAAGTCTTTTTTTTTTTTTGCCAAAGCAATGCAGTTAATTTCAGCACAAGTTATATTCCTTCTCTTAGTCTTACTTAAAATCATTACTTTTCTGTTGCTTAGCTGAGTATGATAGTTCTTTACTATTTCTAACATTTGTCAGTTGTTCTCCCTCTACTTCAAACTTAAGGTATTAGGAACTTTCAACTTTTGAGTATTCATTTTGGCTGAGTGCTAATTAGAACTTTGCATTCTTCCTCCTGAGTCTTAGCAAACATGTCGATCGGGATATATGATAAGAGTAGCAATTGAATCTGCCTTTTTGTCTACAACTCGCTCAGCATGTTGGATGGTTTTGGAATGAAAACTCCTCACTATGAAAAATAAAAGATGTTGGTATTCTATTGTCATTGTTTTTTGTCTTTATGTACAACCTGTTTTCAATACCATGTTTGGGTGTCTCTGTGTATATATGTACTGTGTCCTGTTTATAGCAATATTTTCAAACCTGATTTTGTTTCTATTCTTACCCAGAATACTCTCAGAACTGGCTTCTCTCAGCTTTAATTGGGAAGTGTGGAATACATTTATTATTTTTTGTTCTATACAAAGTTAGAAAGCATTACTATGTGTGAGGCATTGGCTAAGCACTCAGGACGCAAAGCTGATTTTCAGCCAGAGTGGGCATTATGTCCATGCTAGTTGTTCAGATCTTGCCCTTTGCACCCCACCCACCCCAGCCGTTGGCTTAGTCCTCTGGTACCTCCCTCTGGGATTCAGACTTCTCTATGGTCTCCCAACTGAAAGATTAACACCAGGCACGCGGCAGGAGTGCTCCAAGCCCCGTTCTAGTGCCTACGCCGGTGATCAGCTCTGTTGGGTTAGTTCCCATGACATATGTCTGTTAATAATTTTGTTTATGTTTTTGTTTTTTGGCTGCACCAAGAAGCATGTGAGATGTTAGCTCCATGATCAGAACTGAACTCCTGCCCTCTGCAGTGGGAGTGCAGGATCTTACCCACTGGATCACCAGGGAAGCCCTGCTAGCAATTTTGAATATATCTCCCTAGACATACAAGCGAATAGACTATGGTCTCTGGCCTTAAACTTCGCATATTCTTAGAGAGGAAACAGATATGCACAATTATTGTACCAGAAAATGTGCTCTAAATACTTGTATACAAATCTAGCTAGCTAGCTATCATATACCTAGACACAAGAAAAAAAGTTTTTTTTAAAAAAGCTCCATTTAAAATAAACACCTTAGAAAGTTAATGATAAAATAGACTGTCTTGTTCTAGATATAGGCATAATTAAAAACACATGCTCTTGTCAACCTACTGTGAATGTTTTAAAAATAAAAACAAAATGCCACTCAGCTTCTTTTCAATACAGTAAAATACAATTTTAACATATCTACTTATATTCTAGGAATGTATATCCCACATTTAAATTACGTCACCTCAAATGGACAAGCTGCTTCTTCTAAGAGCTGAATATCACAAAGACTGTGGTCTCCTCGAACTCAGACAAAAGTCCATTCATTTTCATTTTCTTAGTAGAACCCATTATTCACTCACCTCTGGAAAATGTTACTTGAATTGCTGAATCCAATTAGCCTATGAATTTGGTAAATTCTTGCACAGGAATGATATGTAGAGGCTCACTCTTTCAATGTTTTTTTTTTTTTTAATTTTTATTTTTTTTTTAATTTTTACTTTATTTTACTTTACAATACCGTATTGGTTTTGCCATACATTGTCTTTCAATGTTTTTGAACTTAAACTAAATTCAAAATGGCCCCAGATGTCTTGATATTTTCTAAAACTTTGACAATAAATCAGATATATTTACAAATTTCATTAAAAATAAAACACTTGTGTTTACCAAAGATATAGTAATGATTAACAATTTTTTCATTACATTATATTTTTAAGATGTGTATAAGAGACAGATTTGCTATATCATATTTAATCTTAAGATTTAATTTTTTGTAGTATAACAAGAAAGCAAATTGATTTATTTCAGAAATATGTTTAAAAAATAATGTTTGAAAAATAGTTTTCCCATCTTCCATTAACTAGAAAATTAATGGAACCCCAAACTTTCATTCACTGATATTCTGAATGTTCAAGTTTTAACACATTATCATCAAAGTGTTCCCTTGCATTTATGTAAAATTTTAGGTATCTATTCTTACATAGTATTTCTCATTCTATTTAAACCTCATGATTACCCTACTATATAGATTTTGTTAGGACTGTGTCACAGATGAAAATATGCAAAAGTCCAGGGATGTAAATAGACTTGCCAAGATCTCAAGATCCAGGACTGGAATCCAAGTCTCTTGATTTTTGAGGCTTTTGACAGGTAGGAGGTAGAGGATGGGAGAGAAGAGTATTTGTTTCAGTTACTACACAAGGGCAAAAGTCGTTTTAAATACTGAGGTTTGACTAAATTTCTTCAAAGTTAATCATTTTATAGAGCAACTGCTAGAAATTTATACCAAAAATGTGACAGTTAACCAAAAAGCACATGATGGCTGAACCAGTGATTACTATGCTATTACCTGATAGAAAAGAAGCAAAGAATTGCCTCATCTTTACATTTATGAACTTTTGGATCATTTTGTGAGTTCCCTCCAATTGCTACTTCTACAGCAAACACAAATCAGTCCCAAGTCAGCCTCAATACTGAAGATGCGTTAGCATCTTCTGCTGGCCATGCACTGGAAAAGCAGTATGATTTGCATCATTAGAGGAGTAGAAAGGAGGAAATATCTTTATGAGCCTCTGATGAATGCCTATAAGACTAAAAAATTCAGAAACATTACCATCCCAAATACAGAGGGCCGGACCAGTGTTATGAGGAAGCTACTCCATCTGGTCCAACCAACATTTACTGAGGAACTAAGGAGCAGCAGGCACTGGGTTTGAGAGATTCGAAGACGAAGTAAAAAGCAAATATAGTCCCTTCAGGAATCTAGATATTTGCTTGGAACCTGAAAGTCTTAGACTTGAAAGCTAAGGTTATTATCCCTTTAATGACTCAAACTTTCCATTATAGTGTGATTTCTCAATATTTGTGAGTGGAAAAATCACATAATTGTGATAAAAATTTAAATCAATAATTTAGATTCTTGTTACAGTTTATATAAAAGAATTATTTTTGCTTCTAATGTTTTGATATTTTCAGAACTAGTGAAATGAACAAAAACGTTGAGTCATTTTAAATGAAACTCAATACATTAGTTATTTCACAATTTCCAAAAATAGTTTAGACAGATCTTTTTAAACTCTCATTTTTTGTTCAAATTCCCCATCCTTTGGAAGCAATAATGAATATCATTAGTGATATCTATGTGTGTGTGCCTGTGTGTGTGTGTGTGTGTGTGTGTGTATGTGTGTGTGTGTGTGTGTGGCATGGCAACCCACTCCAGTACTCTTGCCTGGAGAATCTCATGGACAGAGGAGCCTAGTGGGATACAGTCCTTAGGGTTGCAGAGAGTCAGACATGACTGAAGTGACTTAGCACACAGCACGTGTGTGTATGTGTGTGTATGTATCTAGCATGTAATTCAGTGGTTTTAACTCTGAAGCTGGCGAGATCATGTCCTGTTTTCCTTCTGGCCTAAAGGTGCCTTTCATAGTCTTTCATTTTCATACTGACTTTACCCAGAACCTAGTTGAAGGTTCAATCAGTGAAATAAAATTACATTACAATTATTTCTACTTAGAGAAATATGACAGCTAGAATTTTTATGTTAATTAATCTTTGGTTTTTTATTATTGTGTGACTACCTATCATAAATTTCCTTGCAATTCAGCTTTAGTACATTCTATAAATTATTTTAGTTTATTCCAGCATTAACCTGACTTGCAAATGGTTAAATCTGCGCTGAGTCTTTCAGGCTCTAAAATCCAGTATGCTCTATATTAACATCAGAAGAAACTGTTTTGATATTCAGAAATAATTGTAATAGCAAGAATAAACCACAATTCACTGAGTTCATGGTCAGATTATATTCTTGTTATCATGTTAGATTCTATGTAAGTAAATTAGTACATCTTAAACATGATGAACCATAATTCACAAACATACTCATATTTTCCTCGGACTCGGACTAAAGAACAAACAGGTCGCTGCTGTTCTTGTCGAGCATCCCACAGCCAAATGAGGAAACTCCTGCTTCCTCACCTGCATACCCAGTTAAGCACCATCTGTTTCCTGTTTTAATGTGATATCTCACATAGTTTTTCCAAACCTTTCACATCAGTAAGCACAATCCTAATAGACAGTTAATATGAATTAAGAAGCATGTTTTCACCAAAACTGTGTTCATTTTTTTCTTCTCTCTCTCTCTCATTTTCTGAAATGTGTAACACTACACTGGCTGAGCCAAACCCACTTCAGTAGCATGAAATTCCCTAGATTAATATAGGTTATTTACAGCATATTGACTAGACTCTGGTATCCAGGAGGGGGGCTGGGCAGTGCAGAAGCACACGTGCCTAACAAGGAAGCTGGGATTTTAATTTTGCATGGAAGGAAGTAGCTCCTACTTCATCTTGCTTCCTTTTCTAATAGTTAAAGCCTTCCAGCTCCCCACCACCTCCATCCCTTATCATGTGAAATTATCAAAATCATGAGGATCTGAGCAACCCAGTCAATTATGAATCTACTTTCTGCCCCATCTTTACTGGCTGTTACTGTTTTCATCTCTGACACACTGACTGGCTGGGGCCAGATCTATCGGGTAATGACGTATGCTTTAGTTTCCCATAAGTTCTGGATATTGGGAAACCATGACTAATTTGTTTCCTCTTGGGAAAGTGGCTTGAGTCCCATGAAATCAATGAATAAAATGATGTGCTACAGCTGGATTCCCAAACAGCTTCTCGCTTCCATTCTTACAAGGCTGTGTGCTGTTGATACTGTTTATCAAGCTTCTTTAGTGAAGGAGTCCACCAGTCAAATTGTTATGGAGCCTTTTGTACACGAATTGTTTATGAATGCCAAACATGTTGCTTTCATGGAGGACATATAGTGTAATTAAGTGTTTCTCAAACTTTAGCATCAAAATAATCCAAAATGTTTGTGGAAACACAAAATATTGGCTCCTACCTACCCCCTCCCATCCAAATTTCTGATTCAGTATTTCCATCATGGAGCCCAATAATCTGTAACAGGTTTCCAGAAGATGCTGCTGCTGCTGGTCTTAGGACCACACTTTGAGAACTACTGGTGTATTATGTAAAGCGCCAAGGATGGATTTGGATTTGCCTGTATTTTAGACCTGGCTCTGCCCCTTAACATCTGTGTGACCTTGAAAAAGTTATTAACCTCTTGTAACCTCAGTTTGCTCAGCTGTAAAATGACGGTAATACCCACTTCATGAAGTTGTAGTGAGATTAAATAAAGGATGCATGTGGAATGCTTAGGCCAGTGGCTGGGAAAAAAAACAACAACAGATATTCGGTAATGTTACTCTCATTCTCCTGATCTGTTTAGGGGAAAGAACGCTATGTGGGCCATTTCGGTATTTCTATATTTCACTATACTAAGATCTGAAGGAGGGAGAGGAAACAGACAAGTAATGTGAGAATATACAAAAATAGGTGGAGATTTCCCAAGAGTTATATATAATTTGGTTTAAACACAAAGTAAATTATTTCTTTGATAGTGTGTAGCTCAGAAACAAGCTGCTCTTTATCTTAGCCACTAGAATCCCATCCAAGAATTAATCCCTTCCAAAAATAACTCAATGATAAGTGTTAGGTTGATTTCCTTCTCTGCTTAATTCTGTGAATCTCCAGCCATAAAATAATATGTGTATTAAATACAAACTCATCTTCAGATTCACCTAGTAGTGTGTTAGTTGCAAATCTAAAATATAAAAAATAATGCATATGTACTCATGTATACACACTTGTTTAGTAGTTTTGATACTTATATTTGTATCAATAGTTGTATATTTTCTCAATAATATCAAACTCTTCATAAGTATGGCTAATCAAGATTTTATATCCACTTCTAAAATAGATTTATGGGGTTAGAAGGAATCTTAGTGAATGACTTTCTATTATAAACCTTGAATAGGTCACATGCTTTATAAAAATAAAAAACGTTATCAAAGTGCTTCTAACTAAATCATATCTGTTTATTACCTAATCTATTTTAGTGAGTTTAGGCATCATCACAATTTTACAGGTGAAGCTAGTGAGGTATAAATGCAAATGCTATCTCAGGTGATACAGATAATTAGAGCTAAAGTCAGAAGTGAAACAAATGTTACTGAATTGAAGCAACTTAACCACTAGCATAATTATCTCTTGTGTGAACATCTATTCTATAAGATTGTCAAGCAATAGCCTTTTGTTTCATTCAGTTACTTAGCAACAATTTACTGAGTACTTAGTATATGCTGATATGGGCACCAGACAGAGAACTACCATCCCACCCACCAATATGATGTCAAGAGTTAATTTTTTCCATCAGATCTTTTAGGTTTTTCATTATTTGCATCACACACAATCTGTATTTCCAAGTCAAAGTTTGTAGCTACAACTGAAATTGGGATCATCTTCAAAAATAAAACCTATGGAAAAACCTCTTTAAAAGCTGTCTTGTGATCCTTCCTGAATAAAAACTGAGCATCTATTCTATTGAAATATATAACTTAAGTAAGAATATTTGCACATACAGGGCTGTAAGTAAATCTGTAGATATTTACATAGAGTTAGTTCTAGAATTTTAAAATATGAGCACTAGACAGCTGATTTTTAAGATCACTTCCATTTCTAATAAGCTGTTTTCAGGATTTAAAAGCATTTGGAGAGCTTCTCTGGTGGCTCAGTGGTAAAGAATCCGCCTGTAATGTGGGAGACACAGATTCAATCCCGATCCTGTAAGATCCCGTATGCTGCGGAGCAACTAAGCCTGTGCGCTGTAAATATTGAAACTGGGCTCTAGCGCCTGGGAGCCCACGTGCACGACTACTGAGGCCCACATGACCTACAGTCTGTGCTCTGCAGCACGAGGCCACCGCAACGAGAAGCTATTGCACCCCTGCTAGAGAACAGCCTCCACTCTCAACTGGAAAAAAGCCCATGCAGCCGCAATGACCCAGCAGAGCCGAAAATAAATAAATAAATGAATAAAATTATTTTTAAAAAGTATTTGGAACGTAGATGTGTATTTTGTTAGTTTACCACATATTTTGACCTTAATAAATGTTCAAATTTATAATAAGCTTTACTTTCGATACTTCTTTTCAAAGGAATTGATAACAGAAGCTCTGTGGCATTAAAATCTATAGATAAGCTACTGTTTGAGACTGTCATATAAATAATCATATGGTATATAACCTTTCATGTTTGACTTCTTTCGCTTAGCAAAATAATTTTGCTATTCATCCATGTTGTTGCCTGTGTTACTAATTTGTTGCTTTCTATTGCTTGCTGCTACTGCTGCTGCTGCTAAGTCACTTCAGTCGTGTCTGACTCTGTGGGACCCCATAGATGGCAGCCCACCAGGCTCCCCTGTCCCTGGGATTCTCCAGGCAAGAACACTGGAGTGGGTTGCCATTTCCTTCTCCAATGCATGAAAGTGAAAAGTGAAAGTGAAGTCGCTCTGTCGTGTGCTACTCTTAGCGACACCATGGACTGCAGCCCACCAGGCTCTCCGTCCATGGGATTTTCCAGGCAAGAGTACTGGAGTGGGGTGCCATTGCCTTCTCCTTCTATTGCTTAGTAGTATTCTGTTCTATGGATGTAGCATAGTACTTTTATTCATTCATCCATTGATGGACTTCTGGATTATTCTGGAAAGTTTGGGATTTTGTGAAAAAACTTTTATGAATATTAATGTAGATGTCTTTGTGTGGACATATGTTTCCATTTTCAGGGGTAAATACCTATAAGTGGCACTATTGGCTCATAAATACCTATAAGTGTTTAATTTTATAAGAAATTTTTCTAAAGTGCTACACCATTTGTTTTTCCACCAGCATTGTAGGAGAAATGAGCATAAAGAACAAAGCTTCACATTATCAAATTGTACTTCTAGCTATACAATCACATGTATTTATATCATTTCTAGTCACACTCAAAGTATATGGATAGTATTCTTCATATTATTATACCATAAGAATATACTCTGTTCCTTATTTTCTGCAAAAAGTTGTGATTATTTTCTACTGTCCTTTTCCACTGCCTACCTTTATAGACTTTTTCCTAATTATTTCTATGCCCCGTATTTTAGCAAGGCAATATCTCATTACCATGATTAGTTAAATTATTAATTGAAATATTTTTGCACGTCAATGATGACAGGTAGAGGGTGGACTCAGAGAAAGCAATGGCACCCCACTTCAGTACTCTTGACTGGAGAATCCGATGGGCGGAGGAGCCTGGTGGGCTGTAGTCTATGAGGCTGCGAAGAGTCAGACACGACTGAGCGACTTCACTTTCACTTTTAACTTTCATGCATTGGAGAAGGAAATGGCAACCCACTCCAGTGTTCTTGCCTGGAGAATCCCAGGGACGGGGGAGCCTGGTGGGCTGCCATCTATGAGGTTGCACAGAGTCAGACACGACTGAAGCGACTTCGCAGCAGCAGCAGCAGGGAACTTTTAATAATTAAAGAGGCTGACACCCTCAGTTCAGTTTCTTTGCATTCCTTGCACACTTGTATTTGGTTGGTCAAAGTAATTCAAGGAGGGCAAGGAGAAAACAGATTTCTCCAACATTTGAAAGTTTGATGTGTTTTCCACTTCAAGGTGTATTATGTAAATTAACTTAGCTTACAATTGAGTTTCATAAACTACCCAAAGTCCCTGTGTCCACACAAATTAGTAGTTTATTCAGCATTGTCAACCTGCAAATCTCATAAAGATAAAACCTGATGCTTTATGAAAGTGATTCTTATACAACCCTTAGGTCACAGTGGTGTTACAAATGTGGCAATTCAAGGTTTCAGGACATACACCTTACCCTTGTTAAGAATCTTTGGTAAACAGCTCCTCTTCCTTGTGATATATTAATTTCAAGTTCCAACTTCGGATGGCCACTACAGAAGCAAAGACTGGCATGCCCTGGGAATAGAAAGCATCAGGGATGCAAGTGGAAATGAGAGGTGTGCTTGTGGCCACCTCCTCTAATAAAGCACCTTTCTGATCCCTGTGCTGTGACCAGTTAATTTTCATGACTCAGATTCTGACCCTGTTCAGGCTCAAAGGTAGGAAAAAGCAAAAATGTTGGCAACCATGCATACTTGGTTGCTAGATCCACCAGCTGGCTCTAACAGTAACTTCAATTCATGTACACAGTTCTCTCTCATCTATTTCTATGCTCAAGTTGGTTTCTGCACAAAGACCTGATTTTTGAAAAATTGGGTGTCCTTAAATTACACTTTCTCTGCTGATAGCAAGGAGAATAACACATTTACTGTAGTCTGGACAGGAGAAGGAAATGGCAGCCCATTCCAGTATTCTTGCCTGGAGAATTCCAGGGACAGAGGAGCCTGGTGGGTGGCCATCTATGGGGTCACACAAAGTCAGACATGACTGAAACAACTTAGCAGCAGCAGCAGCAGCATTCAGTTCAGCCCAGTTTAGTCGCTCAGTCGTGTCCGACTCTTTGCAACTCCATGAACCACAGCATGCCAGGCCTCCCTGTCCATCACCAACCCCCGGCATCCACCCACACCCATGTCCATTGAGTCAGTGATGCCATCCAACCATCTCATCCTCTGTCGCCCCCTTCTCCTTCTAACCTCAATCTTTCCCAGCATCAGGGTCTTTTCCAATGAGTCAGCTCTTCGCATCAGGTGGCCAAAGTATTGGAGTTTCAGCTTCAACATCAGTCCTTCCAGTGAACACCCAAGACTGATCTCCTTTAGGATAGACTGGTTGGATCTCCTTGCAGTCCAAGGGGCTCTCAAGCAGCAGCATAGTCGGGACTATAGTCAGGTCCCTCACATGTTTCCAAGTGTTGAGTTCTCTTTGGCTGCCACTTTCTAGAGCCTCCCCCTGACTCTTTTGAATCCATGGTCCTCTGAAATTTGAAGACACATAATTATATGATTACTGTCTATTTTGGGGTTCCCTATATATTCTTCTAGGACAAATAGTGGGAGCCTGGAAAAAAGAGAAAACCAAATACATGATGTAAACGACAAGCATTGAACTATAGAGATGGGCTCCCTAAGACAGTGTGTATGTATGCTGGTCACTCAGCTGTGTCCAACTCTTTGAGATTCCGTGGACTGTAGCCCACCAGGCTCCTCTGTCCATGGAATTCGCCAGTCTAGAACACTGGTGTGGGTTGCCATTCCATGTTCAAGGGGATCTTCCTGGCCCAGGAATTGAACTCAGCTTTCCTGCTTTGCAGGCAGATTCCGTACTGTCTGAGCCACCAGGGAAGCCCCTAAGACAACCAAAACTACTAAATTAATATTTGAAATCAATTTATAATTTTCCTATCACTAATTTATGTAATTCTTTTGTTCTTAACCAGAACACAAGCTGACTTCTACTAAAGATGTTAGCGCTCTACAGTTAAGTGTAAATACTTCTTAAGTAATGTTAAAGGTAAGAAATTATTTCTTTCTGATGTATAACTTATCTACTTTTTAATATTTCTGCCTGATTTGGGGAGAGGAGGCCAAAACATATGAGACAAAATGGCTCATCTTTTGTTTTATAGAAAAGATGTTAATGTGATTTTCAACTTAGTTTGAAAGCTGGAGAAATTTCCATTTAATTTCTTCTTTGGGATGACTTTGTCATTAAGAAGAAAGAAAACAACTAAGGTAGCAAGGAATTGTTGTGCAATGCGCCCAGCTTTAGCAACAGTTCCCTTAAGTTCGACTCATTGTGGCAAAACTCCCTCTTCCTTCAGAACACGTGAAAGTGATACCTGAAAGAATAAAGGTGTCGATGTCATTAGAACATTTCCCAGGTCTTTTCCATTGTTGACTTCTACCTCACATACATTCCAGACAGAAAACACATCAATTCTGGTTTGACCTTCCCCAACTGAAAAGCTCAACCCAGTGTGCGTAAGTCATGTTGTGTCTCCCTATTTCACACATCATCTGATAATAAAGACCCTGGAATCATAATTAGCTGGTGATTTTCTTGATAAGATGCCAGACAGGCAAGAAGAGAGATCTTCTTAGCTGAGCTATACTGGCAGCATCAAGATGCCTATTGTTAACGAGATGTTGTCAGTCAGCTAAAACATGAGAGCAGGAGTGTGCCGCAGGAGGCTGTCAGCTGGCCTGTTCTGTAGTCATGCTTGCCTGCGTGTGGCTTAAAGGGGCAGAGGAGATGATGGGAGCCCATCTGGAGTCACTTTCTTAGCTATCATGAAGCTGCAGCAGGTTGGAAGTAATGAGCTACAACTTAAGACCTCGAACCATAAGTAACAGTAATCCTCATTGAGGTAGGACCTTTCAGCCATAGATTTTCTCCTTATGCACAGTTCTCACCTCACCCCTCTGGAGAATGTGATGCAAAAGAAGAATGATGGCTATGAAAATCTGAAGGTGATTCAAGAGCTCCAGTTCCCTGTTTTCTGAATCCATGTGTGCATGCACGCTTAGTCGTGACTTGTGTCTGACTCTTTGTGACCCCATGGACTGTAGCCCTCCAGGCTCCTCCGTTCATGGGATTCTCCAGGCAAGAATACTGGAGTAGGTTGCAATTTCCTTCTCCAAGGTATCTTCCCCATTCAGAGGTCGAACTCGTGTCTCCTGCACCGGCAGGCAGATTCTTTACCATCTGAGCCACCAGGGAAGCAATAGCAGCTAATTTCCCAGGCCTTTTTGCTGGTGCTGAAGGGAAAATATGAAACTGAACTGAAGGAAGCAGAAGTATTTTCACTTGGCATTAATAACAATGAGGATAAATAAAGAGCATCGATGTATACTATAGAGGAGTTATGCTTTCTACTTTCCCTTTTTCCTTTCTATTAAATGGAATGCACAGGTAATGGCAGGAACTGAAGCAGCTATTTTAAAGCATGAGATGAAAGCTTTAATGTGCTGGGTATGGCTGAGTGTTGCTCAGATAGAAAGGACCTGGATCTGCACAATGAGATAACTGTATAAGCCCTCAACTGTTTAAACTCAGGTTGTTACATGAAATAATAAACTTTTATCTTGTTTAAGCCATTGAATTTTGGGGTTCCTTTTTAACAGAAATAAACATCCTAATTAATGCACAATTTCTTCTACTGGGACATCAGCCTTTCAAGATCCCAATGCTAATTCTCTGAAAGCTTACTGTTTTTTGGTTTCAAGGAATGTTGTTATTCCAAGTACCCTGCCCATTTGGGGCTTACCTGGTGGCTCAGCTGGTAAAGAATCCATCTGCAGTGCAGGAGGCCTGGGTTCCATCCCTTAGTTGGGAAGATCCCTGGAAAAGGAAACAGCTACCCACTCCAGTATTCTGGCCTGGAGAATTCCATGAACTGTGTAGTCCATGGGGTTGCAAAGAGTTGGAAATGACCGAGTGACTTTCACTGCCCATTTTGGCCTATTCCTCTTTATAGTCCGCTAGACTTCCCCCTCAGATGTCACCTTCTCTGCAAGGCCTCTTCTGATTCCCTAAGAGTTTGTTGTAACTGTTATCATTTCACCACTACAGTAGGGGCAGGATTTTAATTGTAGCCTTGCATGTGAGTCACTTGGAGAAGGGAATGGCAACCCACTCCAGTAATCTTGCCTGGAGAATTCCATGGATAGAGGAGCCTGGTGGGCTCCAGTCCATGGGGTCACAAAGAGTGACCAACACATGCACACATGTGAGTCACTACCCACGTATTCACTGCATGCACAGAGTCTGGCCCCTGGAAGATACTGAACAAAGATGAAGCCTTGTTAACTAGATGAGTTCTTCAAGCTCCAAAGAACTTATGTTTCTCTGAATTCTCATTTCCTCCAATTTTCTTTACCACAACATTTAGTATGTTTGACTATTTACCATGTTGCAAACCTTTCCAAAAATTTTGGCTATATATATATATATCTCAGGATATATAAATAAAGCAGACAAGTGACAGTTAGAGCCAGCCTGTCTCCAAGGGATCGTAGGTCATATTAAGGACTGGCCTCCACAATCATTATTCCAGTCACCTTAAATTGGCAAGTCATTATCATTTCAAGGGCCTGCTTTATAGGGAGTGCTGATTGTCTTTATCATCATTCATTCATTCATTGAGAATATTTTTTTGAGTACCTAATATATGCCAGACACTATTCTAGGTGCTAAGAATACATTTGAGAGCAAAACAAATATCTTTGCCCTCATGGAGCTTTATATCCTAGACAGAAATTGTTTTATAAATTCAGCTACTTTTAATAAAAGTAGCTATATTTTTATTTGAAAAATTTAAAATAATAAGAAATATGATTTATTATCTTTGTACATCAGGAGATTTCATAAGCAATGCATTTGTTCACATAGATAATTTCAAAGCATAAAGTAAAATATAAAGCTTTGTGTAGGCCTGAGGACTCATAACTATTCAATATATGATTTGATAAAGCACATCATTTAAAGGTAAAGAGACTGGCAAAGTCAATCTTAAAGGAAATCAATCCTGAATATTCACTGGAAGGACTGATGCTGAAGCTCCAATACTTTGATATGAAGAGCCGAGTCATTAGAAAAGACCCTGATGCTGGGAAAGATTGAAGGCAAAAAAACAGGTGGGCAGAAGAGGATGAAATGGTCAGAGAGCATCACTTACTCAATGGACATGAATTTGAACAAACTCCAGGAGATAATAGAAGACAGAGATAGTAGAAGAGCCTGGTGTGTTGCAGTCCATGGGGTTGCAAAGAGTCAAACACAACTTAGTGATTGAACAAAAACAATAAGAGGCTAGCAAATATAGTAAGATCATCTCTCACTTTGGAACCTATCATCTAAAACGATTGTATTTCAGTTGATAATTTACAAAAATCTCATGAATGAGATTTAGAATGAAGACATTGTATAACTTTTAGCTTGTCCTAATATTAAATCTCCCTTGAGAAAATGGTTTGGGTCCTCTTCCAACATTCTATACAAGTCCAACCCTATTCATTTTATTATTCTGATAGCTTTCATAAGAAAATAATTTTCTGAAAATTACATAACATTATGCTGTCTCAGGTAGAAATATGTCCATTGCTAAGGCATGGGCTTTCCAGGTGGCAGAGTGGCAAAGAATCTTCTTACCAATGCAGAAGACGTAAGAGACACGAGTTCAATCCCTGGGTCAGGAAGATCCCCTGGAGAAGGAAATGGCAACCCACTGCAGTATTCTTGCCTTGAACATCCCATGGATAGAGGAGCCTGGTGGCTACAGTCCATGGGGTCACAAAGAGTCAGACACTACTGAGTGACTAAGCACACAGGAAGGTGTAAACGGGTTAAGGTGAAATTTTTAAAAAAGGGGTTAAATCATTTACCTGCAATGAACTTTATATTTAAAAGGCAGAAATTGTGAGGCATAGTTTATGCTTACTGTAATCTATCATTTTACAAATAAATGCATCTAGAAAGATTAATACTATAATGTTTTTAAAAGATAAAAACCTAGAATCTCCTTTTTTTATAAGCATGTCTGATATGAGTAACTAAATATCAATTTCCTCTAGATGCATTTTCCCATGGAACAAATCACTTTTTTCCAGCAGAATACCTCTTATAGTAGTCACATAATGAAAGTGTTTCCCAATAGATATTCATCTCTGAGAGCAGATTTTATTTCTCTGCCTGATTTCCAAAAATGCAATCTGATTTCATGAGGACGTAGGCCAATGGACCAATAAATGATTGTTGTAAGCATGTATCAAGAAACAGTCACAACTTGTGATGCAAAATCTGCCTTGTACTTCTTATTTCTTTCCATCCGAGAGTTGTAATTCCAATACCATGCCATGTACATGGATTGAGTGCAAAGATCAGCCCCAGGCAGGTTTAAATAAAACATTGACATTTTGAAAAATGATCCAAGTGTTTCCTTTTTTCACCTTCTATGTTTTTTTTCACATTGCTATTTCAGGTAGTATTAAGAAGAAAATGCTTTTTCGGGGCTGTGTCTCTAATCATTGAGTAGATTTCATATTCTCCAGGGTATAGCAGTGTAATGACAATTTGTAAACCATGAAAGATAAAGTTGTAGAATTGGGAGAAGTTAGTTTTTACTTCATCATACTGTCTTCTTTCATTCTAAACTGAACCTGGGAAACCAATTGTGCTCATGGGCTAAAGTGTATATATACAGATATATATACATACACAATAGCCACCACATCTATAACATATCAGCCATTATTGAAGGTAATTTCAGGACAGACAATTGAAGATCATGATTTCTTTTTATTTCAACTTTCTAATTTTATTAGGATTTTATTATGAATGTTTTGATAGTACATACATATTTTACAGCACACCTCCTTGTTCTTAAGAGATAAGCAAATTTACTGTGACACTGCATTAGCAAGGACTGCCTCCTTGTCAATGGACTGGTAGATGGGATAGCACATCCCGGGAGACTATAGCTACTGCCTCTGACCTGAAAACAGATATATTGGATTTAGTTTGCTGGACATAAGTTAATTATCAAGTTTCATCATATAAATTGTCTTCAAAGAGAAAAGGCAGCAGGATGGCTCATTACTGCAGAGTTCCTTGCTCGACTTCATCGAAGCCCTTGCTCCCTGATGCCAAGAGCCACTGCCTCTGATGGAGACTTTAACTCATGGCGATACTGCAATGCAGTTCATTTCAGGATCTCTTATTGTTGTGTTGCTAAGAGTTCATTCTTCTCAGTAATGGGAATGGCTCTGCCCTATAGGAGGTTAAACATACAGAACCCTAGCGGCTTGTATGATTTCCGACTTCAGAATAGTTCCTGGCACACAGATGATGGGAAAGAAGCTGTCATTTTTTTTTTCCCCAGCAAGCAATAGGACTTTGTGTAAAGTTTTCCCCAAAATTCTTTATGAGATGAAGGTTAACCACACACACATGTTAATATGTGCATACACACAACTGGAATAAAAAAAATATATACAAAGAATTTCAGGCTTGTTGCACATTGAAGAAATCAGATCATCAGTACAGCTAATCATCAAGTTCCTCTGTAAGTATTCCTTCAGGAGGGGATTTTCATGTAAAAGTTTCATGCTTGTTTGTTTAAAGGTTTAGGGTAAATTTGCAGGTGATGAGAGCAACCTTCACTCTGATAAAAGAACAGGCCAAGTTACTGATTGGAGAAAATTACATGAAGTTTTTTAATCAAAGTCTCTGTGGTCTACTGTCTGATTTTCTAGGCCAGATGTCAAATGTTTTTCACTGATGCCGATGTTGAAGTAATCACTAAACCAATTCCAAGAACGGGTGAGATGGTAATAATGTTTCATTTCAGTATTACATAAGGTCTCTTCCTCAGCCATGAACAAAGTAACAGGACCTCTCTGATTCAACATAATTACACAAACTATTACTTTGAATTTTTAGATAGTTTCATCTTTTCAGATTATGTGACTTTTTTATGAATATGTGAATACAATATGTGTCTGGATGCTTTCAGCTAGAATGTGAGATAACTTACAATTACCAATTTGCTTATGTTTTCAAGATCTACATTTAACTTGAAATGTAATTAAGCATTTATTATTTAATCTATTTTGTGCATTTTTTCATATTTTACAAGAATAATAATCAATCATGAAAAAATAAACAAAACCCAGAACTTGCTAGAAGAGCAAAAACTTCTGCTGTTTGACATGCTAGGAAAGTTAGTTGCTAATCTGATACATGCTGTGATTTTTAATTTTTGAATCAGCAAAACAATCTGGATGGGACAGAGAAATGAGAACAAAAGAAAATGTTGAACTTCTGATTTAAGAGTTTTATGAAGTTACATACGAACATATAATACTGTTTTCTATGTTTTTCATTAGCACAAATCTTTTTCTGAAAATAGCAATATCATATGAGACAGTTTTATATGATAAATACTTTCTCAAATTTATTTGATATCGATATTGGGATACTTTGAAAACAATCTGAAAGAATGTGGCATATCCTCACACTCAGATAAATCTCCATCTGGAGAAATTCCCCTGGCACTGGCCTCTCTGCGGTGGCACCTGGTCTCATTCCTAGAATTCCCCAGCTCCTCCTTCTGTCCATCACATTGCTAGTCTAAGAGAATTAAAATGCTTAGAGAAAACAGATACTTTAAGGTCTTTTCTAAGTAAGAATTTCTTTGAAAACCAAATGGATAAGACAGAAATAACTTAGGAGAGTGTAAGTGGTATTAAAAACAATGTTAGTAGCAGTGGATGGGACCTGAGAAGGACCCCTCCCAACTAAAATGAAAAAGGACCAATAAAATAGCACCCCCTTCCCAATAATGTGATCAAAACATGCCTACCTCAAATGTCCACCCATCAACTAATCCATGTATTTATTGTGAACAAATGTTAGTTTTTCTCCTGGGGTCATTTTGATGTATGAAAACTTCCTATTTCACTTCTTTTATTTCCATGTCTTCATTTTCTGCTAGAGGAGTTGGTGATAGACAGGGAAGCCTGGTGTGCTGCAGTCCAAGGGGTCACAAAGGGTCGGACCCAACTAAGTGACTGAACTGAACTGAAGACATTGGCTTTCAGTCATCAGTTTCAGTTATTTCTGGCTGCATAACAGGTCACCCTAGATTTTAGTGGCTTAAAGCAGCAGCTATTATTCTGTTACTGTCTTTAATGGTTCTGGAGGTAGACTACGACCAGCAGCATGGTTATTGACTAAAGCCAGTGATGGGAGTCATTTCAAAGGCTTTCTCAGTTACATGTCTGTGGGACTGCTGCTATTGATATAGGACTTTAGCTAGGACTGTCACGGATTCTCTATGGGGCTGCAGCTTTCTCACATCAGACAAGAAGTGGATGCTCCCAGTTTCTTAAGCTCCAGCTTAGGACAGGCACAGAGTCACCTGTATACTCTGTGGATGAAGCAGTTACAGAGTCTAAATTTAAGAAGAAGTGACATAGACCCTACTTCTTAATGAGAAGAGTATCAAAGAATTTTGGACCATTTATGAAAAACACTTTATTATCTTTTCACTCTCAGTACATGACATAGGGTAAATTGTTAAAACACTTAATGTATGTTCATAACTGACTAAATTAAAGAAGTTGAAGCAAAATATAAAGAGGGCCTAAATTAGGTCAGAGTCAATAACAATAGATAAATGGAGAGAGGTACAAGAGACTTGTAGAGAGAAAAATGGAACTAAGAATAGGAGGCTCTAAAGTATAGCCAAAGTCACTGGCCCACACAGCTTAGCTATTTAACAGACTGATGCTTCAGAAAACACTTGGTCATTAGAATCACTTAGAAGCAGGTTTGAATCTCTGCTCTACCCAAACAATATGGATGGCAATTTAGATTTCTGAGCCTTAGTTGAATAATATCTATAACTGACGATAATTTCCAAAGTTGTTAGGAAGATTAGAAATCATACCTGGTAACTACTTAATACACAATAAGTGAAAGCAATACATACATCCCAACAATTCAAGGAGAATGATTAACGATTTTCTTAGTATACATAAATGTCCCTTAAATAGTGTTTTATATGAAAATTTCATGAATCAATGTTTTTTTCTGTGTGCTGTTTTAATTGATTAATTCCATGGTTAGCAGTCTGCAAAGAAGTTTCATCCTCCAATTTCATTGAAGATATAGACTATAATACATTCTACACATGGCATCAAATATTAAGCTCGAATTCCATGTATCAGCTGTGAATTGCCAACAGTCTCCAAACGTGATCCATTTGAAAATTTGCTAAAATCTTATATTTACCACCCTAAAAATTCTTTATCTATTTTGACCCATCTCATGATTAATATTAATAATAATGCTTGACAAGAATGTTTTAGTTTCTTAGTGTTTTTAGTGATAGTAACAATCAGAAACAATATATTAACTTTTAATTTGATATAAATTATCTTCCACAATTTTAAAGTAAAGAAATAATATTTTTACTGCATGAGAAGGTTTTTGCATGATCTTTCCTTATTCACCTCTCCTAGACATATTCTCATGTAGAAAAAGGGAGGTACAATTGATGGAACTTATTCAAGAATTTCAACAACTCAGAAAGAGCTTGTTCATATGCACAAGTCTTATACTTATTTATTTAATATCCAAAATAGATAATTTGGGTGAATATTAATATATGCAAACTAAATCCATTGTCAATTCAAGTTTCAAAAAACTATAATAGTCATTTTGGCGAGAAAGGGGCAATGAATTCCATGGCCTTTTTATAGAGCTACTGACTGCTTTCAAGAGTATATAGAAACCATTATCCTTGCCATATTGCAGGTTACTTTTTCAACTTAAAAATAAAATCTATAGACCATGTTGAATAATCTCTCTTGCAAGACCATCATCCTAACTGCATTGAAACACTGAGATAAGATATTCAATGGGTATGAATGCTCTTTACTTATCATTGAGCTTAAAAAAAGGCTCATGTAACTAGATTCACATTTTATGCTGAACTGGGCTCCATTTTTAATTCCTATGGCCATTGAGGGATGAAACACAAAAAAATGATGAATTTTTAACCAGGGAGTCAGATGTTTATAACTTCTGAAAGAGAAAATTCAGAACACTCAAAAAGTTTGAGCAAAATAGGGAGATTTCCTCAATTCCATGTAAATCAGATAGATGTAAATCAGTTGTGATAGATGACTACATTAATATGTTATTATAATTCTTGTTTTCAAGAAAAGAAAATAAAATTATAACCTCAAGACACAATTTCTTCTTGGCTTTTTAAGAAGAGACATAGAATAATATTTATTAATCTTTTATTTAAAAGTGTGCGGAAACATTCAAAGGCAACATGACTGCGTACAAAGAACATAGGACTTGGAATAAAAATTCATGAGTTAAATTCCTTCTATCTTTTGGGGCCAGGTTTGGGTACAGGTTTGGTAATTGTTACATGCAATTTGTCAGCTTTTGCAAAACAGAGACAATATACCAATAAGTTTTTGTGTGTGTGTGAACATCTACTAAGTTAACAAACGAGAAAGGTAGTAGCACAGTTCTGGCCCATGGTATATTGTAAACAAATGTTAATTTTTTGGTCAGTTTATATTAGATGGTTACTATAACTCTCCAGCATCAAACTTATTCATCTCTATCTTTGATCATACTAGGAACAAAGTGTGTCCTCATCTCCTTGAATTTAGGAGAGGCCATATGACTTCCTTTGCACAATGAAATTTGGATAGATATGATGGTTGATAGAAATTATATATATCACTTGTGGGAAGAAGCATTTAATTGCTGATATTCCACTTTCCTTCTCATGTTTCATTCTGCTAAGGTGATAGTGAAAGAAAATGGGTTGATAAGAGGTTCTGTACATTTAAATCTACTTGGAATGCTGAATAAACTCATGCATGTGGCTACTCTTGAGAGCTACTTGGATTGAAGTGGTCTTTACATGAGCTATAAATGAGTTTTGGGTATTGTACTTATATTTATATCTGAGGATTGTTTGTTACTTCAGTATAATCTAGTCAGTTTTGAGTTAATTTATTTAATTCAATCTTTTCACTTATATTTTACCTATCTCATGGTATAGCACTCACTATTTAGAAGAAAAAAGTAAAAAATTTCACTGTGTATACAGTAAAAACTGAAAAATATGAGTCTGTAATATGAGAAAATTTATGCTACATGGATTTTTCTCTCACTTCTTTTGTTTAAAAAATGACTCAGTACTATTCAAAATATAATAATTTTGAAATCTGTTTTCTGTCTTCAGATTTCTAACATCAGGATTTGTAAGTCATTTTCTAATAATTATTATCATCACTTATGTGAGAAAAGAGAAAAATTTTGCCTCAAGTTTGAGATTTGAAAAATGCAAATCTTGAAAGGAAAATCTTAAAATATTTTTCTTGACCTTGAAATTCATATTGAGTTATAATTTAAAGAGTTTAGAATTATAAAACTCAAGGCCTGTAAAGAATGGGATGTGTAATTTGGTCCCCAAATCCCATTTTGCACACTGAGAATCTTAGAACCTAGAGTATAAATTAATTGACTTCCCCCAAATTGTTTTTGTACAGATATTCCTCTGTTAAAAATCAAACTCTAGTGGCACTCTATTTCTTAAGATATAAGGACAAAGCTCCTTAGATCACATTTAGCCTGAAAATCACTATTACCACAGAGAATCTAATCCCACAACTGTGCTAAGCAGCTCACTTTTTCCTAAACAATATAGACTTTCTGTCCTTTATGTCTTTGCAAACAGACATCCTTACCCTCTGTCTAGGATCAGTTCAGTTCAGTCGCTCAGTCGTGTCCGACTCTTTGCAACCCCATGAATCGCAGCACACCAGGCCTCCCTGTCCATCACCATCTCCCGGAGCTCACTCAGACTCACGTCCGAGTCAGTGATGCCATCCAGCCATCTCATCCTCGGTCGTCCCCTTCTCCTCCTGCCCCCAATCCCTCCCAGCATCAGAGTCTTTTCCAATGAGTCAACTCTTCGCATGAGGTGGCCAAAGCACTGGAGTT